>QVRM01005835.1:445000-447500 GCA_003439945.1 Dermanyssus gallinae | reverse complement strand
AAAATGGTACAGCCTCAAACACGTCTCTTTTACCTACCCACTCGCGCAACTGCTAACAAGCCATGGTGGCCGGTTAAGCATTTCATACATCGTACTGGTAAAAATGACTTTCCCGTATGCCGCATGTGCAACTCAGAGGGGGCTGACGATGTAAGGTACTCACTCCTATAAACGCTGCTCACTTTTCGACACTGAGCGAGAGCTACTGTCCCGGAACTTAGGACTAAACAACCCCCTGATATGTCAAGCCGCTCCTTAAAGATCATGAATCCTGGATTATTGTAAAACGAGTCGCAGAAACCGTCTTTGAGGCAAAAATAACCGCCAAACAAAGTCGTGCAACCTAAATGGTAAAAACCGTGGCCAGGTAAATAAATCTTAAGAAGACAGTACTGCGGCCACCGCTTGACCAGGGGCAAAGAGGACAATTGGATTTCAGTGGGTTTGTTAGTCCTACACTAGCGCGGCTTCAACTACGGCGCTCGGTGTGCATCAAGCATGTTACCAGTCACCTCAAATAAAAAACAATTTTATATATATATATATATATGTTGAATCTCTACAAAGGTACGTGGTTAACGACCTGTCGCGATTAGCAGCGTTTTACGTGATAATTGTGGCGCCGCATCCCAACATTTTCGCTTTAAATCACTTAAACCTGGTTCACACTTGGCTTTCATAGAGCTCCATAAATAGAATCAATTGAGCACATCACAACGGTAGAGCATATGATGAAAGAACAAAAGTAAATATTTATATAGGAATAGGATAAGCGAACGAAAACAATATTTTCTAGAGCGATTATTTTCTGCTGAGTTTCAACCGAGTTTCTGCGGCTCCAAGGACGCCATTACGACGCTCAGATGACGTTACATTACGATTGTTTGTCCTACGGCAGTTGACAGCTGGGCTATACACCATGTGTGCCTATGTAGGGCACAACAAATTGCGCCCACTACCGATAGTGGTAGTCGAAAGGTCGTTTAGTATATTGGTATCGGTTTCAAAGGCAGCGCTGGCTCTATAATGGCTGCAGCAGTGACGAGCCGGTTGATAGCGAACGCAAATTTGGCCTGTATAGCGTGCGGCTTGCGGGTCGCTACTTCTGTCCTCATCTATCCAGAAAGCTATTGCTAATGTTTCTGAACGGCCGTGTCGTGCGTTCATACGGTCATCTACATAGACGGCAAACATTGCACCCATATATATATATATATATATATATATACATGTCAGACCAGGGCCTTCTTGTTGGCAAGCCAAGGCGATACACGTAACGCTGTACATATGACCCCAATTTTGCACGAGTTTAAAATTTTGGTTTTTGCTAATAATTGGTTAAGAATATTGCCGAGAACGTTGCTCGGACTTTTAATGCTGCTTAGTGATGGACTAGTCATGGAGAAATTCAATACGAACGCCTCAAGCGCCTAAACTTTGCTATTGCAAACTGCTTGTTTAGTTAGTTCTTAATATCTATTTAAATTTGATTATGCTTGAATACCCCAGCGTAAGTTTAAATCGTCACGGACCCAGGAATCCCCCGTTTGCACGCTGAACTTCGATATCCAGTCCCTTCAGCTCAGGGTGTTCACTGACGAGCCTGCCGTCATCAGCTGGCTGCCGTCTATTGAAGTCTCTGGTCTATGATACCATAGAGGGAGTCTGGAAATTGGGTTTCAGTAGAACTGCCCATATTTTTGTTCCAGTAGGGGTTCTGCTCGCTAAGGGTAATTGAGGAGATCAATGCTTTTGGTTCTTGGGGGAGAACCCAGGTGCGCCTGGAGTCTCATCTGTGCCGCCAATTTAATTTCCAGTACCTCATCAGCTATAGAAAAAACTGCTTGGCCCCAGACCGAGCCGGCAATGTTTGGGATCACAGTAGCCTCAAGCGAACTACGCAGCTTTGCATCGAACGATTGTAAAAGATCGTTCAACGTGACAGTGACACAGCAGCAAAGAACGTATTGTATTTGGGGAGTTTACAGGCTACTCCGGAGCAAAACTAGGGCTGGGCGGACGTCATGATCTGAGAGTCTAGAGCACGGCAGGTCTATCAACTCGTACCTTATGGTCTGGCTGCTCTTGAGGGCATAAGGTCTAAGTAGTGCCTCCAGAAGTCTAGGTTTGTATCTATCTGTGTTCTATCTATTTGCGTTACGCATTGTCGCGCTATGAACGAGCGAACAAAAAATAGATATAAATATATATAAAAATTATGATTATTGGTCACGACTACTATAATGAGGACGAACTTGTACGGCATGTGCGGTAAACGAAAAACACTACAAAAATGGCAAAACATAAGCTCATCCCACGGTCTTTGACCCGATAGAGACCATTTTTGAGTTAAATAAAATACAATAGAAGCGGAAGACGGCTATGAACAGGGCGGGCCGCGGGCCAAGAGAAGTACACTTTGTTGTTGTTGTGGTCGTTCTTAATGTTTTTGTTGTTGATGTTGTTGTTGTTGTTGCTGTTGTTTTGATTACTATTATTT
>QVRM01005835.1:0-440000 GCA_003439945.1 Dermanyssus gallinae | reverse complement strand
TTTAAGAAGACACCTTGGTATACCATATATAAGTATGCTTTTTTTCGCATCTTTTTCCGTGGTTGTAAAACGAGCATGGCATCCAAACTCGACTTTTTGCAGAAAGAAAAGCGTTAAATCCCGGTATGCCATAAACAAACCACTTGAGGGATGCGATATGCAAATCACTTGTAGACAATGGCGTATCGTCCTAAATGCAACGTACCTTAGAGCCATACGTTCTAAAGCATCGAGAACTTACCTAGGAAAGCGTGGACCATGCAATAATAGCCGGAGACCCCAGGGTCTAGAACCAAATTGAGTGTAAATAAGGATATACACAAACATACACAGCAGCTAAATTGAAAATAGCTGGTGTAGGTTGATTCAACTTATGTATCCAACTTAAAGCAATTATTTGAGTGATGTTTTTGGACGTCCCAGTAGGAACATTCCCAACGGACGTAATTATTCAATGCTTGTTTGAATTACCGCGGCAATTCGAGACCTAAACCGCTTACAGGCATTTTGCAAAACCTGCCTATCAACCTACTTGCACATTTTTGGCTGTTTAGTGAAAACAGTGAGCAAGTGTCTGTATTGTTATGCCTGGCTTTGTCAGGCTTTTGCTGCCATACGAGCGCTACGCCTCTGACATCGTAATTCAGAGAATTATAATCTCGTCTGCTAGGCGGGCCCAGGTCCTTATCGCATATTTTCTGGGCTGACTCAAATTTTTTAAGATTTAACGTCCATGGTACTGCTTTTCGCATTGCTTCATAGACGAACCATTCCATAAATACAAATGCGCAACGGTGGGGCTTGAACCCACGCACCTATGTGTCTCCACCGGTCGTCGCAAGGCGCAGACGAATGCACCACGCCACCGGGCTCGAACGGATGCTTATCCTTTTTTTTTGTAGAGGTGGAAAATGCAATACGCACACCCTCCGATGTTAATGGAGAGTAGTGTGAGACTAAACGCCGGGGCAGAGTATAATACTCGATCCAATCCGCGCGTGCTGCCCACTAAAACCCACCTCTCCCACCCTCTTTTGGTTCGGAATTGTGAACCATTACCTTGAGACGAGGAGAGGGGAATCCCATGCTACGACCCTCTTCTTAGTCTACGAGTATGTCCCGAGCAGGGAGTGGATCCTGCCCGGGAGTGGACACTAGTGTTGAATCGCGATCTGCGGGGATCCTCCTGGCAAAATGTTTCACGCATAAGCCCGTCTAGGTATAGGATCCCAGCGTGCCAGTCCGTTGTCGACATGTTGGCCACGATAGTCGGAGTCGGGCTACCTTTGTGAACATAGGAGGAGCCCGTGCGGTAGGCCGCAAGGGCCTCGCAATCCTCTACGGTGTGCCTCGAGTGCGCCTGTGGTATGGGGGTGCTTATTCTAGAACGTGCTCCGCTAGCCATCTTTGCTAACTGAACGGCTAGCGTCATCTGGACTGTGGGCAACTTGACGGTAAGTTTGCTGGTACATTTTTGTGCATGCGGCGAATATCCTTTCGTGGGGAGAAGATTCGAAGCTAAAAGCAACCGACATCGGGCAAGTCTGTTCACGTTATTGGCTTGAGAGCGATTATGTCTGGCGTATATATATATATACATATATGTATATATATATATATATATACATATATGTATATACGGTATCTCCCATTGTGGCCTGGGACACCGTGGGCAGTGGTGGCGTGTATATATACATATATATACGGTGTCTCTTAGAATTCATTTAACAAATTTTGGAGCTTGACAACTTTAACAACTCAGTAAAAAAATCATTTTTGGACGGAACGAAGGTGGTCTTTTGTAGTGAGAACAAAAGTACCAAAAATGATTGTATCAAGCTTCTTGTCCTGACAAATATTTACTAAATCTGCGATTGTAAAGGTTCCAGTCATCCTATCGATAAACCAACCATACCTGCGTAATTGGAGGGATTGCATTATAGAATATCTCAAAATAGGGCACAACGTCGTCTGCTTGACGTGTTCGAAGCAGGATGCACGCCAGTGAAGCTCCGTGAAATCACTCTTGTTGAATGTGTTAGTTGCTGTGCTTTGGCAACGGCTTGAGTATGATGAACTCGGTGGTGACTTCGAGCACCTCGACAGAGGCTCAGGAGACCGAAAAATTCTGCCCGGATCCCGGTTTAAGTGTTAATCTTGCGCAACCGCACTCGAAGCTTTCGACCGGCTCGACTAGCTCTCCGTCGAATTACGTTAGCAGTGTAAGAGGACGGAAGCGGTTCCGTGCGCTACTCGGAGACGTAAACACACAAGAGCCTGCCGCAGCTAAACGACCTACCAGCAGTCGAAACGAACAAGAAGCAGCGATGCTTGGCAGTCAGCTGTCAACAACCTCAGCAGCAGTAGATCCACTGACATCAACACAGCTGACCCACGGACAGATGACAGCAGCCACTTGGCGGCCTTCTTCTGGTGTGCGGTGTGTGTTGTCGACAATTTCACGCGATATGCAGGGCTAACGACGAACGAGACCCGACTGAGGAGCCTAGTACCTTGTGGCGCTGTCGCATTTGCCAGGCCACGGAAAGACTGTCGTTCGATATGCCTCAGTTCATGTAGTAGGTTAATAAAATGTCAGATCTGACAGCACCGATCGTGAGAGGAGTGCTTTATTTGCTTAATAGAATTAAGAATCTGGAGGCGGACATGGCAAACCTACAAGAAGCTGCATCTTTGAGAATGGAGGATGACAGTCAAGATGACACGCGAAAACATGATAGTATGGTAAAGCCTAAAAAGTCTGTGCTAGCGGTTGGAGACAGTGCAATCCGTCAACTAAAAGGCAAGATCTTGGCACAATTGCTGGAGAAGACTTCGGTAACGGTGAAGACCTGCCCAGCGCCAGACATTGCCACCATCGTCGCGCAGGTAGATACTTTTCTTGAGAAATCAGATGGTCCTGTCAGTGTTATTCTGCACGGCGGCCACCACGAGTGCATGGAGCTCGAAGGTGACAAGTGTCTGACGCAGGTCGAGCAGCTCGCTAGGCGACTCAGTACTGAACGACCAAACTCAAACCTCGCCTGCGTAACTGTCCCGCAGTTTACACAACAGTGCAAGTACGTAAATGAGAAACTTATTGCTAGCAAAGAGCGATGGGGTATCTCAGTTTTCAATATAGCGTACCCACAACGAGGTCTGGTTCAACAGAATGTGTACTCTTACAAAAAAGCCGAGAAAGCTGCGGTGATTGCATGCAAAGTGATAGCCAAACGGGCAGCGAATTTTCTAGAATTAAAAGTTCAACCGCTACAGAAAGGTCTTTCGTTGCCAGTAGAAATAAAGAACGCCGTTCAACCCGAGAAGAAAGATGTACATCCGAAACGACTCAACGGGGACTCCAACACGACTCATCTTTGTCAACAGCCAGCACAGCACGCATGGCAACAGAGCCGGACACCGAACCAACCCGGAACTCTTTCCCTGCACAGACAGAATCATCGTACGGGCAGGCGCTGGAAACGGTGGAACCAGACAGACAACCGTTGTCCAACAACATCAGCAGAAGAGGGAGAATACAAGAGTCCCATTCCTCGCAAGCCGAACCTCAACGACTTCATTGCCCGCGTTCTCCGGCAGGCGTACGAACAGACGGGACCTTATTAAGGCTGGTGGAGTGAAATTCAGAGGGAATTTTACGGTTGCTGCCCCCAGCGAGCCTCGCCGGGAGACGTGGGCCACCGGCGATATTCACATACAAAATTTTTATATCAGCAGCTGCCCAGCCATGAGACTAAGTGACGTTGGCCGTCCGAGTAGAGGGGTCTCAATTTTATATAATGAGCGTGTCGGAAATATGACTTCACTCCTGACAGCCGATAATTGCGTCATGTTAAAGAGTGACATAAATATTATATCGATGTATGTACGTCCAAGCGGGTCAGAGAACACCTCCGATTTGATAGAGAAGCTAACCCGTTGTCTGGATCTGGTGACCTCAACAAACCCACTATCGTCGCCAGCGACTCCAACGCTCGACTGGATAGACCTAACGACGAAAGGACAGCGGCGCGGGTGGACTCGCTCAATGACTACGAGTTATGGATTGCAAATGAGTCGGATCGAGCTACCTTTAGTGGACCAATGGGATGCTCGACGATCGACGTCATCTCAACGAACCTCCCATCGACCCGGGTGCATTATTTGCACGATACACATCAGCTGAAAGAAGGAGGCGATGTTTCATGGCACGTCCCCATCGGTGTGGACATCTATCTCTCTGACGATATTTCAGGAGCCCCACGTCGCCGGTCATTGGGAAAGAAGATTGATCTCTACAAACTCTGCAGGCAATTACCTACGGTATTGCCGTGCCCTGACCAACCCGACATCGACTGCTACAGTGAGCTCCTTACAGCTGTCGTAACGTCAAGCGTGATACCCGTCATCAAGTAAAAGGGCAGAGACTGTGGACAACCGATTGCACAACAGCCAAACTTGTTTTGTTGGATACCCATAGTGCCAACGCAGATTTGACAGAACGTGTGCGGCTAAAAAACGTGTATAGGCGAGTTCTGCAGAGTGCAAAACATAACTTTCAAAAAAGAGCAGAAGAGGTGTTATTGCGACGCACAGAGAGAGCACCCTACCTCTGGCTCCTAGGAAACGCAACTCTCAGAAAGGCTTGTTATTTGAACCGGATATTTTTATTAGGCATTTTAACGAAATTCTTTGTGGCAGCAATTTATCTACGCAGTATTTGTGGACTTCAAGGCTGCGTTCGACTCAGGTTCAAGATCACTAGTGTTGGAGAAGCTCGCCTCACTGGGGGTGCCCTGCAGGATACACGGTGTTATGATGGACATTCTACAGAAAAATTCAATTACAATAGACGATGGAGTAGCAGAGCATCCAGGACTCGAGCAAACCACCGGTTTTGCCCAGGGAGATAACTTAAGCCCCCTCTTGTTCTCAACTCTGATCAGCGACCTTCCAGTTCACATCAAGAATCGTCATCGAAGCGTCAACCTACTTCTATACGCCGACGATCTTGTTTTTTACAGTACCAGCCGATTCCACCTACAACAAGCGCTTGCATGACTGGTACAGTATGTCAGTACTGTGGGACTCCGGATTAATACCTGCAAAACGCATGCTATGAAGTTTTGTAACGAGGGACGTCGTGCGGCAACCGACGAACTTCGTCTAGGTGGGCAGATCCTCACGTATGTTAATCACTTTACGAACCTCGGGCTAACAATCTCCTCTACAGACAGGTCGTATGCCAGACATATCTCCGAACGCGTTAGGAAGGCTTTGATTGCCTGTTTTTTTATAACAAAACTACAAGTGATGTCCGTGCGCGCCGCTATTGCGCTCTTCAACTTAAAGATCGCACCAATTGCTTCGTACGGCATAGAGGTCATCTGGACGCCGGCTAACCTGACTACCCTTGATGGAGTTAAATCCGCGTTTCTGAAGCGAGTGCTTGGGGTGCACAGCTCAGCTCGGAATAGACTCGTGTACTTGCTGGAAGATACCCCGCGGTTCGTAAAGGACCTGAAGAGGCGACTGAATCTCCCTGCGACACCGGGATACGATCGTTTCATCAGTGAATACGAAGTTAAAATGGCAGAAATTGAATCAGAATTTTACACAGTTGGGGCAATGACACCAGATTCATGGAAAGATGTAGGTAGGACTAACCGCCATATTGTTACGCGATTTGCAGTGCACGGGTATCACCACGTCGTGTGTCGCACTTACCGCTGTAAATGTGTGTGTAACGGCTTATTTGTTGCCAACGTGTTTGTTTGTATGTAGGTATACCATAGGTATTGTTTTACCCAACATAGTGTGGAAATAAATGAATGAATCATTAGAGCACAATGTTGTATTAAAGATAATTCTTAAGAAATGAAACTCTGCGATTCTTATACGTTGGCTTTCATGCTAATTACTTATTTTTTTTCAGTGTTATGCTTATATACCGAAGGAATGCACACCTAATAGCGATCATTTTGGTGCCAAGTCCTTAATGCTACGAGCTGTGATTGGGAAGTAACACAGGTTTTGTGACACATACACACACACACACACACATCAAAGCGACTGCATGCATAGACGCTAGTATTTTGACTTGCTTTATCAAATCGAATTACTCGTGTGACATTTTCGTCTGCTTGTCGACGAGATCAGCACTGATACTAAACAGGTGCTGCTCTGCCAAGTGTGAGAAGAACCGCTCGCAGTGTGTGTCTCAAAGATGCAGTTCCTCGATGTAGCAGTGCTTATAACCCAGCGATACTACTTTGACCTTCGTGACGCGTAGTCTGAGTGCAATACTAAAGCCCCTTTAAAGAGTGCAGTACGCATCTTATGCTACCTAAGAGATCGTATCGACTTGTGCATCCGCTAAGTGTTCTATTACAAAGTGCAGGCTTTACTACATCTATCGTGATGGATCAGTTCCTCAAATGCCGAGAAAACTGACATGCATTTCATGTACGGTAAAGCAGGCTAAAATCGCGCAAGGAACGCGCGCCGGTTGTATGCAAAGCGTTTTCCAAATATACGCCCTACTTTATCGTATGATACGCTTACGAGATTACATCGTTAGCTTTGCAAAGCTATTGTAGATCAGTTCACGCAAGTCGCTACGACACCAGACGACCGCGAGCAGCAGGAGAACGCCAGATACGGAAAAGCTTGTTGTTAAACGGCTAGTGCAGCGTCCTTCGAAAAGCATTGGGACAGTGGCCTCAAGTGTCGGTGCAAGTACCTGTAGTACCGTGTACAGGGTACTACTGACCGACAAACCGCTGCATCCCTACTGGTGCCAGAGAGTTCAAGCTTTGGGGACCATGGATTATAAGCACCCGTGCTGATTGCTGTCGCTGGTATTTGCAGCGCACGAAGAAATCAATGTGGAATTTCCGGCAATTGTGCTCCCTACGGACGAGACTTTGTTGTTTTTGTAGGCGAGAGGGTGTGTTTGTGATGCTCATTATTCTCATTGGTTGGCCAGGGCAACACCTCATATGACTCGCCCGCCATGCACTCAAGGCTCGCTTCTGCATGAACGTCTAGACTGGCATGCTGAATAACCACATCATAAATCCTCGCATACTCCCCGACGAATACCGTGGAGAAGCGTACCGCAAATTTTAAGCAAAACATTGCCACGACTTTTGACAAGAGTTCCACAAAATCAACTCAAGTATGTGGTTTCAGCACGACGGGCCGCCACCAAACAACACTGGTGCGGTGCGGGCCTGTTTAAACGCAATCGGCCTGCCTAAACGACTTCCCGAGTCGTTGGTTTGACCGGGGCGGACCCATCGTTTGGCCGGCGCGATCTCCCGACCTTTCAAATCTCGACTTTTTCCTCTGGGGCCGCTTGCAGAGTCTCTGTTAACTCGCGTTACTACCCGGACCTAATCGACGAAATAAACGCCGCTGCTGAAGCCGCTTGCGAAACGCCTCGAATATTTAAACGCATCCAGCGCAACCGCTGTCTGCAACCGCTACCAAACGTGTATAATTGCAGGAGCGTTTCGAGCGATTTTTGTAACTAAATAAAGGTTCAGTGTGCTGCTAAAAGTCGCACGAGTAATTCATTTGATAAAGCAAGTAAAAATGCTAGCGTATATGCATGCATTCACGTAATTTTGTGTGTGTAAGTCACAAAACGTATGCTACTTTTTAACCAATCGTAGCACCATGGACTTGATACCAAAGTGATCGTTATTAGGAGTGCATTCGTTCAAACAAGATATGTATATTAATTTTTATTAATACGTTTATATATATATATATATATATATATATATATATATATATATATATATATATATAGAGAGAGAGAGAGAGATATATTTTTTTTTATATGAATATGCGTATATATGTACATACGGCGTCAAGGAAAGATGTTCTTCGAACGTAGCAAAACTAAATATCATGCGGATTGGTTTCAAATTGCGTGTGTAGCAGGTCGCGCGACCGTATCTATCAGACCCTCATAAACTCCCAGGGAACAACAATGGGGGAGTACAATATAGGCAACAGTTACATTGCGCGCACAAGTCGGGAAGCTGGCGCGAGCGCACGTCTTGCTGAAAGTCGCAAACTGTCGAAGTACAGCAAGCTCTCGCCGCAATACGTAATTCAGCCGATCGCCGTGGAAACGCTAGGGCCAATGGGCGAGGCGACCGTCAAGTTCCTCAAGGAGCTTGGAAAGAGAGTAACTGCTGTGACAAAAGATGCGCGAGCCGGGGAGTACCTGGTGCAGCGTATCTCCATAGAAGTTCAACGTGGTAACGCAGTGGCGATAGTGGGGTCGCTTCCATCGACGGGGGAAGGACTGCCAGAAATGCCGTAGCAGAAACAACTATTATTTGACTAATAACCTATGAAACATGAAATAAACTTATCGTTGCGTTATACCGTGAGCGGTATGATGTTTTAATCATAAAAATATAGGCAATTAACAGCTGCAGCATTATGCGCCCCTGATATGAAACGTATGTGCACAAGTATGCGAGCACATTAATATTTTTGGAAATATTTTGAATATTTTGCTCGAAATATGCATGTTCCTGAGAATCGTTGGACTAAATGTTGTAAGCTTCGGAGAAACCATACTGAGCAATCAAATGTTTGCGTTGTTTGTCCGCCTATTACTTGTATTTCATCATCCAACAAACGTTTTGATCGACCTTCTACACACACACATATATATATATATATATATATATATATACACATATATATATATAGGTATATATATATATATATACACATATATATATATAGGTATATATATATATATATATATATATATATATATATATATATATATACACATATATATATATATATAGGCACAAACACACCAATACTAAAGTCTGCCGCCGACCGTCAGTAGCAGCATACAAGTGAAAGGTGACTCAGCATACCCGCTGTGGTAATAATCGTCGCCGTCGTCGTCGTCGTCATTCTCGTCGATAGCTGCTGCCCTCCCTAGATGCTGTATCGGCGCCGCGGCCGGCGGACGGGAAACTGTCGTTTTTTCGCGTCGCCCACACAAGGCGACCGCCAAAACCGCACCACGTTACGCATGCAAGCATTTCTCTAAATGTACGAACGCTTGAACTTTTGTACGTATATACAAATGTATATATTGTACGTATGGATGTATGTATTGTATGTATGTTCGTACGTACAATACATGCATACCTCGTCGTAGTAGCATGTATCTGCTCGTAGTCTGCTGCCATCTCGACGAGATACAATCACGGCGCTGGCTACTATTACTACTGCCTACTCTATTGCCGGCACTACGTGTTAGCGCCTGTTGCCGTTCGATAGCTAAAGGATCTCTCAACGACCACGACGACGACGACGACAACGACGACAACAACAGTAGTATTGTCTGCCAACTGATTGATGGCCGTCAATAGGGGCGATGTTGATCCGTTCCTCTTGCCGGTCCGATCCGGTCCGGTCGCTATTGCTGCTCGACACAGCTACTCTCACACACAGAGCTGCTGTCTACCTGACCGTAGCCAGGACGGTTGCCGTCGTCGCAATCGTCTCGGGCTGGCGGTGCCAAATCTGCCCTTTGACTCGGTTCGCCGTTGTTGTCGCTGCCATTGGCACAAACAGCCATTGATTGGCGCAGCATGTACGAAGCCATTTTGGCGGAACACGCATGTATGGCGCATCCATATGTATGTATATATGTATGTTTGTCTGGCTTGACCGCGTCTCGCTGTTAACGCTGTTACCACTATTGTTATTCGTGTTATGTGTTTGATGTACCCCCCCCCATTCGTGTTTTTCTTTACTCCCTCGCCCTACCGCTTGCTCCTTCGTCCCCCCCCCCCCCCGCGGGGCACGAAGGAGCAAGGGGCGGGGCGAGAGGGTGAAGAAAAACACGTGCTTGGCTGTGTGCTAGATCGCTGGTGCACGCGAATCGGGCTATTGCGCGCGTATTACAAAATCGATCTGTCGAGCCCCCTTACTTTGGCACTTCGGAGAGTTAGGGGGGGGGGTGGCGGGAGGGGGGGATTTCGCGGAAGAAAGGGGGAGAGCCTTCGTGCGCGTCTCGTGGGGGTTGCCTGATATTGTACAATATTTACCATACGATCCTAGGCCTATACTATGGGCGTACTAGGTTGGGTATCCAGTAGTGGTGGCTTGGGCAGCAACAGCAGCCAGCATCAGCTAACGTTCAGTTCTACTACAATACTACAACAACTGAGACGATGCTGCCCGCGTCAGAGATAGAATCCTGCTTAGGTAGACCTCCTTTTTTTCGTTCTTCTATCTTGAGTGTTCAAATCGGGTTGAGCAACGCTGTCATATCTGTGGTAGTGGAGGTGGTTACATTTGTCTGCTGGACATATAAGTCAATTAGGTCGGGCAGCAGTATGGGTAGGCTGAAAAAGGTGGCTGAAAAAAGAGGTGAAGACAATATACTAGCATTGTCACTCGTTTTCCACCAGCCAGCCCACATCCACATTCTCAACGGGGATGGGCTGCTCGATTATGCCTAGTATGATCCTCGCCTCTTCTTTGGAGGCAAAGTTCGACCTGAGTATGGAATTGATGAGAGTCACATATACGTGGCCGGTAATCGCGCCGCTGAAAGGTGTCAGCCTGGCATAAGAACGTTTATGACACATTACTCGGTCGGTAAATTGTTGTACAAACATTATACAATTGATAAATGTTTATATATATATATATATATATATACGGTGTGTTCAAAACGTATCGCGACTTTTGAATTTTCGCGGGTTACGTATATTCGAATTTCGATTTTTTGTGGCGTTATGTTGGTACTCATGTCTCTCACTTATGCCGACAAGCTCGGCCATTTTGAATGTTCACTTAATTGTTGACAGCTGCTTTGCTTGCACGTGTTTTGGATCGTCTTCGATTTTTACCTATTCAAAAAAATGGATCAAAGAACCTGTATCAAATTTTGTGTGAAAAACGAAATTAAGTGCGCGGATGCATTCCGAATGTTGACTGTGGCATACGGAGAAGCTACCTTGGACCGAAGCAACGTTTATCGGTGGTACAAAATGTTCTCAGAAGGCCGAGAAGATGTGAACGACGAAGAGCGTGCCGGACGCCCGAGCACTTCAACAACAGACGAAAAAATTAATGAAGTGGAGAAAATGGTATTGGCCAATCGTCGAATCACCGTTAGAGAAGTTGCTGAGGACCTAAACATATCTATTGGCTCGTACCATTCGATTTTTATCAATGATTTGGGCATGAGACGGGTCGCCGCGAAATTCGTACCAAAATTGCTCAATTGCGACCAAAAACAGCATCGCATGAACATTGCTAATGAGATGTTGGACTCTGTCCGCGACGACCCAAATTTGCTCCAGAGGGTCATAACTGGTGACGAATCGTGGGTTTATGGTTATGACGTGGAAACCAAAGCTCAATCATCTCAATGGAAGCTGCCACACGAACCAAGACCGAAAAAAGCGCGCCAAGTTCGGTCGAATGTGAAAGTTTTGCTGACAGTTTTCTTCGATTGCAGGGGCGTGGTGCATCATGAGTTCTTGCCACAGGGTAGAACGGCCAATAAGGAATATTACCTGCAAGTTATGCGCAATTTGCGCGAAGCAATCCGCCAGAAACGCCCGGATTTGTGGAAGAACAAAAATTGGCTTTTGCACCACGATAACGCCCCTGCTCACACATCGTTGCTTGTGCGCGAGTTTTTGGCCAAAAACAACACACTAATGATGCCGCAGCCACCGTATTCCCCAAATCTGGCCCCTTGTGACTTTTTCTTGTTCCCTAAACTGAAGAGGCCCATGAAAGGACGACGTTACGCTACGCTTGACGAGATAAAGACGGCATCGAAGGAGGAGCTGAACAAGATAAAAAAAATGTTTTTTTGAAGTGCTTCGAAGATTGGAAAAACCGTTGGCACAAGTGTATAATATCTCATGGGGATTACTTTGAAGGGGACAAAATAGATATTCATGAATAAATGAATAATTTTTGAAAAAACACAAAAGTCGCGATACGTTCTGAACACCATATATATATATATATATATATATATATATATATATATATATGTGTATGTGTGTGTGTGCACGACAGTATATCGTTATGCCCAAGTAAGTCAACGTAGGAGAGATGTGCATGGTGGTGTGGCACTGATCGCGGGAGCTCGGAGGAAGTTCTACAAAATATAAGGTGAACTTCTTCGTAGGACCTCCGCCGACAAAATTATCTAGCCTACTAATAAAATATTCGAAACGTCGAATACTTTCGCCCTGTTGTGCTGGCTGTTACTTCTGTTGCCTCTATAGATAGCGATGTTGTCATTGTTTGTTAATTGTTAATTGTTGTTGTTGTCATTGTTTGGTAATTGTCGTTGTTGTTGTTGTTATTTTATTGCAATGGCTGTTACTGTGATTGTTATGATTGTTGTTGTTGTCGGCGTAGGTGTTTGTCCTTCCACTGTGATTTTTATTTGCGTTGTTGGCTTACGAAGTGTGCGTCTGCGGAAGCGACATAATAGGCTTCAACATAGTCGCCTTCTCCCCTTCTCCTCGACACGTTCCGTTTTGTTTAGTTGGTCGTTGTTGGCAAACGAAGTACGCACGCGCGCGTGCAGCCACGACGCGCCAACAGCAACAATAATATTAGCAGCAGCAACAACAACAACAACAACAACAGCAATAACAACAATAATATTAGCAGCAGCAACAGCAACAATAATATTAGCAGCAGCAACAACAACAACAACAACAACAGCAACAGCAACAATAATATTAGCAGCAGCAACAGCAACAACAACAACAACAGCAACAACAGCAACAATAATATTAGCAGCAGCAGCAGCAACAACAACAACAACAACAACAACAACAAAAATAATAGTGACGAATGGTAGCGGCGTCCTGTTGCGGAGATGAGACGAATAGGGGGGGGGGCGGGGGGGGGGACTGCGATGATGATTATAATGTTGTTGGTGTTAACGATGATTATGTTGCTGATGATGATGGTCATCATCATCATCATCATCACCTTCATAACAACGATGCACCGTGGGGTCGTGGAGGTCAAGGAGGGGGACGACACAAAGTAGAAGAAAAAGAAGAAGAAGATGATGATGATGATGATGAGAATGAACAAGGAGATGAAGCAGAGCTACCTGCTTGTATAAGAGTGGTCGATCACCCGTATGTGCACGTGTGAATGTGGTGGTTGTGTGAGGGTGTGAGTGAGCGTCTGCTTGCTGTCTTTGACCAGTGGACACTTCAGCTGTTGGCCAGTTGGCACGGCCAGCGATAGCCCCATGAGCGTAGCTGATGCGGTGCTGCCTCGTTATGGTTGTTGCTATTGTCTTTGTTGTTGTTGTTGTTGTTGTTGTTGTTGCTATTGTCTTTGTTGTTGTTGTTGTTGCTATTGTTTTTGTTGTTGTTGTTGTTGCTATTGTTGTTGCTATTGTTGTTGTTACTGTTGTTGTTGCTATTGTTGTTGTTGTTGTTGTTGCTATTGTTGTTGTTGTTGTTGTTGTTGTTGCTATTGTTGTTGTTGTTGTTGCTTCTGCTATTGTTGCTTCCGCTACTATTGTTGTTGTTGGCTCTGCACCAGCTGTTGTTGTTGTTATTGTTGGCTTTGCAAACACGGGTAAACACCAACAGCTGTGCGAGTGATGCATATCGCATCAGCAGCGACAGCGGCAGCAACAGCAGCGGCGGTAGAAGCAGAGCAGTAGTGACAAAAACGCAACATCTGCACGCATATACTTCTGCTATACATACATACTTTTCGGGCTGACCCTCAGCCAAGACTTAACAGCGTCGACGGGACTGCTTTTCGCAGGATTGCTTCATAGACGACAGACCCCCATGATAACAACAAATCGGTGCAACGGTGGGGCTCGAACCCGCGCTCCTGCTATGTGTCTCCTCCTCCGGTCGCCTCGAGGCGCAGGCGAATGCACCCGTGAACGCCACCGGACACGACTATATACTACTACTACTACTACGACTACGACTGCCAGGCTACAATAACTACCATAAGGGCAGTGACATCAGCAACAACAATTCCGAAAACAATCGCAACAATTGCAAGCTTTATAGTGACGACGACGACAACAACAATGAAAACAACAATCACAACAGCAACAACCTCAGCAACACAAAGACCAAGCGGACAATGTTAAAGAACTACGGCACATTAATGAGCAACAATGCGGCACCAATAAAAAATATTGTGGCAGTAAGAAGACAGTAAGTAGTAATAACTGAACGATAATAAAAATATATAAATGTAAAAGACAGTTAATGGCAGTGATTTAAGATTTACAATATGTATATATCCCATGTAAAAAAAAAATGTTTAACAACGCATTCACGACGAAGACTTACTTTTACTATAATAACGCTTCACTTGAAGGAGACTATCTACATGCTAAAATACACACAGTGAAAAATTCCGAAAGCACTTTATATATATATATATATATATATATCGCTATACCAAACCGCACTTTTGAACTTATCCGACTTAATGGGAAGTTCACTGAGTATTAAGTATAGTTGCTAAATGCCGTGAAATTAGCCCAAATGCCTTTAATCCGCTTAAATAATTGGTTAAAACTGGTATCTTGTTAGTGGCCTTATCATTTTTTCGCGGTGTAGCTTTGACAAATGTGAAAATCTCGTGGTTCAAAGTATTTCGAGACCCCAAATGTCGATAGAAGTCTCCGCTCTTACTATGTATCTCACATGTATCACTGTGATCTTTACACGATTGGTTATAATAAATGCGTTAAATGTAACACAAATGGGTGGCCCTATATTTTTTCGGGGACTGTATATATAAATATAAATATATATATATATATATATATATATATATATATATATATATATATATACATATATATATATATACATATATATATATATATATATATATATATATATATATATATATATATGCCTAATTGTTTTTTTTAACAGATCGTCATAGTGCGCTACGTTTTTATAATATGTATATATAATAGGGACTGTATAAATATATATATATATATATATATATATATATATATATATATATATATATATATATATATATATATATATGCTTAATTGTTTTTTAACAGATCGTCATAGTGCGCTACGTTTTTATAATTCCACCAGACGCGCAGTAGGGTTTTGTAAGCATGAAAACCTGCTGAAGCTTGGTAGTTAAAGCTTTAATCCAAACAGCTACTATAAGGTAAATGGCTTCAAAGCAATGTTTAACTAATTGGTGGCAATTTGTTCTGCAAACAGTAATAATTTAAATATTGCGTGAGTAGTATTAGTCTTAGGTGGGTCATTGGCAACGAGCCCTCAATTTTCAATTCGTACTGCCTAATATAGAGAATTAAAATCACGAGTTTAAAAAGGAACGTGGAGAGCTTTAGCGACGATTTCTT
Organism: Dermanyssus gallinae; assembly: GCA_003439945.1. Lineage (NCBI taxonomy): Eukaryota > Metazoa > Arthropoda > Arachnida > Mesostigmata > Dermanyssidae > Dermanyssus > Dermanyssus gallinae. The sequence goes on along the minus strand of QVRM01005835.1, from coordinate 424,558 downwards.
ATTTTCTACATCTCTACAGATCACGATTGGGGGCCCTGGCCTATATTGAACCACGGAATCTTTATTATTAGGGCGGGGTGTTGACATTTAAATTGGTGACCTGAGTAGAGCCATCAGTGTTATGTCAGGCCTATTTAAAATACTTACGTTACGGATTTGCAACAAACGAGCTTTCGATTGACAGGTGGCCAGGGTACCCAATTATGCTAAATATTAGTCAGACAGTAAAGACTATAAAAACTTCAGGTTAATTGTAGACACTAAAGACATTATGCAGTTTTACATACATATTGTTTAATTCGCGATAACTTTGCATTTCAAGATGGTACATAATTATGCAGTTTTAGGTCCACTACAAACAGCGGGACATCTGCTAATTGTTAGACGAGCTTGTTGTGAGTAGGTCTTTAAACTGCCAGCTCACGTTTGGGCAACGCATGCCCGTCATGATCTGCAAAGCCTAAGGGGTTGTCGACCTGGATGCTTGAGTAAGTGTTGAGCGTCACCGCTTTCGAGGTCCTTTCCCTCATAATATGGTATAAATGGGTTACAGGCTCCGCCCAGAAAAAAAATCATCATCAGTGACCGTGATGATCATTTTTAAGCGTCGGCTATCAATCGCTAGGCCGACCTAAGCAATTGTCAATTACACAAGGTCCGGCGCCACGTTCACTCAGACGGGGGCTGCGTAGATGGCTACGGACTTGGCGGCAAATAAGAGGGGGGGGGAGACGCCTCTTATAATCTACGCCGTCCAAGCAGAGCGGATTCTGCGCAGTGTCATGGAAATGGCATGAACTTTGTTAGCAATAGCCTTAATTTAGGCTTTTCCCGTGTCTCAGGTGACACGGAGGTACTTAAAGATCTTAGTTATGGTTCAGGGGGTGACCCTCGAGAATGGAGGCGTCTCGTCGCCGGGGACAAACTGTCAAGGAAAAGTACGGTATGTAACGCCGGCAGTAACTGAAAAGGAGCTCTGGTTTGGTACCAGATGTCGATTTTATTTAGGTTAACGATAGGAGACGCCGCTGCATATGTGTAATTACGTTGGTGCAGGTTGCGCAGTTGAACGCGTTGCGAACTTCAAGGGAATTCATAGAACGAGAGACCGGGTCCATAAGGAAGTCATGGTCTCTTGGTTGGCAGTCACAACGATGGTCTTAAGAGGGTTGAGTGTGGAGTGATGCTTCCCAAAGCCACGCTGATTTGGTGAGAGACAGATTTCCTGTTGCGTCTAGTAGAGAGAACAGCCTACCTGGGAGCCGGGAGTGGACTTCGGTATCGGCGCGAGGTACGCACCCTTCTACTTTGAAGGCAAGGCTAGGCCAGGCTGGTGAAGTTGTGTGGCAACTTCAGCTATCAGCTAAATTCTCTCTAGTTAAAATTCTACTAACTACCCCGGGAAAATTATATAGGGAGCCTTGGGCTCTACCAGGAGCTAGACATTTGGTGGTGACAAGAACCCTTCTTTGGTCACGGGACGGGTGCTTGTGGGATTGACTATAATCTTGTTATCGAGTCAAGATAAGTGTGTGCCGAATAGTTTTGGAACATGACAAACGGCCTATTCCCAATATCGAGCGGACAGAGTGGTGTTTGAGTCTGGACTACGGCGGCTTACAATAGTTCATCAAATTGTGTGAGGACTAACTAGTGTGCCAACATATATCCAAAATGTTTACCAGGCTGGAGCTATACTAGACGTAAGTCTTGTCAGACGCATGGATTGACGTAGGAGCATCCAATACCTGCGCCTTCTTGTGTTCTACGCCGTACACAGGTTCTACTTTTTAGTCTACAAGCTCACGGGCTCGTGCGAGGAGCAAAAATTGGCATGCGTGTGGAAATAGTGCGTGTCTTAGATAGCAAGCCAAACGCTTCAATAATTTTGTGGTATTACCCAGTTTGAAGGGCGACTTAGAGTCATACTGTAAATTTGCATTTATCAAGTATGGTGTCAGATTAAATGCAAGTATATATATATATCTTTTTTTAATTAATCTATCGGATAAAATAAAACGCAACTACTAACAAGTACTCACACACACACACACACACATATATATATATATATATATATACTATATATAGGGTCATTCATATTGTTGTGCACGCATTTCGAGGTTTGATAGAACTCGGCAAGAGAATAAGTTTTCCCTATGGAGGGAAATGGAGGGAAGACGTGGAACGTCTTGTTTAGGAGAGAGAGTGAAGTTTATAAAAGTAGTTTTTCAGCCTTTTTTTTCCTACATAGTTGTGCGAAGTCTCTGTTTGCGGGAGAACCAGTCAGCGCATGAAGGAACCGATTACACCGGCGTGTTCGGAGGAAAATTCGGCACAACGGAAGACACTTCACTAGCTTGCGTAGCAAAAAGCTAATACCCAGATTAAGGAAAGTCATGAAAAGTCGATATTTTACGTTAACGCCATGAAAAATCGTAAAATTTTTCCATTGCGACCAAAAATGTACGTCCGAAAGACCACTCTCACGCAATAGCAAATTTAATGCCCATCATTTTCGTATCAAGTAGATGGTGCTGCGTTACGTAGTTGTCAAGTCACTAAGCTTTTTCGACAGTCATAGTTGTTATGTTTTACGTGCAAGTTTTCACGTTCAGAACCGTAAAAATTTGCCAAGACGTTTCGGCCCCTCTTGTTTCGTCTCGTCCCCCTAGGAAAATTTATTCTCTTGTTGAGTTCTACCAAACCTCAAAATATGTACCTAACTTTCTCATACGCCCTATGGAAATATGCATGCCTTCGCTTTCGATATGGCTATCGAAGAAGCATAGTGACTTGGCAACTACGTAACGCAGCACCATCAACTTGATACGAAAATGATGGGCATTAAATTTGCTATTGCGTGAGAGTGGTCTTTTAGACGTACATTTTTGGTCGCAATATAAAAAATTTACGATTTTTTATGAAAAGGCGTTAACGTAAAATATCGACTTTTCATGACTTTCCTTAATCTGGGTATTAGCTTTTTGCTACGCAAGCTAGTGAAGTGTCTTCCGTTGTGCAGAATTTTCCTCCGAACACGCCGGTGTAATCGGTTCCTTCATGCGTTGACTGGTTCTCCCGCAAACAGAGATTTCGCACAACTATGTAGAAAAAAAAGCAGAAAATCTACTTTTATAAACTTCACTCTCTCTCCTAAACAAGACGTTTCCACGTCTTCCCTCCATAGGGAAAACTTATTTTCTTGCCGAGTTCTATCAAACCTCGAAATGCGTGCACAACAATATGAATGACCCTGTATATGTATATATATATATGTATATATATATATATGGAGACAGAAAAAAAGAGAGATAGTCAGTTGATATAAAAACTTCATAAATATATATATATATATATAGATGACGTCGTGACGGACATTTTGCTGTGCTAATATTGCAAACAACCATTACAAGGGTTTTTCTACTTCGGCGATGTTTGATTACCTCAGAAGAATTTTTTACTGACAGCTTTACTATCAAGCTACGGCGGTTGATTTCTAAAGTCTGTTAGTGACTACAAGCAGTCGCGTCTGTCTGACCGCGCGGATAGCCTTGCGGAGGCTTCCCGTGCTTTGCGGTTTCGGCCTCGAAGGGAAGGTTTCCTCGCTGGAGAGTGCAACATGGATAATGTGCTCGTGTTTCTGCAGCGACCAAGCAGCCACGAGTGTGCCGGGGTGGGTGTTCGTTTCGCACCTTCGTGTGCTCTGTTTTTCTACATCGGTTGTCCACCAGGGTCAGGAGGGGCGCCATTCTCTTGGGGTGGACGTTCTGTGACGCGGCAGCCTTGTTCGAGTGAGCTCCGTCGCCTCTCGCGAGCTGTGAGAGTGGTAGTCAGCGAGTCAGGTGGAGACGTGTGTCCTTAGTTTCGCCCCGTCGAAGTGCCTTATTTGCCAGCTTATTGGGGTACGTAGAGGCGGTGTGTGATGCTCGGTTGTGGTCGTATGCGATGTCCTGATAATCACTTCACGTTGCAGCATCCACATCGACGTGCCATCCATTGATAAGTTGGGCGGCTTCATCGTTGACGATAGTAAGGTACAGGAATGACTCCTGGCGATCTCTAATAAACGTTGAGGAATCGTCTTTGTTAATCACTAGTAAGCGTAAGCCGACAAGCCGGCAAAAGAAGAGTTGCAACGTTGAAGCCACCGGTGATGTCAAGATGCCGAGTTGAGGGCAGGGGTGTGAGGGTGTTACTAAGTGAGAAAATTGTAGAAGAAGATGGTATTGAGCTAATCTGGCTAAAACTTCAATGGGCCAACTTCATCAGTTAGAACAAGGACACACTGAGTAAAGGCTGCGTTCCTCAATAAGGAACTTGGCACGCATATATTTCCCATAAACCATCTAGCGTATCTGCCGTCAGAAACGTTATAGATTTTAGAAAAACTAGGGGAGGTTTAATTTACAAAAGCCGCCTACAATACCTTTATCAAATAGTATGAGGACTTATTAGTGCGCGAACAGAAACTCGGAATGTTTACCAGGCTAGAGCTATGCTAAGCTTGAATTTCAAATAGACCAATGAATGTCTGTCGGAAGATCTAATCCCTGCATTTTCTTGTGCACTGCGCTGTACACGGGTTCTACTGTTTAGTCTGTCTAAAGTCTCAACGGGCTCTCGCAAGAAACTAAATTTGTCATGCGAAGGGCCTGATTGTGATATGTGATGATGTCACATTATATATTTGTCTTCACCAAATATGGTGTCAGACTATATATATATATATATACATTTGAACAGACAGATATATATATATATATATATATATATATTTATGGATGACGTGTAATGCCATGTATTAATAATGCAGTCAACCATGATGAACGTTTTTTCTACTTTGTTGATGTTTGATTACCTCAGAAGAAATTTGTACTGGCGGTTTTTATTGCACTGTGGCGGTTGATTTATACAATGTGTAAGAGACGAACGCAGGCAGACTTGTGGAATAAAGTAATTATCGCTTTATGATACTTCTACAAACATTAGTCTTACTATTTAGGCCCCTGATAGCGGCTATAGCAAAGACAGATAGCAGTTATACAAATCATATTATTAAGTAATTGTCAATTGAAATACGGAAGCTAGTATTTTAAAAATAGTAAGGCGAGATATAACAAATATGATAACAATATTTTTACCTTGTTACCATAAAACGAATAATAGTAATAATGTTTTCCTTTGCAACAATGATTTACTGTTATTACGATATACAGATGTTACAATTATTAATGGTATATATATTATTTATAATATTGCTTGTACTCTTATTATTTCTGCTTGAGCGTTGGTGATTCAAACGTAGTTTCAGTGAGACCCTCTGTCGGACGAATGCCGACTCGATCTTGGCTCCTCTGTGGCTTGAAAGAGCTTCTTCCGAAAATCATTTGTCAGTTTGAATCAGCATCCTTAGCCCACACGCCAGATGACTCCTGACCGAACACCATCATAACGTGGTCTTCAAGAAGAAGCGCGCTCTATAGGCGCCGTTTGTGCATCTCCCGTTGACGAATGATGTGGCCGACGTCCGCGCTGACTAACGCACGCTAACGGAGGGCGTACATATCAAGGATAATGAGGCCTCACATCAGCGACTGATTTTGAACTCAATCCCTATGGGGGTAACGCGCTCAGCGAAAACAGGACGCGAAGCATGGGCATAGACTCTAACTCTTGCAGGAGGAGTGGGAAGGCTCACAAGAGTGCTCCAGGCGCCAGACTCCGCATCCTAGTCCCAAACACCAGCGACTGGCTGAACTGGCCGGGGGGCGAGCTTACTTTTCACACGACCCAGAAAATGGAGGGTCATGGCGACGAAACATGGTCAGGAATACGGGACGATATCAGCAGCAGTTAGATTAGGTTGGTGTCGCATCCGTGCATGCAATCCGCTCTTTGGCACGCGGTAACAGGCCCGTGAGAGTTTTGGTTAAACTGGATTTTTGCAATGCGGTCAACACTGTATGCAGATTCGTCCTCTTAGACAGGCTAGAAACTCAAGCCTGGTGGCGTGGTGCATTCGCGTGCGCTTTACGACCGAAGGAAACACATAGGTGTACCGGTTCGATCTTCACCGTTGCACATTTGTGTTCATGGGACCCGTCTTACAAAACACTAAATGCTGGCTGAAAGTCAGCCCGAATAATTTTAGACTAGCTATTAAAACAGAAAATACCTAGACTTTTGTGCTTGGTGGGACAAGATGACCCGTTTGGCATTCTTCAGTCTCGCATTATCCGAACTAGTTACGAAACTGAAATGTTTCTTTTATATTGGACACCTCGGTGATGCCATACTATGTGGGCCGGCAAATAAAGTTGCAGCTATTATACGATTATTGAAGCAGTTTAAAAATATAGCAACATGCGAGATTATTTCGATTTGGTCCCGCAAATAATCGTATGTTTATATATATATATATATCATTTGAATGGTAACCATTTTTCCCGTGCGACACAAAAGCACAACATAGCTCACCGTTGGCACCCTCCGGTTAATAGTAAAGGCTATTCTAAATCAGGCACTGACCAGGAAATTAAAGTCTGTAATATAGTCGACAATATATATACATATATATAGCAATACAGAATTTTAGGTGAAAGACATATATATATATATATATATATATGTATATATAGCGACAGAACATTAAGCAGGAAAGAGATCTTCGGCGACCAAGTAGCAACACAATGTAAGGTAGCCAATGCTTTCTTCCCAGTTTCTTGTTTCTCTTTCGCTTTTCTCACCGGATCAGTGCGTTCGCCCGTATGGCCGGCGGCGGCCTCACAAATGCTCAGTGGTTTGTTTGCTGCAGACTGGACTGGACGACGATGAAGACGACTGGCTCACAGCTGGCCACGCTGTGCCTTCGCCAGGAAGTCACCTTGGATCATGTCGCACATTTGGCGGCACTGGCCAGTCATATCAAGCCCTATCAAGACTAATTACTGCCCGTCTCTCTCTCTCTCTCTCTCTCTCTCTCTCTCTCTCTCTCTTTCTTTGTATTATAGTCCGTCAGCATCACTTCATATGCACAGCAGCAGTAGCCGCGACGATTAGATATATACAATAAGTGCCCTGTCGCTGCCCCATAACATCGTTATATATGAACGTTGTCTTGACAGATATATATATATTTATATATATATATATATAGAAAATATTGTGATAATTTATTAATCATTTACAATACGTTTGCAAACTTGTCAGTGCTCGCCTTAATAAAAATGGTGGTAAAAAGGTGTCACGTGAAGTTAAGACTCAGTTGTCCGTGTCCTTGCTTGATGGTAGCCCCCGCTCTTATGGACCCGGTGCGAACGGTATATCCTCAAGGTTCCTTGCAAAGTTAAAACGGTGAGATCCATAAGATTCCTCTTCGTGACGCCTAGCCCCAAGAGCGTCCTCGCAGATTCGGAGTCCCATACACCACTCATAGAGATAGTGATGGATCCGAATCTGCGAGGTTTTTGCGGGTCGGGGAGCTACGCTCTTAGGAACTCGACGTCATATTTGGCGAACTTGTCTTGCCGTGCTTTTGCCAGGTCCCGGTTCGGGCCGCAAACCTTGGCATCTAAAACCCAGACCTCGGTAGGTGTTGTTATTACGAGGTCGGGCTTTAGACCCGGTGCGCCCGGTCGACGGAATACTCGCTCACGAACCACCTCATGACCCCTTTCGCGGAGAAGACGCGCCACGCGATCACAGACGTCGTCATGTCTCTTTATGGTTTGTTTGTGTGTTGTATCGCACATCTGAGCGACATGAGCCAACGTCTCAGGCGCATGACACCCGTGCCTACAACGTTTGTTGTAGCCCGGGCGTCCCCTGGCCAATCTGGCACGCGTTGGTAGTGCGTTGATCCTGAGCTTTAGTAGGTTTACATACTCCTTACCAGATAGGTAGGGCATACCCTTAATCCAGTAATGTACAAAGGGCGTTTCGTGTGTTTTTTTCAAATGTGCCCCATCGAACGTGTTGTGTAGTTGTTGAGACCAGTAATCATTCTCTTGTGTAGCGGTCTCAATGGAGGTTCCCAAGCGCTCGCAAAGAAGTCTTGTTTTCGCAAGATCTTTTTTAAAGTGCTCGGTGGTTAGCATCCATTGGACCCCAAGGTGCGTGGAGTGTTGTAGTGCGGAGTCTGGGAATGAATGTTTGGAGGCAGGGGATGTCCAGACCGCCGTGTGCTGTGTGCGTGTACTGGTAGGCGTTCGGCACCGAGTTTTCGAGCTTAAGCAATTTCGACTTAACAACCTTTCTGATCGCTTTATCTAGGTCACTAAGGAGACCTAATCACAGACCTCATAACCTGGTATAAGCTCAAGGGAGCACTTACATATCACTCCGTGCAAGTGCTCACAGGGCATGGACAATTCCAGTCGTACCTTTTCCGGATAGGCAAGGCGAATACAGATATCTGCGTTCTCTGCACTACAGGCGCACCCGACGACGCGGCGCACACCGTAGAGGACTGCGAGGCCCTCGCGGCCTACCGCACGGGCTCCTCCTATGTCCACAAAGGTAGCCCGACCACGACCATCGTCGCCAACATGCTCAAGTCGACAACGGACTGGCACGCCGGGACCCAATACTTAGACGGGCTTATGCGCGAAAAATGTCGCCAGGAAGATCGCCGCAGATCGCGATTCAACACTAGGCCTCTAGTGCTCACTCCCGAGCAGGACCCACTCTCTGCTCTGACCAGTTTATATAGGAGACGGGGAATGAGAAAGTCTTTCAAAAATATGAGTCTTTGGTGGGGTTTAAGGGGAGCTATCGTGAGTCTGCTGAGTAAATTAAGGAGTATATCCTTGGGGTCAACTCTGCCATTGCTGTCAAAGTCGACTCCAAGATATCTCCATCGATCGCTCATACCTTTATCTAGCAATTGCCGATCTCCAACGTTAAATTCTGGTACGATAATGATAAAACCTTTACCTTCCTTCCTATTAAATAGGTGGGAGATAGTAAAGCTTTTATTAGTATTAATTTCAAGGCCTCGGGATTTCAAAAGTGGGTCCGCAATATTAAGGAGCCGTTGGAGAGTGGATTTCGTGGAGGCTAGGAGGATGAGATCATCCGCAAAGGCCAAGTCCATAAGGCGGAAGTCATCAGTAAGTTGGTACCCAATATAAGTTATGTCTAATTTTGAAAGAATGTCGTCGAGAACTAGATTAAATAAGAGGGGGGACAGACGATCTCCCTGCCTAACACCCCTAGTTGGCCGAAATGTGCGACATTCCTGTCCAAATTCTATGAGAGTTTTAGATGAGAGGTACAAGCGTTCGATATAGTTAATGAATACCTCCGGGTATCCGCGAGTCCGGAGTGACCACAGGACGGTGTCATGACTCACCATGTCGAACGCCTTACGGAGGTCGATTGAGGCGAGTCTGAGCTCACGTCCTGCAGACTTGGCATCGTTAAGGATACCATCCAGAACCGCAAGATTCTCGAAGGTACCATTATAGGGGAGAAACGCTCGCTGGATTGGGAGAAGCTTAATAGAGTTCTGGAGACGTCTAGAGAGAATTTTGTTAAGCGTTCGTTGTAAGTATGAACTAATAGATAGGGGTCGAAGATCGCTTGGAGATGTGGCATTGTTAATTTTAGGGACGAACGCTAAGCGAGTAGTTTTATGGGCTAAAGCAATATCGCTAATCAATAGTATGTTAAGAATACAACAGACTACTTCTAACGGGAGTTTACGGAGGGACGAAAGACAAATCCCGTCCAAGCCTAGTGCTTTAGAAGGTCCGCGGAGAGCTACGTGGGTTCCTTTAGGGAGATAGGGAGGGAAACCTCAAAGAGATCAGAGTTGGGAGTGTATTCGGGGCAAGGAAGTGGTTCAGGGGGTGGTTGTGTCATCGTGTTGGCCCAGTGTTCTACAACTTCGGTGGCCTGCATGTTGTGTATGGTGTGTTTGCCGTCCAGCACCTCATGAGCGCATTTGGATCGGTTTTGGCTAAAAAGTTTTTGAGTGGTTGCGTAGTCCTGACGTCGCTGTGGCCTTTTAGATACTCGCGCTTCAGTGGAAGGTGTTTCTCTAAAGGCACGACGTCGGACAGTGTGTGTAAAATGTTTGTTCAGAAATTCGTTTAAGGCGATAGTGTGGTCCTCACCTGAGCAAATTATTTGGAGTTTGGTCCTTAGACAAGTTGCGTGAAAAACAGCTGTAGATGCATTCTCGGCATATGACAACAAACCTGTCTGTGTATGTGAATGCGTGCGTGGCATTATCTCGTTAGCTGGCAGATAGATCTGCATTGTTCCAACAGTGAATTGTCGACGCTGTCACTACAGTATCGTCATTTTGTGCTACTTTGCCATTATCATCTTGGTCATCACCATCGTTAACATCACCTGGGGTTGGCCAATGACTCTACTTAGTGCTTCCGATCTGACACAGAGGGCGTAGCCGAGCGGTTAGCGCCATTGCCTGTTAAGCGGACGCGCTACAGGCGGTCCCGAGTTCAAAACCAAAACCGGTTTTTTTTTTAAAAAGTAAATACACTTAATTTAAACAAGTAGGAAATTAAGCTTCTTTTAATTATTAAAAAAAATACAAAAAAAGAGAGGAAACAAGGGAAGGAAAAATAAAAACAAATGGATCCGTTTAGGGGGGCGAGCAAGCCCCCAACTAGGTTGAGTCAAGTCGATGATAACCCTAAAACGAGGGAAGATAGCCATGCTCAAGCAGAGACAGACAAGGACAGGACTGCCCTGCAGACCATACTGGGCTCTCGAGTGCGTATAATGTCAGATGTGTCAGACGTGCAATCCTCGGAAGGTTAAGATAAAGAAGATGACAAGACTGAAACAGAAACAGAGAAGGAGTGTGAAATCGCTAGCGAAACGGAAATAGAAGACAATAACAACGAACGTTGCGGAAAGCACACCTATTCTTCAAGGACAGGTACACAAAGAAAAAGACCCGCCGCAATTGCGACCTCACCTGAAGACCCCAGTTCGAGAGAGAATGGCACACCGGCACACGTCTCACAAAAATAAGGCCGCACGAAAAACTTGTGAGAATACAGAGCTTACCGAACACGAGGAAGACGCACTTGCCGATCTCAAGGCAGTGGTCCAGCATCTCAAGAGCTTAAAGGAAAAGCACAAAACAACCCAAGTGGACATAAAAGCGGCCATCACCCGCCTAGACAAAGTCGTATGGGAACTGGCAGTAAAACACAAGGAAAACAATGAAGAACAAATAGCAAAAATTGGCCAGATGGAAAAAGATAACAAAATTTTAATGGAAAATGTGCAAAGCTCTCAAAAAGCAGAACAAGACGCAGACGCACGTGTGCAGGAGGTAGAAAATCTAGGAGACAGATGGAAGGCCAAGGTTGAAGCTCTTGCAAAGGAGTTAGAGCTCCTGAAAGAAAAACAAATAAAATTGGCCTCTAAGAAACCCGAGCCAGAGGGTTTTAAATCAGCAAGATGTAAAGACTGTCAGAAGAAGCTAGAACACGCGCTGGACAGGGCAAAGAACATTGAGGACCAGATTGCCAAAACAGAAACGCTGGTGGACCTCATCGACCTCATCAAAGAAGAATGGCCTCAGCCTGTATTCAAAAACACACGTTTTTCGCTGGACAGCATAACTACCCAAAAGGACGCCAGAGTAATGCTTGTCACCAAAGGATCGGAAAAAGATAAGGCAATGTTAAAAAAAATTTCAGGGCAGTTTCCGTTAGCCGAAAAAACCTCCAGCTTGCGAGCTGGTAGAGTCGCAGTTCTAAAAAACTGCGCACAGCTTGAACTGGACCATGCCGACGCTGAAGACGAAGAAGCCACGGTTGGCCTTGCAACTTCGTCGAGCACACTAGTAATTGGAGTGGTTGATCCCAAAGATACAGCAGAAAAGTTTCTAGAGGCTCTCTTTAAAACACTGGAAAAAGGACGTAGTCTTCAAACTCAAAACCCCCTGGCTCTATACATTTCCCCAGAATGGGAAGGAAATACGATCAGAAATGCAATAGAAGCATGCTGCAGAAGGGCGGGATGTAAAGCTGACATTACAAGAGACAGCCTTTGCCGTGCGCAACGCAGCACTTTGCCTCCACCAGAAAAACAGAAGAAAACTATTTCCATCCGCATAAAAACGACCGAGGGTGCTCCTCACAAGACATGATTGAAAAACTTCGCCCCTTTGTCCACAAACAAGAGGCAGGGGTGAAAGTATAGACAGTCACCACAGGTAGAGACAACGATATTCTTCTAAGAGTTGTGGAAGAAAAACCAGGTAGCGGTGCAACGTTTGCGGATGTGCTGCGGCAGGGAATAGGGGGAGAGAATAGACACCAGAAGATGTACTGGCCCCATCATGACTGTTGTTCTACGAGGCATCGACCCGTTTCTAACGGCAGACAAGATCGAGAAAGATCTGCGTGAAACACTTAGAATTCACGAGACTTCCTACATGAGAGCCGAAGCTCCCAGGCCAATCAAAAACCGGGCCGGTTGGCAGTGCCTAGTCACCTTACCAAAGGACAGGGCATGCCAGCTCTTGTCCAGGAAGAATCTAATTATCGGAGGCACCGGCTGCAGGGCTGAGGAGTGGATCACGCTCTCTACATGCTACAAGTGTCAGGAGCTGGGACACACGGCCAAAGAATGCAAAACCAAGAACGCCGTCACACAGAGGTGCTACAGATGCGGCATGGAGGGACACTTCGCAAATGACTGTAAGGAAGAAACCCCCAGCTGTTACAACTGCGGCGAAAAGGGGCACAAGGCTCGCACTACCGCATGTCCCATATATCTCACTCTTTTCCGGACAAAACTAAAAGAGCGGAATGAAAAAAGGCAGGCCTGTAAAAACAAGACAAAGCATATGGCCGAGTTTGAGTCCGGAGAGAATACGGAGCAACAACATTCCGAAGCAAGCATACCGAAGGGACCTTTCGACTGGAAAACACAGGGATCTAAGGGAGCTGCAAAAAGACTGACACAGAAGAATACCTCTACGCTGTCATAATGCAGAACAAAACAAGCATAATTCAGGTCAACTGCAACAGAAGCCGGGCAGCCCACGACATGGTCTGGGAAATAACGCACCGAAGAGGCACAGATGTAGTCGCTCTCAGCGAACCAAACAAAACGCTAGCAAAAAAGAGCTCATAACTGGGTGACTGACCCCGCATACGACACAGCACTCATAGTAAACCATGCCGTCAAAACACAAAACAAAAGAAATGGATTAGGATTTTGCTGGATTGAAATAAAAGACGTAGGGAGAATATACTCCTGCTACATAAGCCCCAACTGCCCGCACGAGGAATTCGAACAACTGCTAGATAACCTCACGGCGTCTATACTGAACCTAAAACCGGGAACAGGCTTGTTAATCACCGGAGATTTTAACTCGGCAGCAGTGACGTGGGGCTCTCGGCGAACAGACAAGCGGGGGAGAGCGCTCTTAGAATGGGCAGCGGCCAACGACCTGTACATTCTCAACGATGGAAAAGAGGCGACTCTCTGGCGGCACAGCTACGAATCATACGTAGACATAACTTTCAGTAACTCTCAGATAGCGCAGAAGGTATCGAGCTGGACGGTTCTCGTGGAAGAGGAAAACCTTAGCGATCATCTCTGTGTAGAGACTCGACTAAATCTCGGAACTGCTTCCCCGCCGCAGCAACAGAGAAAGCGGTACAAAATTTGGGATGAAGAAAAGTTCAAGAAGGAAATTGGGAACAAAATGAGGCAATCCGACTCACCCAAGACCCTGGGGCAGCTCCAGGCCATCCTCAAAGAGGCGTGTGAAAAAACAGCCACGGTGAGGGCGCACCCAAGACGGCTAGGAAAGCTGCCTAAGCACTGGTGGACACAGAACATTGCCGATAAACGCAAAGAATGCAACAAAGCCAGAAGGGCACTAAACCAGACCCACCGAAACAACGAGGAGCGACTGCAGGCACTGACCAGATACAGAGAAAGCAGAGTAAATCTTAAGAGTGCTATTGCTGACAGCAGAACAAAGTGCTGGAAAGAGCTTTTCGCCCAGGTTTAAGGGGACCCATGGGGGAAGCCATACCGAATTGTGTGCGGTAACAAGAAAACCGCTGTTACGGGCGTCCTCGATGAACAGGAAACAGTTGACATCCTAGCTAAGCTTTTCCCGACTCACGACTCGTTCGAGAGGGATACCTACGAAAACACATCAGAAGCAACAGACGATGATTTCCCGGCAATTCAGCCGTTCGAAGTTCTCCAAGCGGCAAATAGGCTCAAGACGGGAAAAGCCGCCGGCCCTGACGGCATCCCCCCGGCTGCAGTAAAGCTTCTGTTCAAAGTACATTCAACTGCTGTTGCAGAAATTCTTACCTCCGCGATGAGAACAGGAGAGTTGGCTTCCGTAAGCACAAATCGGTCCTAACGGCAATCCACAGGGTCCTCAGTAGAGCTGAGCAGGTGCGCAGGTCCACCACCTGTACAAGACAGCTAGTCATGGTAACCCTCTTAGATGTGAGAAACGCCTTTAACAGCCTTCCATGGAAGACCACCTTGGACGCGCTTGTTCGTAAAAATGTTCCGAACTTGAGCTGAACACGAACAAAGCCCTGCACTCAACAGCGGAATGGACGAAGGCCGCGGGGCTGGCACTCGCCCCTGAAAAAAGTGAGATCATCCTCTTAACTGGCAAGAAGAGAGTCCGACCGCTGCACATACAGGTTGTAGGGCAAATAATCCAGTTCGTGAAAGAAGCCCGCTATCTTGGGGTGACGCTGGACACGTCCATGACGGGCTTATGTCGCTTAAAAAATGCTGTGGAAAAAGCATCTAAGACGGCAAACGCTATAGCGAGGATACTTCCAAACGTACACGGACCGCGGGCTCGCACAAGAAAACTACTAATGGCAGTTGCAGAGTCTATCGCCCTCTTCGGAGCTGCCGTATGGGCCAGAACGGCTCTTAAGACAAAGAAAGCAAAACTACTCCTGCGCAAAACGCAGAGGATCGCAGCCCTAAGGGTAATACAAGGGTACAGAACGATCAGCACAAATGCGGCTCTGCTGCTTGCCGGAGACATTCCTTGGGACCTTAAGGCGTTCGAGAGACAACGGCTGTGGGACATTGGCACACCTACAGAAATCGACAAAGAACGAGAAAGAAAAGTCACTTTAGAAGAATGGCAAGCTGAGTGGGACGCCATTCCCTCCGGGGCCCCCGGAAAGAGCCTGACCAAACTGCTGCCAAACATACAGGCATGGATAGCAAGGCCGGGATCTAACCTTCTACCTGACACAGATTCTCACGGGGCATGGAAACTTCCAATCATACCTCCACCGAATTGGGAAGGCCCCATCAGAAAAATGTCTTTTCTGCGAAGATGCCCTGGAAGACGGTCCAGAACACACACTTCTTAAGTGCCAGGCATGGGAGGAGGCCAGAACCGGAGCGATAAGACACATTCGCGAGAAATGGTCCAGAGCGGGAATAACCCATCCTGAAGTTCAAGACCCTCCACGAAACTGTCTGAAATGTTTCGTGGAGTACATCCTGGGTTGGGCCCAAGCATGGGAACTGGGAGCGGAATTAGCACAGGAGGTGCTAAAGACAAAGTACATAAGATGCACAGAAAGGCAGAATCCTTTTGAAGCCAGCACGGCTGAAGATAGCGCAACTTTGAATCAAACGGGTTTGCAAGGGCTGGGACAAAGTGCGCATGACAGGTGGGGGAACCCGTGAGCGACCCCGGCCAATTGATCCGATAGGGCACTCGCCACTTCTCCTGATGGCCCATAGCACTGTTCTATGGAGACCTGGGCCATCAGAGAGTGAAGCTTAAGGGGGGAGGTGCGTTTAGTGGGTTGGGTCTTAGCGGCGCAACATCCATCCGCTGGGGGTCGAGTCCCACACAGCTCGAGATGGAAACCGAATTTTCCTACTCGTAGCAGTAGTGCGTAACTGCATTTAACCCTCCTCCCACAAAAAAAAAAAATATAGTATATATATATATGTATATATATAATATATGTATATATATATATATAGATCTATATATATATATATATCTATATATACTATAATATATATATAATATATAATATATTATATATATATAATCTGATATAAATATAGTATAAATGTCATAACTATATATGTATATATACCTATATATATATATATATATTATATATATATATGTATATATAGACATATATGTATGTACGTATATTTATACATATACATATATATATATATATACTAGTCTCTACTCATCTGTTGAGCCGGACGGTCGCACTGGTGCGAGCTCCCGCTTAAATTGCCTAGATCGCAAGTTATATCTGGCTTTTTAACGGGAGTTTTGTCACAGACCATCGTGGCCACCAGTGCGACCGAACTGTGAGATCCAACACCTTCAAACAGTTCCATTTTGCATTTAAAAGATGCAAAATTGTTATAATTCGCCTGTGTTAGATAGGTTAGCAGTGCGTTCACCATTGCAAAGGCCTGTCTGAAGTGCATTTTAGCGTTTTTAAGTGGAAGTGATTGTGCCGGTTTTTAGATTTAGGTAAGATGAGTCTACCTATATAGTTGTTTTAGTGAAATATAGCGGCCCTAATTATATTTCACTAATCTTAACTTCTATATAGGTATAGTGTATGCACTGGCTACAAAACCCAGACAGTGCATACATATAGTGGTGTATCGATACGCTTTTTTTAAACTCTAAAATCGAACACAGCGTAGAGAATACAATAAGCAACGATATATTGGGCAGCCATATCGTGTTTTTAAACCACTATATATTTTAATTGACTACCTACATACCTACTATATATTTGTAATAGATGCTTCAATTCCACTGAATCGAAGAGACAGCAATTAATCTGTCTGATGCTAGTCTTCCATCTAATTACCACAAATATATATTTTAAACCGACACTACTATTGTACATATTAATGTGCAATTTTTAACTTCTACTTTCGACGCTATTTTGCATAAATACAGTACGTGACGAAATATGACATAGTGCTCCCTGGGTAGAGACAAACAGAATGATGGTCTAAAGACCGCTTCATTTTAGCGATTTTAACAACAACATCTGCGTAAAATCGCGCCATCGTACGAAACTTTTAAAGAAATCTTACCACCACTGTGGACCAAGACAACGATGGCATCACGTGACGGCAGCAACACCGCCGGAAGACTCAGCTGCCAGACTTGCGGGCGAGTATGCAAATCTGGCGCGGGCCACATTAGATTGACTCACAATCAACGAGAAGTTCGTGCCACCTCCTAAACTCCTAACCAATCACAGACTAATAAGTTGATTTTAAGTTCCTCACAAAATGACACTGCTGCTTCTAATAATAATTTTAACCCCCCTAGTACTTCACGCGTCTCCCAGCCAAATTGTAAATGTCTATCTAATACTTGCTTAAAGGTCTTTAATTCTAAATCAGGTCTTAATTTACACCGTCGTCGTGCCCATCCGGACGAATATAATGAGAACATTTTAGCCCCCCCCCCCTCTAAGAAGGCCAGATGGAAGCCACAAGACCGTGAACTTTTAGCAACATTAGAAGCAGATTTTATTTTAGATAATAATAACGAAACACCTAGAGAAATTGACCACCTTTTAGCTACTAATTTTAACTCACGCACACCTGGGGCGATTAGAGGCCAACGTAATTCTCAGGCGCATAAGGATCTGGTAGAGGACCTCCTTAAAAAGAGGTCTCTCCTGGATTCCAACCTTGACAGATCTGAGCTTCCTGAGCCTAGTCGGCCTCGATACTCTGAATCAGATGGCCCCTATAATCCATCCCAAAAATATATTATTATATCTAAAATACAAGCCCTCACAAACACATTTCCCAAACGCAACATAATTTCAACAGACCTTACTCATCTGTCAAATATAATTTGCTCAGGTGAGAATCACACTATCGCCTTAAACGAATTTCTGAACAAACATTTTACACACACTGTTCGACGTCGTGCCTTTAGAGAAACACCTTCCACTGAAGCGCGAGTATCTAAAAGGCAACAGCGACGTCAAGACTACGCAACCACTCAAAAACTTTTTAGCCAAAACCGATCCAAATGCGCTCATGAGGTGCTGGACGGCAAACACACCATACACAACATGCAGGCCACCGAGGTTGTAGAACACTGGGCCAATACGATGACACAACCACCCCCTGAACCACTCCCTTGCCCCGTATACACTCCCAACTCTGATCTCTTTGAGGTTTCCCTCCCTATCTCCCTAAAGGAAACCCACGTAGCTCTCCGCGGACCTTCTAAAGCACTAGGCTTGGACGGGATTTGTCTTTCGTCCCGCCGTAAACTCCCGTTAGAAGTAGTCTGTTGTATTCTTAACATACTATTAATTAGCGATATTGCCTCAGCCCATGAAACTGCTCGCTTAGCGTTCATCCCTAAAATTAACAATGCCACATCCCCAAGCGATTTGCGACCCCTATCTATTAGTTCATACTTACAACGAACGCTTAACAAAATTCTCTCTAGACGCCTCCAGAACTCTATTAAGCTTCTCCCAATCCAGCGAGCGTTTCTCCCCTATAATGGTACCTTCGAGAATCTTGCGGTTCTGGATGGTATCCTTAACGATGCCAAGTCTGTAGGACGTGAGCTCAGACTCGCCTTAATCGACCTCCGTAAGGCGTTCGACATGGTGAGTCATGACTCCGTCCTGTGGTCACTCCGGACTCGCGGATACCCAGAGGTATTCATTAACTATATCGAACGCTTGTACCTCTCATCTAAAACTCTCATAGAATTTGGACAAGAATGTCGCACATTTCGGCCAACTAGGGGTGTTAGACAGGGAGATCCTCTGTCCCCCTCCTATTTAATCTAGTTCTCTACGACATTCTTTCAAAATTAGACAAAACTAATATCGGGTACCAACTTACTGATGACTTCCGCCTTATGGGCTTAGCCTTTGCGGATGATCTCATCCTCCTAGCCTCCACGAAATCCACTCTCCAATGGCTCCTTAATATTGCGGACCCACTTTGGAAATCCCGGGGCCTTGAAATTAATACTAATAAAAGCTTTACTGTCTCCCACCTATTTAATAGGAAGGAAGGTAAAGGTTTTATCAATACCGTACCAGAATTTAACGTTGGAGATCGGCAATTGCCAGCTAAAGGTATGAGCGATCGACGGAGATATCTTGGAGTCGACTTTGACAGCAATGGCAGAGTTGAATCCACCAGGGATATACTCCTTAATTTACTCATAAGACTCACGATAGCTCCCCTTAAACCCCACCAGAGACTCATATTTTTGAAAGACTTTCTCATTCCCCGTCTCCTATATAAACTGGTCTCCGGTCCCAGACCATCTTACGCACTTCTTAGTGACCTAGATAAAGAGATCAGAAAGGTTGTTAAGTCGAAATGGCTTAAGCTCGAAAACTCGGTGCCGAACGCCCACAGCACACGGCGGTCTGGACATCCGCTGTCTCCAAACATTCATTCCCAGACTCCGCCTCTCCCGCCTGACAGCACTACAACACTCCACGCACCTTGGGGTCCAATAGATGCTAACCACCGAGCACTTTAAAAAAGATCTTGCGAAAACAAGACTTCTTTGCGAGCGCTTGGAAACCTCCATTGAGACCGCTACACAAGAGACCGACTACTGGTCTCAACAACTACACAACACGTTCGATGGGGCACATTTTAAAAAAGCACACGAAATGCCCTTTGTACATTACTGGATTAAGGGTATGCCCTACCTATCTGGTAAGAAGTATTTAATCCTACTAAAGCTCAGGATCAACGCACTACCAACGCGTGCCAGATTGGCTAGGGGACGCCTGGGCTACAACAAACGTTGTAGGCACGGGTGTCATGCGCCTGAGACGTTGGCTCATGTGGCTCAGATGTGCGATACAATACACAAACAAACCATAAAGAGACATGACGACGTCTGTGATCGCGTGGCGCGTCTTCTCCGCGAAAGGGGTCATGAGGTGGTTCGTGAGCGAGTATTCCGTCGACCGGGCGCACCGGGTCTAAAGCCCGACCTCGTAATAACAACACCTACCGAGGTCTGGGTTTTAGAGGCCGAGGTTTGCGGCCCGAACCGGGACCTGGCAAAAGCACGGCAAGACAAGATCGCCAAATATGACGTCGAGTTCCTAAGAGCGGCGCTCCCCGACCCGCAAAAACCTCGCAGATTCGGATCCATCACTATCTCTATGAGTGGTGTATGGGACTCCGAATCTGCGAGGACGCTCTTGGGGCTCGGCGTCACGAAGAGGAATCTTATGGATCTCACCGTTTTAACTTTGCAAGGAACCTTGAGGATATACCGCTTGCACCGGGTCCATAAGAGCGGGGGCTACCATCAAGCAAGGACACGGAAAACTGACTCTTAACTTCACGTGACACCTTTTTACCACCATTTTTATTAAGGCGAGCACTGCCGAGTGTGCAAACGTATTGTAATTGAATAATAAATCATCACAATATTTTCTATATACACATATATATATATATGTATGTATGTATATATATATATATATATATATCTTTTTTTGTGGAGGAGGGTGAATACTTTTACCCACGCTACGAGTACAGGGTATTCCCCCCTCTCGAGCAGTGTGGGACTCGACTCTAGCGGTTGGATGTTGGTCCGCCAAGACCCCTACCCACTAAACACTACTCCCCCCTTAAGCTTCACTCTCTGATGGCCCAGATATCCATAGAACAGTACTATGGGCCATTAGAAGAAGTGGCGAGCGCCTACCGGATCATTAGGCCGAGGTCGCTCACGGGTTCCCCCACCGGTCCGACGTGCTTGTCCCAACACCTGCGAACCCGTCTGAATACAAGCCACGTCATCTGTTGATGTCGTAAGCGTTATCCGTTTTCTTCTGTACTTGCCGAGCTCGGTTTTCTTCTTCATCACTGCGTTGCCATTTCCTCGCCCAGCTTCCATGCTGATGCTGTGCTGCATATGTACTCCACAAACATTTTCATGTTACTTCTCGGCGGGTCCGGTGTTCTGGCTCCTCTTTTCTTCTCTGGACCATTTCAATTTTAGCAGCGCTATGGCAGTTGTCCTTCCCTGCTCTAGTCCAGTGCATTTCAGGAGAGTGTTCTCAGGGTCATCGTTGACGCCGTCCGCACAGTGCAAGCAAGTTACCGAGGGAGCTTTGCCTATACGAAAGAGATACATTTGAAAGTCACCAAGACCAGTAAGACACTGCGTAAGAAAAAAGTTTAGTTCCCCTGCCGGGCGGTTTATCCACTTTTTGATGTCCGGGATGAGCAAGCGAAGTGAATAGCCCGGTGAGCCTATGGGTATGGCGTCCCATTCTTCTTGCCACGCTCTTATCGTTTTTTCCCTCTCAACTTCTTTGCTGGACTCACCCCCTGCTTCCCAAATCCTTCTCCTTTCATTTACTATTAAGTCCCAAGGTGGGAAACCAGCCAGTACCAGGGCTGCGTTTGTGCTAACCGTACGGTAGGCCTGCAGGATTCTAAGCGCGTATTTCTCAGGACATTTCTTGCCGTCGTCGTTTTTAGGGTGTTCTGCAGCCAGACTGGCGCCGCGAAAAGTGCAATTGATTCGGTAACCGGCATTAATAGTCGTCGCCGACACTCCCGCGGCCCGTATGAATTTGGAAGGATCTTGCCTATAGCGTTAGCCGCTTTAGCCGCCTTGGCCGTGCATTTCCTGATATGACTTGCGCCCCTGAGATCCTTGACTAGTAGGACACCAATGTATCTGGCTTCTGTTACTTGCTTGATCTCCTGGCCCGCCACCATCAGTTTTATGCTGCCCACTTTTTTCTTCCTGTCAAGAGAATGGCTTCACTCTTTTCCGGGGCCAGCTGTAGCCCAGCTTTATCCATCCATCTCTTTGTCGACCGGAGAGCCATGTTTGTCTTTAACTCTAGCTCTTCCTCTGTTTTTGCTTGAATAATAACGGCCAAGTCATCCGCGTACGCAATCATCTCTACTCCCCCGCTTTTCTTATCTGGGTTTCTAAAATATTTGTCCACGGCAGACTGTTGAAAGCGTTTTTGACATCCAGAAGGACAGCCACAAGAAGTTTCCGTTTGTATATAGGCAAACTGTGCAGCAAGTCAGCTTTGGTTGTTATTCGTTGAATTGCTGTGAGAACTGATCTGTTCTTGCGAAATCCGTATTGGTTGGCCGATAGAAGATCATTCTGTTCCGCAAACGCCCTAAGTCTGTGTTCTAAAATTGCTTCATATCATTCTGCTAGGGTGTTCAAGAGACATATGGGTCTGTACCCTCCGCTACTTTTGGGAATCAAAACCACTTCCGCCCTCCTCCAGTCTTTAGGCATTTTGCCACTTGCCAGCGTCTTAGAAAGTTCTGTCGCTACCAAATCCGGGTGTTCGTTAAAAAGCATTTTCACCGCCAAAGGCGGAATGCCGTCGGGCCCTGGAGATTTCCTTGGCTTTAGCCTCTCAGCTGTCATTATTACCTCTGCACGCGTGATAGGCGAGAACTCTTCCGGGGTTGTCCCTCTTCTTAAGAAAGTCTCTCTGTTAAAATGTGCGTCTTGTGGAAAGAGTTTGTTTAAAATCTGTACGACCTTTGTGTCTGGCATTAAAACTTTTGGGGCCTGCGCGCCTATCCCCCTGATCATTTTGTAGGGTTTTCCCCATGGTTCGTCATTTATGTCATATATCTTTTAACGCCACCATAGCTTTTTGCTATTTCGTTTTTTAAAAGCACCCTACATCTTCTATAATTGTCTAAGGCGAGAATCTCGGCCTCCCTGGTCCTATGGCGTGTTTTGAGCTTCCTTTTGGCTTTGTTACAATCTGCCCGTTTCTGCGCTATAACGCTGTTCCACCAATATTTTGGTTGGCAGATAGCTCTTCTTGGTTAAGGGGGCTTAGTAGCCCTGGTGCAGGCCCTGATGAGAGTGTCGTGCAGTTATTCTGGGGTGTGCGGGGGAGATTTAAGGAGCGCCTTCTTGAGTTCTCTTTTGCAAACCCCTTCGTCCTTGATCCTAAAGTGCGTTTTGATTCTTATAGGCATCGTTTTTTGCTGCAGTTCCACCGTGAACACAATACAATAGTGATCGCTGAGGTTTTCTTCCTCAGTGAGCACGATCCATTCTTTCATTTTGTTAACCATTGTATCGTTGCATAGTGTTAGATCGACCGTTGACTGATGTCCGGCTCTGTGGAAGGTCGGGTCTTTGCCATCGTTTTGAATATACAGTTCCAGGCTGGCTGCCCATTCAATAAAAATTCTCCCTCTCTTGTTCGCTCGCCGCGACTTCCATGTTTCCGATGCCGCATTGAAATCTCCTGTCACTACTACGCCTTTTCCGTTTGTGGCTCCTTTTATTGATGCACCGATTTCAGTCAGTAGGTCTTCGAGTTCGTTCAGGCTGCCGTTGGGGCTGCTGTAACAAGAGTACAGCCTCCATCCTTCTAGCAGTTCCACCTATACAAAGCCGTGCCCGCTTCCATGACTTATGAGTTGCATGAAGCCGGTGTTTATGATAACTGCACTCTTAGTTTGATCTGAAAACCACTCTGTTTTGTTTGTTGCCATTGCTTGATTTGGTTCGCTCACCGCTACTAGCTTGGCTCCTCTTCTTGAGGCTATCTCTTCGACCATGTAATGCGCGTATTTACTCCTGTTGCAGTTTACTTGTATTACTTTGGTCCTGTTCATTGTTGTTCTGAAGAGTATAGTCCTTCGTTTTCCAAATGTTGAAAACGGGCCGCCCCTCTGGAGCTTTTTGTAGCCAGCCATCTGATATATGCTTGTCTCTTTGAGCTTCCTTCTTCTGCTCCCTGGCCGTTTTTTCTCTTCCTTTTCCTTTTGCTCCGTCCTTATTTCCCGGGCCTTGGCTTCCCTTTTTTCTGCCTCCGATCTTGCGGCTTGTTTCCTTTCCTTAAGGTGTTTTGCGTACTGCGGGCAAGCCATAGTGCGCGGTTTGTGATCATTCTCCTTGCACACGTAGCACGAGGAGTCAGTTTCCTTACATTCCTTTGCTATGTGGTTCTACTTCCCGTATCTATAACACCTCCTAGCAGTTGCCTCTTCACTTTGGCAGTCTCTTGTTACATGCCCTATCAAGTTGCACCTATAGCATGTTGGGATTTGAAACCACTCTTCAGCCCTGCATAGGCGCCCTAAGATGGTGATACTTTTTTGGCAACGAGTCTTTTAGCATCTCGACTGGGCAAAGTTACTAAACATTGCCATGTTCCTCTCTTGTTGCTCCTTGGTGTCTCTACTCGTACCTTCGTTGTTTCATGCAGGTCCAACGAGTTGCGCAATCCCTTCACTATCCCGTCTAGTGGGATAAAAGGGTTAACGTCCTTCAACACCACAATTTGAGTAGGACCCGTCGCTTCCCTAATGTCTATTTCCATTCCTGTTCCCTGTCTCAGAGCGTTGGCAAAAGACATGCCGCCTCCGACTCCTTTTTCCGTGATTTTAAGAATTAAGTCTCCATCTTTATTTTTCTTTACCGGCCCGATCTTTACTCCAGCGTCCTTTTGATTAATGTGAGGAGCAATGTCTCTAATCATGTCTTCCATGGACATTCCTTCTCTTGCTTTTATCCTAATGGAATCTGGCACTCAGTCGTCCGTTCTTTGCTTTTCATTGGCGCTGCCGGGCTCCTTTCGTCTGCCACAAGTTCTGCCATTCCTCCTGTTTTCCTGCAGCAGACTTCCGCTGCTCTCCTGATTGAGTGTCCCTCCCAGTCTAAGGAGATGTAAAGTCCCACAGTGGTAATATTGCTTGCCAAATGACTTCTTTGTAGGACCTTCTTGAAATTTGACAGGAACTGTTATTGAGTATCCTCTGTACTTTCAACACCGATCACAAGTAGTCTTGTGTTGCTGCTGGCTGAAGCAGCAGTGGGTTCCACTGCATCTTCTGTGCCCGCGTCTACTAGTTCCAATTGCTCGCTGCTGCGTAGCCGCCACCCCACCAATCGGAAGCCGAGTCACGGAGCCGGCCAGTGGGAATTGGTTACTCATCTGCTTGAGTACGTATAAGTCCTTCTCTGAACCTTTATTGATGAGCATAGCCCTTGCTTCCCTGTCGGTTGTTATGCTGTCTTTTGTGAGATTAGTGGCCTTGAAGATTTCCTACGGCCATTCTTCCGCCACCAATCTGGCTGTCTTTTCTAGGGAGGACAATGCTGCAATTTTCGCCTCTTTATCTCTTTCCTTCTGTAGGTCCCTATGTTTGTTTTCTTTTTCTTGTTGGCATCTTGAGAACGTTCGTGTCGATCTTGTCTTCTCGATTTCGGCCTGTAGTTCTTCTGCTTTTGCTTTCCATTTTACTATCTCTTCATGTGCCTGTGTCGACTTTTTCTGCCATTCCTCGGCCTCTCTGAATTGGCTGTCTTGGACCGCTTTAGTTCGTTCTTACATTTCTGCAACCGCCTCAAGGTATCGGCTTGCGCCGCCAGCTTATTCTCGACATCGGCCTGCAGCTGCAGCGCTTAAGTTTCAAGCCTGGTTATTGGAGCTTTAATGTCCCCTTTAGTGGTAATATGTTTTTCCTTCAGTGTTTTGAGCTGCCTCACGACTTCCAGGAGGCTCTTCATAGCTTCATATTCTGTGTCCGGTTCCTCCAGTTGAGTCTTGCCTTCAGCTCGTCCTTTCTTAGCCGAGTTACCAGTCCGCTGATGTTCTTTATCTTTTTTCATCTCTCTCTCTTTCTGCGGTAGGTCTTCTGGGGATCCGGCCATCGTCCGCTTTCGCCTGTTGTTCTCGGAGAAGCTGGGGTCGTCTCCTACCTCTTTATCAGTTTCTAATCCCAAGCTCGTATTTTTGTGGGCTTTACCGCTAGAGTGTTCATGTGAAGTTGTTTCGTTTTCCTTTGATTCATCGCTCTCATTTGTTTGTTTCTTTATTTTATCTTTTAAAACTTCTTTCCTGTCGTCATTTTGACTCTTTTCAGTTGGCCGATCGGGGTCCCTAAGGCCCTTAAAGGGGTCCATACCGGCTCCTTCCTTTTTGTGTGTGTGTGTGTGTTTTTTTTAATAACAATAATAATTATTTATTATTGTTATTATTATAAATATTTTTTTGCTTAGGAATTGTTTATACGTATATGCACGTATACGTAAAATATAAGCATTACGCATATGTGTACACACACCATATATACAAGCATTCACACGCAATTATTTATGAGTTTCACGAGTGCAATGACACGTTCGCCCATATACCAGCACGTCCCGACAAGTATTCGTGCGCCTATTAATATGTGCACGCGTAGCGCATGTTAGTATATGTATGCGCTGGGTACGGACCTGCACGTCCGCATGTTCATACACGTTGCCTACGTGTTCATGCAACACATGCGCTTGAAGAGACTGTATATAAACACGCTGACCATACAGAGCAGCTGATGTTCTAAAAACCGCTGATTCGTTTGAAGCATTGATTGTAAACAAGTTGGCGTTCGAAGTACGAGCGATTGGAATGATGAATGTTCGAAATGTTTGCCAAAGTTGACACCGGAATTGACCCGCAAATATGTATTGCACAGTACCTGTGAGGTGTTTAGGGTGTGCGCTGAATTTCTCACTAGATGCGGTTGCTCGAGTGTCGTTGAACAGACCGTCTGGGACCTCAGGCTTTCACTTTTCATCACCGTTTTTCCACAGAGCGAAGCTCGCATTCGACCGCTCCGGGTGAGTGCTAGCAGCTGACTATGTATGTATATATGTATGTATATATATAGATATGTATATATATATATATATATATATATATATATATATATATATATATATATATATATCTATATATATATATCTATATCTCTATCTCTCTCTTGTCTCTCTCTCTCTCTCTTCTCTCCTTTCTCTCAAGTCTCTCTCTCTCTCATCTATCTCTATGTTCTCTCTCTCTCGATCTACTATAGATATATTCGCCCGCTTCGGTGGAGGGCACCCTGAGCTAAGTGGACCAGCCCAAGCCCGGACCTCAACGCCCTTGAGTGTATGCCCGATGGGCTGGTGCACATGTTCTTACAATCACACATTTATACCTTGATACACATAAATATATATATACCATTGGATACACATAAATATATATATATCATACCACATCAATACATACACATAAATATATATAACATAAATATATATATATACACATAAATTGATTGCATACACATAAATTGATACACATAAATATATATATATATATATATAATATATATATATATTATATATTATAACGCTTAGCAAAATTCTCTCTAGATGCCTCCAGAACTCTATTAAGCTTCTCCCAATCCAGCGAGCGTTTCTCCCCTATAATGGTACCTTCGAGAATCTTGCGGTTCTGGATGGTATCCTTAACGATGCCAAGTCTGCAGGACGTGAGCCCAGACTCGCCTCAATCGACCTCCGTAAGCCGTTCGCCATGGTGAGTCATGACTCCGTCCTGTGGTCACTCCGGACTCGCGGATACCTGGAGGTATTCATTAATTACATCAAACGCTTGTACCTCTCATCTAAAACTCTCATAAAATTTGGACAAGAATGTCGCACATTTCGGCCAACTAGGGGTGTTAGGCAGGGAGATCCTCTGTTTCGCCTTTTATTTAATCTTGTTCTCGACGACATTATTTCAAAATTAGACAAAACTAATATCGGGTACCAACTTACTGATGACTTTTGCCTTATGGGCTTAGCCTTTGCGGATGATCTCATCATCCTATTCTCCACGAAATCTACTCTCCAACGGCTTCTTTATATTGCGGACCCACTTTTGCGGACCCAACGTACTGGCCACACGGCAACTCGTTGCACTCGCGCCCGTGCGTGTAGAACATGTGGTGCGCACGACCATCTTGCCGCATCATGTCGAAATCCGGCTCGCTCCGTTGACTGCAGGGGCCCTCACCCTAGAGGGGACTCGTCTTGCCCCGTTTTCGCGTTAGCTCGCATGAAAAGCAAGGCCCTGCTTGGGTCGCGTGTGCTTCAACATGCGCAGTTGTGGGCGCCGGCAGCCACCCTGGTCACCGCCCCGGACCCCGTACCCCCTAGGCCACGCGAATCGGCACCTGGGACCTACGCGGCGGCGGTACGCCGTTTGGTGATTCCAGTCTCTTCAGGCGTGGCCCTGGAACCTTCGGCACCCGTTGTGGTCGTGCTCCCCCTTTCCGGCCGATCCCTGCCTCCCGGAAGTCTTTGCTTTGTTCGAAAACGCCACCATCTATTGAAATGGAGCCCCCTAAACAAGTGGAACGAGTAATGGACGCTGCTCACCGCCCTCCCAAGCGCCGTCGCCAATTTGTTACGAGTAGATCCGTCCCGCGCGGTCGCGTCGTCCCCCAGGGTCGCGCCGTCCCCCGCGTTCGGTCGTGCTTGCCTAAGTCGACACACGACTTTGACCTTGGTTCTTTGTCCAAGGCCGCATCACTGCTCGCACGTACCAACCCGAAACTAGCCGACACGCTTCGAGGCATCGTTAACGCACTGCGTCCGCTGCTAGCTCTGGCGCCGTTGCTGCAAGGTCTGGTGTCCCCCGCACCCACTTCCCAATGACGGACCCTGGCTCAGCTTCCTATTCCCCTCCCCAGAGCGCTTCAGTAGCAGGTAACCCCTCATTAAGGGTTACTTGTCCCATATGCGGCCGGGACTTCGCCCGCCGCGGTCTCCCCATTCATCAAGCTAGATGCCGTTCCACGTCTGCGACTGCCACTCCGTCTCCGACTCCATCCTCTGCGCCAACACTCCCGTCGCAGCTGAGACAGCCGCTGTTCGACAGGCTCAGCATTGCGACTCAACAATCAAGGGTGATGCGCGTGGTTCTCCGGGCGGTGAGGCCTTTGCCGAGCTCCTTTGCGACGTCCTCGACCTTGTGGCGGCCAACAACGACCTCCCCTCGTGGGAGTCGGTCCTGTCATTCGCTTATGTGGTCCTTCAACTGCCACTTCGCACCTTGTCGTCAATCTCTTTGGCAGCGACTGTCCGATCGAACCTCCGTGCATTTCGCGATGGCAGGCGTTTTAAGTATCGGGTAGGAGGTATTAGGAGGAGGCGACTCGCCTGAGGACTCGGCACGCCACGTTTCGAGCAAGCTATCTGAGAGAGACGTTTCCGGGGCGGCCCGACTATTATGCTCTACCGACTCATTTGCCTCGGGGGACGGAGTCCTAGCTTCGCTTGCCACCAAGCACCCACCTGCTCCGCCGCCCTTGGCTTTTCTTGCCCCTCCTGACTCGATGACGCAGCATCAAACCTCAGTCCATGACGTCTTGGGAGCTGTAGCCGGCTTTCCGGCCAGTTCGTCCGCTGGTCCTGACGGTCTCCGCCCGCGCCATCTAAAGGATCTCCTTTCCCCCGGGATCGGACCGGTGGCCGGGAGACTGGCCGCATCACTTGCCAGAGTGATGAACGTCCTGAGATGGGCCGACTGCCGGCTGAGGTCAGGGCGATCGTGTTCGGCGCCAACCTATTCGCACTGCGCCAAAAAACGCATCAATTCGCCCCATTGCCTGCTCTCTTACGTTACGGAGGATCGCAGCAAAGATAGCCTGCCGCGAGGCCAAAGAACTTATTATGGAACAACTTGGCCCGCACCAGCTGGGATTTGGCATGGCGGGCGGAACGGAGACTGCCGTGCATGCAGCAAGAGCCTTTATGCAATCAAGTCCCCCCGGTACGGAACTCCTAAAGTTGGATTTTCGTAATGCATTCAACACCATCCGTAGGGATCACCTCCTTCGTGCGGTTCGGGATACAGTCCCGGAACTCTTCACCTTAGTAGAACACGCGTACAAAGAGCCATCCGTCCTATTGTTTGGCGCCGATACGTTATTTTCGGCATCGGGCATACAGCAGGGGGACCCCTTGGGACCAGCCTATTCAGCCTGGGGATACGTGAGCTGGTTAACTCCGTTCAAGTGCCATTCAACGCTTGGTACCTAGACGATAGCACACTTGGTGGACCGATGGTGGACTTGCTCGATGAGGTGCGCAGAGTCATAGCTTTTGAGGCAGTCAGTAATCTGGTGCTGAACACGGCCAAATACGAGGTGTTCGCTCCGGGGACAGACCCAGACGACCCCTCATTGAGGGCCTTGCTCGAGCTGCTACCAGGGCGTAGAGTCGTGGCTGACCACGAAATAAACCATCTTGGCGCACCGGTTCTGCCCTCTGCGTTGCCGGGACAACTCGACCCCTTGATGGACAGATTGTGGGCAATGCAGGAACGTCTTCCGCTTGTTGGAGCCCACCAGGGACTCTACCTGCTTCGCTCGTCGTTCTCCGCGTGCCGCATCGTACATATTTTACGGTCCATAGACTGCTCAGGCGATTTGAACCATTTTTTCCAACCATTCGACGACCAGGTGGTGGAGGCCCTACAGACGGTGCTGAGTCTAAACTTTAGACCATGAGAGTGCGCCAGGCGGCCCTCCCCACGTCCATAGGCGGCCTTGGTCGTCCCTCGGCTCGATCCTTGGCGGGCCCGGCCGTGGCTGCCTCGACGCATGCTACGTCGGAAAATGTCCAGTGCCTGCTCCCGCCGGCGGCCCAGGCAATGTTCGAGGCGGCTTGTGACGACATAGCGACTGGACTTCAAGCTTCATCGCCTGGTCCCGATAGACTAGCCTGCCAGAGGGCCTGGGCCGAGAAGGCCCACGAAGCTTCGCTTAGTTCGCTGCTTGAGTAATGCGGGGATGACCAGGTACGCTTTCTAGCTGTCGCTCGCCCAGGAGCAAGCGACTGGTTGCGACATGCACTACCCGCTGACTCACTGGGTACCCGCCTTGACGACCAATCCACACGGATATGCGTTGGCCTGAGATTGGGGGCTGATTTGGTTGAGCCACACAGATGCTCTTGTGGCGAGCCCGTCGGGCGACTCGCCAGACACGGCCTGTCTTGCGCTCACGCAGCGGGCCGGCGCCCAAGACACACTGCCCTCAATGAAATGCTTGCAATATCGCTGTGAAGGGCGGGGATTCCCTGCGTCCTGGAACCACCTAGGCTTTCAAGAGACGACGGTAAGCGCCCCGACGGTATGACTTTGATACCCTTCTATAAGGGTCGTTCCCTGGTGTGGGATGCGACGGTGATTGACTCTCTGACCCCTTCCCTTATCGGTCCCGGCGCGTCCCGCCCGGGGACTGCCGTTTCGCGAGCTGAGACCTCAAAGATAAGAAAGTATGCGGACCTAAGTCGTTCGCACCACTTTTCGCCATTCGCGTTCGAGACGATGGGTGGCCCTGGGCCCCTCACGGTAACATTGATCTCGGAGTTGGCGACGCGTTACGGCAGGCGACGATGGACAAGAGGGCGCACGCCTTCTTCTCCCAGCGACTGTCCCTGGAGATCCAAAGAGGTAACGCGACCTCAGTACTCGGAGCTATGAGAGACTGGATGGACCCGGACCTTCGCGCCAGGGGGCGGGCAGGATTTCCTCACGGGCATGAGCGATAGAGCGGCTACGGCGCGCAGAAGGAGCAACTATATATATGTTATATTATGAAATATTATGTATATATATATATATATATATATATATATATATATATATAGAGAGAGAGAGAGAGAGAGAGAGATATTCATTCAATGCTATCAGTCATTCAAAGTCGTAACATGATATAAATATAAAATTATTTCTACATTTAGAAATATTAATTACTATAAACAATTTGTGTGTTAACCCCAAAGAGACAGCCGATACAATAGCTAGATCGACGAGCAGCAACGCCGTGAAGCATTATATATATTCTTCTAAATTATAATAAAACTATATTGTTGCTCTACATATTTTCTATATATATATATATATATATATATTCGAGCTTCCGGCAAACAAACGCCCATAGGAAAATTTTTAAATCGCACTTTTAGGCGGTAGCAGAGGAGTCTGAATTGCGTCAGAGAGTGACTACACGGGACAAGTCTGATAAGTATTTGGTTACGGCGCGACACCAAAGCCTAATTCCTAATCGGCGGTGCTTTCAAGGAGAGAGTCGATCGACGAAATTCAGACAGCAGACCAATACTAAGGCCCTTTTGACTATTTGTTCGGCTACAAAGAAACTTCTCACCAAAAACAGGTTTTCACGAATTGTATTACCTGGTACTAAGGTCAATATGGAATAATACAGCGGAACTTAAAAAGATGGCGCGCGCAGGTCCGAACTCTGGGCATACAGATCCCGGATCCTCCACTATGACACGGCGTACACTGCTTTCGGATTGAAACCTACCGGATTATTGGTTTAAAATTCGAAAGCACAACGCTTCGAGACTACGGACTAAAAAATCGCAAGAGCAATTCAACTTGATTTTGGAAAACGCGTTTAAAAATGTTCACAACAGTGGGCAAGAATATGGCACAAGCGCATTGCAGCGGGTGAGAACTCTTTTAAAGGAAACAGAAACGTTTTAAAAGATCACATACAGATTATCTAGAAGAATGTAGAACTTTTTGATATATATGTATATATATTATCCCACACAGACGGGTGGGATATATATATATATATATATATATATATATATCCTACCCGCCTGTCTGGCCGCCCGGGAACCTTTTAGCGTGCCTCTCACCCGACCTATAAATCTCTCACGCTCGGTTTCTCTATGTACATATACACAAACTTATATGATATATATGTCGGGTGAGAGGCACGCTAAAAGGTTCCCGGGCAGCCAGACAGGCGGGTGGGATATATATATATATATAGGTATATATATATATATATATATATATATATATATATATATATATATATATATATATATATATATATATATATATTTATATACAGGGTATTACAGGAATATTTGATCAACGATATATGGAATTGTAGAGCTCGTTAAGGCAAATATTTTTTCCTATGGAACATGGTCTCTAAGAGGCCCTGTTTCGGAATGAGAGTTAAATTACTACAATTTGTGACATTGGTGTTTTTGCCCGACATAGGAGCATAGAATGTGCTGTTGCGAGACAACCAGTCCTCCTATACAGAAACTAAACACACCGCCGCGTTCGTGAGAAAATTCTGCCTCGAAGAACTCATAAGGCCGGTCAGAAGATTTTTACGACCATTACAGCGCTCTAAACTAACATATCTACTACTAACAAACTAACATTCAGGCAAATGCGCATTTCATGACGATCACGTTGGTATCAAATCTATGTCAATGCGGTGGATTGGCCGGAACGGGCCGATCGCTTGGCCACCGCGATCGCCTGATTTAACGAGTCTCGATTTTTTTCTTTGGGGTCACCTAAAGGCGCTCGTCTATGAGACTCCCGTCGAATCATGTAAGGAGCTGGTCGCCAGGATAACCCGCGCTGCTGAGGTCGTTCGAGCAATGCCTGGCATCTTTCAAGACGTCCAACAAAATCTCTGCAGGCGCTACCAAACGTGTAAACGTGTTCGCGGAGACACGTTCAAGCAGTTTCTGTAAGATAATAAATAGTGGTGTGTTTTTTCCTAGAGCTCTGACGAGTGGTTTATCTGAGCAGGCAATTTATGCATGCACCCAATATCGACATATTCGCCGAAAAATCGTAATTACTCCGCAATCACAGCTCGCATTGACATAGATTTGGTACCAACGTGATCGTCATGAAATGCGCATTTATGTTTAGAGAGCTGTAAGTAAGTGGTCGTAAGGTAATGATTTTGAGGTGCGATATACAGAATTCTAGAGCTCGCTAAAGCAAATGTTTTTTCTAATGGGACATGGTCTCTGAGAAGTCTTGTTTTGGAGTGAGAGTGAAATTACTACAATTTGTAACACTGGTGTTTTTGCCCGACATAGGAGCATAAAATGTGCTGTTGCGAGACAACCAGTTTTCCTATAGAGAAACTAAGCACATTTTCGTGTTCGTGATAAAATTCTGCTCCATCTGAAGAATATATAGGGCCGGTGGGAAGACGCGACATGGTCGTTTAGAAGAGAATTCGCCAAAAATGAGGTTCTTTATTAGCGTTCACGCCAAATACTTCAAAATCATAACATATCCGGCCAATGCGCAATTCATGGCGATCATTTTGGTACCAAACATATGTCAATGAGAGGGCATGTCTAGATTATGTGCATGGAAAATGACGCGTTGCGGCTGTCGGCGGTAGTGAACGTCGCCACACATTTTCCATGCACTTAATCTGAACATGCCCTCCGAAAAATCGTTAATAATAATTACTCCGCAAGCACAGCTCGCATTGACATATGTTTGGTACCAAAATTATCGCCATAGGTCGTCAGGTTATGATTTTGAAGTATTTGGCGTGAACGCTAATAAACAACTTCAATTTTGGCGAATTCTCTTCTAAGCGACCATGTCTTCTGACCGGCTTTGTATATTCTTCAGATGGAGCAAAATTTTATCACGAACACGAAGGTGTGCTTAGTTTCTGTATAGGACGACTGGTTGTCTCAACAGCACATTTTGTGCTCCTATGTCGGGCAAAAACACCAGTGTTACAAATTGTAGTATTTTCACTCTCACTCCAAAACAAGACTTCTCAGAGACCATGTTCCATTGGAAAAAAACATTTGCTTTAACGAGCTCTACAATTCTATATATCGCTTTTCAAATCTTTTCGTCACACCCTGTATTTATATATATATATATATATATATATATATCCGGTAGATGGAAAAATACGGCAAAAAGGAATAGAAATAGTATACCGCTTTGCATTGTATATTTAATACTTGTATGAAAGACGAATGCTATAACGTCAATAAATGTTTATGCAAATATTGCGAAAAATATGGCACGGGACCAAGCCACAACTGGAGTATAAAAAAATCGACACAATGTTATTACAACGAAATTTGGATTGTATAGTGTGTAAACAGAACGAATTGCATTGTGATTTGTCATGCGACAAATGCTCTGCGAATCATCACACACACACGCATATATATATATATATAAAGCAAAACAGGAAGTTCATAAAGCGTCTGTCACGGACTTGCGACTGCGTTATTGGATTAGGAAAGACAAATGAACAGCCCATAGTTATGGTTAAGTTTTAGGGCTGACCCTCAGTCAAGATTTAACGTCCACGGAACTGTTTTTCACATTGCTTCATTGACGGACCCCATAAATTACAAATGTGCAACGGTGGGGCTTGAACCCGCGCACCTCCTATGTGTCTCCACCGGTTGCGAGGCGCAGACTTAAGCCACCAGGCCACCGGGCTCGACATAGTTACGGTGGCAACATCTAATTGGTAAGCTGGGTGTGCGTAACGCATTTTTCCTAAACCTCTCTTTCTCAAAAAAAAAAAAATTGGTAAGCTCAAAGCAGACGACGCACAACAGCTCTCCGAGTTGTTGAGGCGTGTGACAAGCATCAGTCGTCTTAGCAATAAACGTCTTATTTTACTTGTTTTGATATCACAGAATTAGCTGTAAGGCGAATGAGAAGTGTTCGTTAGTGGAATAGCTTGACTCAACAAAAGCGAAGTTGCGAACGACGCATCAAATCATTTACACGCGCTTGCCTGTTTACATCGCTGAAACCTCGCGTCGTTATTTTCGCGCAGCTCATGTATCCTTGCTGCTGTCGTGGTCGGCTCGACACGGGCTGCGAGACGAACAAAACTCTATTCCTACTTTAATCTAACATCGTTCATTTAGTTTGATGTTGCCAGAAAGGGCTCGATCCTATTCGTCGTAGCGGTCTCCCGAGGAACGCCCGGAAGGAGGAGCAGCTGCCCAGCCAGCCAACCGCTGTTCCAGCAGCCCTCACTGTTCTAAGTCTAACCTGACTCGATCGTGTGGCGGCTGTAGTCTAGCAACTAAGCTAGGCTAGGCTAGGCTACGTTCGAGTACTTTACATACATCTACAGTTTACCAATATAACGCTGTCGTCGTCGTCGTCGTCATCATCGTGCCCGAGTTTTTGGCGTTGTTAATGTTCAAGCATTCGCTGTGCCGACAACTGGCGTTAGTGGCGAACGTAACGAAACAAGAAGCTTGTGTGGAATCCTCGTCAATGTTCGTGCAGAATCATGGTTTCTTGTTGTTGTGGCGATCATACGCATGAGCAAGTACGAGCGGAGTGCGCGTAGCCTGGCAGGTTGATGATCAGTTTGTACATATCTGGAGCTTTTGTGCCACACCGTTACCTACCGACCCGCGGAGTTCACAACGAGCCAGACCGGGACAGAAGACCTGGACACCGTAGAGATCACGACAAGATGAACTGCCAACACCCCATGACTTCCTTCGTACATACTCGATAAACGACGCCGGGTAAGTAGACGCCTTTTGAGCATGTTATTACATTGACACTCACTTTCGCTGGCAGTCTAGGTGCCAACTCTACGACGCCTCCATGCATGTGGATATGGATACAGTGCTACGTTTACGGAGATCCGCGTTAAAGTTGCGCGGGGTAACTTAATTTAGCCACAAAGTCTTGCAATCGGCAGCCTGTGCATGGTTACATTTTTTTAATTTGCTCCGCTGCCTAAACTGTTTTAGCGTTGAATGCTTTCCGAATATATATATATACAGTCCATAAATAAAAACAATAACGGACCACCCATTTTTGTTACATTTATACGCATTTATTATAACCAATCGTTGTCCCGCTGCCTAAACTGTTTTAGCGTTAAATGCTTTCCGAATATATATATATATATACAGTCCCTAAATAAAAACAATAAGAGACCACCCATTTTTGTTACATTTATACGCATTTATTATAACCAATCGTGTAAAGATCACAGTGATACATACTCACAGCGGTAACAGCGGACACCTCTATCGACATTTGGGGTCTCGGATTACTTTGAACCACGAGATTTTCACACTTGGCACAACACCGCAAAAAATTTTAAGGCCACTAGCAAGATACCTGTTTTAACAAATGAATTAAGCGGATTAACGGCATTTTGGGCTAATTTCACGGCATTTAGCAACTATACTTAATACTCAGTAAATTTCCCATTAAGTCGGATAATCTCAAAAGTGCGGTTTGGTATAGTGTTAAACAAATTTTGGATGACGTTTTGCAAGAGCTCGTCCCAAGCCTCGAAAATTGTTTTTAATCGGTGTAAACTTATTGTTCGAGCCAGCTCTACACATTCTGGATTATATTAAGATCAGGTGAGTGCGGGCCAGCGAAGGACTTAATGTAACGATGGTCGAACCAGCTTCCGATCAGTCTAGGGGTGTAAATTGGGGCGCTATCGTGTGTAAAAACGAAGTCTGGCCCTCGCATCAGCTTAAAATGCGCCGATTGATCTTTTGGTATCCTCGTAGCGCGTCAAATAAGCACGACCGTCTAAAAACACAATCAATAACTTTGTATAATACCCGACAGCAGCCTAGATCACCACTGGACCGCCAACTGAGTGACGTTCTGACAAAATTCGTTCTTCCTTGCGCACATTGAGCAAATAATAGTTAAATAGATCCGGTTCATGAAAGTTAAACTTTTTTCATTCGAAAAGAGCACTCTGTGTCACTCAGTGGTCCATGACATCGTATCATGGGCACTCAGTAGTCCATGACATTTTATCGTGGGCGAAGTCAAGACGAGCTTTCATTGGTCAGCGGTCAATCGTTGTTTTTTCTTGTGTTTTTGCGAATGTGTCGTCCTGAGGAAGCTTTGCATATTTCGCACGTTCGTTTGCACGTCGGCCGCCGCAATTGCCCTCGCCGAGGGCGCAGAGTTCGACCCTTTCTTCAGAATTGCAGCTTGTTTCGTTCCGAAATTGAATTTGGACGCCCGGAACTTTTTACGGCGTGTTTTTTCCTTAATTAACAAGTTATTTACTACTTAGGCACAATGCTCCAATTGAGGAGAAATTTTCCGATTAGAGATGCCGATGTCCTTATAAGCCTTGATATGGGCCTTTTGTTCACCCATGAGGCGCCAGCCTAAGCCTATCGTTTCAACTAAGAAAAAAACTTCTGGTTTGAGGTCTGCCTTTGTTTCTGTCGAGCCGTGAAATGAGCTCAAATGTCACTATTTCGCTTAGTGCACTCGTTAAGACATGCATTTTGCTAGTGACATTATCATTTTTTTGCGATGTAGCTGTCCCAAAGGTGGAAATCTTGTGGTTCAAAATAATCCGAGACTCCAAATGTCGATGGAAATCTTTGTTGATTCTCTGTGCATGTATCGTGCTTCTTTGTTACTCTGTGAGCATGTATCACATCTTTACACGATTAGTTATAATAAACGCGTAAAATGTGGCAGGGTTTCAGGGACGGTATATATTACAAATTGAATAGTGTTGGAAGCCTACCTAAGTAAACGTGGAAGAAGGTGGGTGGCCTCAACAGCCACGTTATGACTCTATTACGGCTCCCGTCGTGACCTTTGTTCGGAGTTTACTTCTCGCAAATGCAATGTCGACTGTATGTGGTCACTACGTCAGATACCACAGTGTCCATTGCCTACTCGTGACCTCGCTACGAAGCTTGGCGAGTCTGGGGCAATAATCTGTAATAGTCTTTCTTCTGTTAGCACGCAAACTCTATGGAGTCCAACACTGAGGGGTGCGGGAGAACCTTTCGGTAAACATATTTTAAAGAGAACCATTATCGATATGATACCAAGGTGATATCTGTAAAATGTAATGAGCGCCGATCGTTAACTTAAGCTTTCCATCAAGGTTTATTTCCACTCCACACTCGTCCTCTGCATAGGGTGGCTTCTTGGTACAAACTTCCATGATACCGTATAACCTGTTACGCAAGATATTACAGATGCATGTGTCACCTGGCTTGTGGAAACCCTTAGTCCGACAGAGTATATGGTGATGAGCATGTACTAGTCAACGTTGCAGAATACTCGTATGCATTCTGTTAATTAACTTCTTATTTAACATTACCTTTATATATATATATATATATATATATATATGTCACTCTGAATCAACCCTTAATCACTCTCTGCTATCCTTTTCGCATGCCAGAATTAATTGATTTTCGTTTTCTGCGTATCAATGTCGAGACTGATCTCCCTCAAGATCTGTCTTTGTAGCTAGCACTTGCTAGAGGTGAACCCTACGGTACCGCTCTGGAGTTCTAGGTCGTCCGCGTACATGATGATTAACGACTAAATTTCGCTTCGGTATGCAGTTTGTTGAATCTACCATAAACTTCGCAAACAACGAAAGCTAAGGTAGTCATCCAGAGACGACCTAGTTGTCTGTTCTAAAGTCGGGTACTCTGCATAATGGGGTAAAATTGTCGCATGCTTTTTGCCGCATGCATTGTAGGAACACGCTCAAGAGTTTTTATATTTGGTTAGCTTGGACAGTGCACGTGTTCTTGAACACCGTACGAAAATCATCGAATATACTGTACAACATGGCCCTTTCTACGCCAGAGTTCGTGTAGTGTTAGCAAGAAGTAGGAACGTGCCGGCAGTGTTGATCTCTACCGGCAGAGAATCAGAAACAGAATCCGCGTTGCCGGTATAGAAATGCCTTTCTACACTTCGGCTCACTTGACATCATGACTCACTATTTAGCACATTCTGTCAGGTTCTCTATGAGATGACAGGATGTGCTTAAATATAGTAATTTATAAAATAAACGTTGTAAAATAACCACAAATAATGTATACGTTAAAACCACATAAAATTGGGTTAACCTGTATACTATTAATGTGGATTTCACATATATGGC
The DNA here is from genome assembly GCA_003439945.1 of Dermanyssus gallinae. Classification (NCBI taxonomy): domain Eukaryota; kingdom Metazoa; phylum Arthropoda; class Arachnida; order Mesostigmata; family Dermanyssidae; genus Dermanyssus; species Dermanyssus gallinae. The sequence continues at coordinate 384,937 of QVRM01005835.1, read as the reverse complement.
GATAATATTGATTCTCTCTCGTTCTGTCTCGCACATATGCCTTTTCTTCCTACGAACATTCATGGCACTTAATCACCCTGAAACCAAATACGCCTCCACTAGGGCCGTTCTTGGTGCTGACTCGAGTAGGTAGCAAGACCCTGCATCCCCAGAAAAGATAAATGTATGATCGTGCGGTGAGCATTAGAAGATAGCTGTTTTTCCGTTGGCGTTCGACTAAATCTAGCTGGGATGCTACTATTTCGTACAGTTTCGTTTCTTGTGATAAAGAAGTATACTGGGCATATCAATGTTTGCCACAAGCGTTTCGCTGCCCATCCCTCTTTCCTGCGGGCGGGAGTTTTCTTTACTATACTTGTGTTGCGACGGTGTTCTTTGCGACCGCATCGATCGCTTCAAGAAGTGTTTAGCTCGAATGAAACGGTACACGTGTAACATTAAAATATTCGAGTAAAGGTTACTCTTCTGAGCGATTAGTGTTCGCTCCTTCCTTCGTTGCAGGTAGAGCTGAATTGAGGCGTGGCGTAACTTTACTAGAAACGCTGCCACCTCTTTAAAGTATTGTTCGTTTTGTATTTATGCGATGAACTCGTCGTATATGCAGTAAAATTGTGTTGACAGGGCCTAAACAATATCTATAGTAACACTTCGCCTGTCGCTATCCGCAGCACAGACAAGACATTGCTTTTTCCGCCTTAACGCTCTATTTATAGCTACAGCCCTCTTAACAGGAAGCCCCACGATACTTCTCCTATAGCATTAAGGCAGAGTTCTTCAATGGTGTTGTAGCAATTGTCTTAGATGGTTGACCGTTTTTGTTGCTTGGAATCCGCATTATTCTTCTTCCTTAGTTCTTATTCCGTGTTCACCGTTCATGCATACGGCCCTGCGCTCCTGTTAGCGGCATGTTTTGTGCTCGGTTCGGCAAATCGACGCCCTTTAGGTTAAAATCATCTGGTACTGTTTACACTTCAGCTAATTTAGTGCACACGACTGAAAATGGCATAAGCATATGTGAAAGTATACGCCAGACCAAGACCTTTTAGAAGAAATTGTTGATTTTACTGAAGACGAAGTCAAAACCGCAATTATATCGAAGCAAAACGGGAAATCAGCAGAACCCGATCGTATTCTTAATGAACACCTGAAGTCGAATATTGACGCTTTATGCCCTATTGTGACAAAACTATACAATGAATGTGTCCGACAAGGCAAAATTCCCGATGAGTGGCGGAAAGCTATCTACAGCCTTTATTTAAGCGAAAGGGAGATGCAACTGACCCAAAGAACTACAGGGGCATAGCACTTACAAGCGTCCTTTACAAGATATTAACGTCGCTCATTGTTAATCGACTGTACCCGTGCGTAGAAGACAAAATTCCAGCAGAACAATACGGTTTTTTAAAGAGGCGATCGACGTCAGATGCAGTTGAGTTTGTTTTTAATCTCGTTCATAATATATTAGCGCACAATATAATTTGGGTGAAAAACGGCGACCACTATGTACAAACACCCGTAACACAAACCATCGGGGTAGCCCAGGGAGACTCAGCTAGCCCATTTCTTTTTATTTTGTACGTGACTGAACTCGCGGACTTACTGCGAAATCTTAAAGCCCATTTTGCATTTTATGCTGACGATCTAGCTATTTTAGAAAAATCTCGTAACCATTTACAGTTTTACCTCAACGAAACTGCGAAGTGGTGCGAAGAAAACAAGCTCAAGATTAACGCGGAAAAGTCACAGGTCTTACGCTTTAGCAGAGGAGGGTCATACGCGGCCAGGGATCATGATCTGTCAGTATATGGACAACCACTCAAATTAGTTAGCCACTTCTCATATCTAGGCGTCGCACTAACCCCCGGGCTCTCTTTTAGCAGACATATCGAAGAGATACAAGCAAAAGCTACGTCTGCAATGTTTTTGTTAGGCAATATGCACGATGTGGACGTAAAAACAGCTATAAACTGCTTTGAAATCAAAGTACTCCCTGTGGCAACATACTGCCTTTCCACAATTGCACCATACCTTACCCTCAGCCATCTAAAAGGTCTAGACAAGCTCAAGGCCAGATATGTTAAGCGTGTTTTGCGGCTCCCAAAGTGCGCGTCGGCAACACTTGCCTTAGAGATGTGCGGAGAGAGAACACTTATTGAAGACCTAGCACTTAGTAACACACCATTTGCACCGCACATTCTAGACTCATATCGAGCCTACAGCGAAAACAGAAATTTAAAATTTGTAGCTGAAAATTATACTGATGGCCCGGCCTTTTCTTCACGTAGATGGAAAGGAGCCATGCAAAGGAACCGCTCGCTTATCTGCCGAATAACCTGGCACGGGTACCACAATTACATATTCAGGAAGCCAAGCTGTTTTAATATTGAAGAATGTGTTTGTAGCTTTTGCGGAGAGTTTGATATTGGACGCGATTATATACTTGTGTGCCCAGAAATTTGCGGAACGTCCTTATCATCCAAAGTTGAATTTATATTGTAAGACCAAAAAGTCACTTTGTGACACCTTGTGAAAATTGAATCAACTGTCTACCAATTTTGTGGTGAAATAAATGCTGAATTGAATTGAATATGTGAAAGTTTTATTTGGTGAGAAGGCCAAAGCCTTTATGCACACCCGAACCAAGTAGTCTGGGACTAGATGTTGTCGGCATTATAGCCACTAAAAACCTCTCACATAAATGGAATCATGAAAAGGCGAAAAGCTGAAACCGAACTTTAATACTACTTGAATCCCTACTTTTTGCTTAAGGTTGCATGGGCAGAGCGCGCATCGCGGTCTGTGCCAAATGTTTCCGTTTAATGATAATCGCGGCAAAATCATAAATATGGTTCCAGCTGTGGGTGTCGTACAAGAGTCCCTGCGTCATTTGCTTACCTGCTACACGAAGTTTCCGGTCTAAAAGCCGCGTCCGCTCCGCCCTAACCGCCGCAAAGCTGTGTTTCGAGGTGTGTTTGACGTCGCCTTTCTCTCCGGAATCATATAAAATGCATACTAGCGTGGAGCAGCACATCCGACGAGACACAGCTGCCGTGGCCCGTAATAAATTGGGTCAGCGGGTAGGACAGTATCTCTCGCGCCGTTTCATACGTCAGGGAAATGGAAGCAGGTTCAGGAACTCGGCTGGCTCGCTTAGGTTTTCATCCAAATTTTGATCCAAGTGTCTAGTATCTGACGTCATGCACCCTCCTGAAAGGTAGAGGAGTTCGCTCCAAGTCCTGCGATCTTCAGAACCCGTAGATCCTACGGAATCTACTGGTATACTATTTGAACTGTAGCGGTGGACGCAAATGAAATTTTTGATTGGCTTGTACAAACAACGACCGTTGAGGGTCAACGACCTCTGAGTTTTATCTTCCTGGAGCCGCCGGCACGTAACCCGCGTAGCCGTACGCGGTTACAACGGGGCTGCGTCGCCAGGAGGCACTTCAATTCAATTTCAATTCAGACGTGGTTTATTTACGGAACTGCATACATTCACATGCTTAAGTTCTCGTTATGAAAAGTGGTACAAGGGTTTGGGAATAAAAGGAGAAAAAGAAGAAAATAAAGCAGCAGATAATACCTATACCATATTATTGGCGATACTGACATACAAGGCAAAGGAGCGCACTGAGCTATAACTTCATAAACATTATAACTCGAAATGACAGGCGAAAACTAAGAAATTAGATGATCGCCCTCAGTAGATCCCCTTTCTCCGTCATGTATTCCTATTTAAAAGCCATATTTTGACGTCTCGGGTAAAGCAGGTCAGGGACTTCGAGTGACGGATTTCATGCGGGATACTCTCCCACACGACGGGCAGTCTATATACAAGAGATTGGGTACTAGATCTTTTCTGTACCCGAGGTATCACAAAAGTGGTGGCCCGTCGCGAGGTTTTCCGCCGCTGAGGGACTAGAGGGAAGGCAACCTCAACAGGTACTAAACTACGACTGATCTTGAAGCCGCAAGTACCTACTTGAAGACGATACAGCGAATCGATGGATAGGATCTTATAATCACAATATATATATATCTAACAGATTGGCTACGTCTCATCCCAAATATAGCCCTCAGTGCATCGTTCTGCATGACCTGAGCCCGATGCAGAACGTGACCATAACCACTTCCCCACAAGAGAATGCCGTAAGTGAGTACCGGCACAAACAGCGTTTTGTAGATCAATATCAGTCCATCCAACGGAACTCCCACACGACGCAAACGTCGCAAGGCCGATATAACTGCATAACATTTGGGTGCTATATGATCAATATGAGCGCGCCAACTTAAACCATCGTGTAAGATGAGGCCTAAACATTTAGTAGTTGACGAAAACTTCAGACCGAATTCTGAAGAAAGCCGATCAAGATCCGCCCGCAACTTTAGTTGAGGAGAGCGAAACAGAGTGAGACTAGTCTTGCTAGCATTAACAACGAGGCCGAAATAATTAAAGATTTTGATTACCTCCTTCACTTGAGATAATGAGCGCGGTATATCGAGGGCTGGAGAGTCAACCCTAAATAAAAGTGAAGTATCATCGGCAAAAGCTAGCGGTTTACCAATGCTCTCTTTTTCAATATTAAGCAGAATGAAATTCATGAGAATCAAAAAAAGAAACGGTCCTAGTACCGATCCTTGTGGAGTTCCAATATTAACAGATCTTCACGAGGAAACCACTTGCCCTATACGAACGGACTGCAATCTAGAGGATAGAAATGAATTAAACCACTCTACTGTACCTGCAGAACACCCAAGGTTTTGCAAGATTTGAAGAATGAAAGAATGGCGAACGCAATTGAATGCCGCAGTGACATCGAGAAAAACGCCTAGACAGGCTTTTGTCGATTCAACGGAGTCGGTTACAAACTGCCAGAGATGCGCGAGTGCCAGGCCCGTGGACCGACCGTGACGAAATCCAAATTGATTAGGCGAAAGAAAGCTGCAGGATTCGAGGAAGTGTTCCAGCTGTAAGAGAGCATGAAATGCAGTCAACCAAGCTGATAGGTCGGTAGTTTTTAAGCTCCGCAACGTCGCCTTTCTTTTTGAAAATAGGTGTAACAAAAGAAGCCTTAAGGGCGGTTGGAAACACTCCAGATGCGAGTGAAAAGTTCGCTATGTGCGTAAGAGGACCAGCAATGTATGGAGTACCAAGTTTTAGAAGTTGAGCAGGAAGTCCCGTTGCACCGCAGCTCCAGCTCCGTTTCTGCTTAAGTAATATCGAGGTCACCTCACTTACTGTTAAAGCGCGAAAACTGAAGGTAACGTCATTACAGGACCAAAGGTTCCTTACGCGCGGTCTAATATCGTCCTCAAGACGCAATGAACAGACCGTCTCCAAACCCACCGACACGAAGTAGCGGTTAAATTCGTCGGCTATTAAAACAGGATCTGTGGAAGTTTCTCCTGAAGAGGTGACAAGAGAAGTAGGCAACTCGGCCGAGCCTTTATGTTTACCACAGGACCTGTTAATGAACTGCCAGAGACGGCGGGAATCACCACGTAAGGTATCAAACCGCTCCTTATAGAACGCTGAACGAGCAATACGAACAGCGGCTTTGTACCTTTTCTGGCTCACCAGATAAGCATGTTTACTTTCTGGGGAATTAATCTTTTTGTGCCTAATGTACATTTTGTTGGCATGCTTTCTTAGGCGACGCAGTTCTGGCGAGAACACAAACGTGTCACCTTTTGACGCCTTCGTACGCTCTATGAGACGTAAACTGAATGATGTGTTATAAATACCCCGAAGGGTTTGTTGAAAATTCTCGAACGCTAAATTAACATCATTTGAATCATAGACATTGCTCCAGGAAATATCACTTAGGCGATTTAAGAAAGTACCCACACCAGCAGCGTCGTGAACCCGGGTGAAGATGGAAGTAGCGGCCTGAAGCGTCGTTGAAGTTTCTCCGCATTTAAGCAGGGAGACGGCAACAGGGAAATGGTCCGAGAATGACAACGTATTTAAAACCACTGGTTGAACTTTAGAGAATGTAGAACAGCCCCTAATTGCAATATGATCAATGCAAGTTCCAGAAAGAGGTCTCGGGACACGATCGATGAGATGCATTAGGTTGTTGCTAGTGAAGAACGATATATAGTTCAACGGCGGGGGACTAGCGAGCAAGTTAACGTTCGAATCACCAAGGAGCAAACACGGAAGTAAAGAGTTAGATGGTAGAATATCATCTAATAGGTCAAGGAGAGTATCCCTATGTAGAGTACTACTCGAGTAAAACCCAATGATAAAACCTTCGAATTCGGACCCTTTCCGAAGATGTATACGAAGAGCTTGAACACACCCATCAAGGCTACTAAGCACTAGCGTGGATACAATCACACAGGTGGTACGGACATAGATTCCGACACCGCCTCCAAGCTTAGGCGTTTTACGATTGGATGTCACTAAGCTGAAGCCGTCAATGGCGAACAGAGATGCATCGATGTCTTTTAGCCAAGTCTCGCTTATCACTGCTACATCTACGGATGACCACTCATCACAGAGTACGCTGCTCAGGTGTTCGTGTTGCCCCGATTTTTTTAATCCTTCAGTGCCAGCATTAAGTTGAATTGCTGTAAACGAGCTAGTCACGGGGGGAAGGTCATGCCAGTCCTCGCAACTAGAAATATTAGAACAACTTCGTGGATCAGGGAGTATATAATCGAGCATTAAAATAGTAAGAGAGAGTCAAATCAGGCTGATGGGATAGTGCAGCCTTAGGTTAAAAATGCTGATAAAAGCGGAGAGATTGCCACAAAGAATCTACTCAGACTGGCCGCAGCCCACTTTCGATCGTCCGGAGGTTCCCCGTGTGCGCAGCAGCAATATTAAGAGATCTGTGATAGTTTTGGTAGCCATAACTTCCGCGTAATACACATATGGGATGCCTGTCAAGCCGGCATCTAGGAGTACCCTCAATTAATTTGCCTCGCTAGGGAAGGCCATATTATGTCCCTCTAGGTCCAGTTTGCGTTGTCGAGCCCGGTGGCGTGGAGGGTGCATTTGCGTAAGCCTCGCGACCTCGCGGGGAAGACACATAGGTCGCAGAAGACGCAAGACATCTCATGTTCCACAGTGTTGGGCCCAGAACGGAGCCCTGGGAGACCCCTAAAAGCGTTTTTGATGTCAAATAGGATTGCCATGCTGTGTAATCTAATTTCTGAGCAAGTATCCCTCTAGGTTTCGGCTGTGGTGCGCAAAAACTGGTACCGTAACTGATGTATGCGCTTTTAAGCAGGGGTTTAAGAAAACGTCATTTGTACTTTGTTTGCATGGCTATCAGTTTAAAGGTAAGATGTGTATTAACAAGCGTAATTGCTTTCGACAAACCGGTAAAATCAGTCTAACGTATGCAGGTTAGACCAATAGAATGGCAGCCCAACAAACCAATATGCTAACCTAGTGCATGATCATAGCCGATTAAAACATACTGACTAATGTTCTTTTCGATTACAGTTCCGGACGACAGCCGGGAAACTTGGCCCGGCAAAGGAGTCTTGGCAAGTTCATGCTGACGTCCGCCTTACGACACTAATTTAACAGCACAATGGGCCTGAAACAATTCTTTTGGCAGATGTACCCAATCCTGTATAAAGACATCTTTATCTTGCGCTTGAAGCGGCACTACATCTCTGCAATCTTCGAACTTCTTGTGCCCTTAGTAGTGATAAGTAAGTCATATATACAATCGTGCCTCATTAGAAAACTATAGAAAGACGTATGATGTATATCTCTTTTCTGATATTTATGTGCATATAAGAGTTTATTTATCTTAGACGGCATCGTATTTGCTGCAGACAGTCTGAGAGTATATATATATATATATATATATATATATATATCAAGTTGACCCCTAATTCTGATCCGAAGGTTGACGGGGAGAACGAAAATTATAGGGAAGGGGGTTGTTTGTTTACATGGCGGTAAGATCAGACCTGCGCTGTATTATACCGTGGACTTTGTTCGAAAATCACGTAAGCTATAGCGCTCGAGTGAATATAGCAGAGTTAAATGGGAATTTTCAGCATTTAGTACTTTTGTATTTCGTTTTTATTCGTCCTAGAAACGGCGATTTCGATGTTAAAGACTGAGAGCGACCCGATGTCCTGTGACAGTAGACACGACCGCATTAACAATAGTGGTAAGAAAACCCACACCTCTCGCTACGCGAGATTGTGGCTATTGTCGACATACTGTACACACCCGTTCTAGACGGGGGAGGGCGAAAATTGTAAGAAGAGGGCTGTTTGTTTGGGTGAAAAATTGGTGAATATGGTCCCCGTTCAAAGAAACCTCTATGCCGAGGAACTCGTTAGCAAGTTGGATGGAAGCAAGAGTGCCGCACGTGCTCAGCAACTGCCAACTGGAGAAACGTGTGTTAGAATGCGATCGGCTTCTGAAATAGAACGAGAATCGCCTCCTTCTCTGCACCATGGTGACAGGGTATGGGAAGTGGATACTCTATGAGAACGTTGTCTGCAGAAGGGCGTGTTTAAAAACGGAGTACGCCCTCAGCACTACCATGCTTAAGCCCTATTAAAAAAAAGTGATGTCGATCAATTCGATAAAGTACTGTCAAGAACTGGACAATTTAACCACAAGCGACCAAATTCGGCGAACAGACGGGGGAGCGTTTTTATCACCACGATAACGCAAGACCGCGCACAAATTTGCTCACTACCAAGAAGTTAATTGGAATTTGGATGGACTGCTTCGCCGCATCCTGCGCATAGTCCTAACCTTGCCTCATCGAATTACCTTCTGTTTCGATCCTTTCAAAATTTCCTTAAAGGCAAAGTGTTTGATTATTCGGATGGTGTAAAAACGTATCTAGACTACTACTTGGGAAGCCGGGACGCCACTTTCTGGAGGGATGGAGTCGTGAGCTTGCCTGAACGTTGGGTTAAGGTTGTTGAACAAAATGGGCGATATAGCATTCAATAGGATTTCCGTTGTAACGACATATGTTCTCAAAGATAAGTAACAATCCGAACGGATTTATGGATGAACCTAATATGTAAGGGTGTATGCATGATGTGTTTATTCGTAATTAACTGAACAATCTGCAGCAGATGACTGCTCTTAGCAGAGGCCTGCTTTACTTATATTTGATGGATATGCATGTCCAAGGCGGTATTCCTTGTCAGGTATGTACTCTGCATCTTTTAAGCCTTAACATTTTATTTTTTTATTGACTTATTCAGTAACATCCTAACTGGACAACAAGCAGTTACACCCTTAGCTTTCCAACTTTTATTGAGCGAGCTGCGACATTGTATGGCACCATTTGCGTAGGGGTAGCTTCTAATGTACCTCCAATAATATAACAGAAACGCCTGTCCTAGAAACTGCTAACTAAATTTATTGATCCTTCTACTGAAATCAACACACACTGTGTTATCTAAAAATATCGACGCAGCCGGGTTAATGATGATAGTACGGGGGCAGATAAGTTTGCTAGCCGAAGATGTACCAAATTCATCGAGTGCGAAGCATCACATTCTACAGGACCTTGGTAAAGCAGCTGTCTTGTTGCTCATTAGTCAGCAGGGTCTTTCTCTTCCGCACGGAAGAGTCGGTTGTTCTTTCATCTTTTTATAATACAAGAAGTTAATAATACATGTGTGGTAATTCATTATATATATATATATATATATATATATATATATATATATATAATGCCTGCTTGATTCTCGCTACGCCTCAAGGGTCCCTGTCAAGAGGATTCTTCTCCGAAACCGCAAAAAATCTGTTTTTGCAAACATTTAGCAATCAAAGAATCTTCTTTAAAAAACGGGACTATTTCGAAGTCCCAGCTTCCGCATTCCCATTTTGTATATTTGAGTTGTATCCCGTAGGTAGCAGCGATTGGTTTTACCTAAGCAATGGGACTATTGCGCCCAAGAATAACATCTGTGTGCTTCTTATTGTTGTTGCCATCTTCGCAATTTACACTCTCTCCTGTACGTGAGCTCCAAATCAAATCGCCGTCATCGTTAAAGCGATTCTCAAAAGGCGTTTTCTATAAATGCGATTGTTTTTTCTGTAATTCTAGTGCTTAGTATTGCCACGACGTACTTCCCCAACAGATTTTCTCAGAATTCTTCACCGTCAATCACTTTCTGATTAACCTTTGTTAACGCAGGGAAAAATGTTCAGAACGTCCAGTGTCCTGGCGTTTTGATCAGATGGCACTAGTGATAGAATTATGTCCAGCTGAGAAGATATATTCAGGTCAGCGGTAAACAAAGAGTCTGTCACAAATAAGCCTATGTGTGTGTGTGCGAAACAATAAGGCTGTTTTTGGATTAGCAAGTAGCATTATATTTTTTGAAAGATTGGACAACTCGCCTGGTACAGAGCTATATATATCTTAGACAAAACTCCACAGGTTGCTGGCTTTCTTAATTCGGGATGTCTTGTTTCGGACATCCACCGTGACATACTCAAATTTCCTCAGATTATCACTTGTTCTGCGTGTCTCACAATTCTTTCTGGGAAGAAAGCTTTGACTATTTGGAGGGCGCTGAGAGCCGGACAATAGATTTCATTTCCTTAAATAAAGAAGCTCCTTTTGCGAATAATGGCACTATCGTGCTAAGAGATAGTTGGTCTAAGCTAATTAGTCATTTTTTCTATGATATGCTTGACAATATATATGACGATATTTTTACAGTTTGATTACTTGACAGTTACATGAAATACGATTTAAACGAAACGAATTTGATCTCAATATCGGATTGATTCTTTGCGATGATGCGAATAGACACACCCCCCGCGAGCATTTACTACTAGCAAATGCGGCTAACCTGAACCTGAATGGCTCTGTTTCATTCGTTTGTGGTGGTGACTGCCATGCAGTTGGAATGATAATTTCAAGGAACCCCCCTTCAAGTGGGCGTACGACAGCCGGTGATCATAAGCTGATCCGTCGCGGACGCGCTATCACAATCGCGTTTGCACCTACGACGAAATACACAACGCATATCGTCAAGAACCTCTTTGCCCACCGTGAGTTGAACTGCAATTGAACTAAGTCTGTTGAACACTGCTGAATGTTTTTCAAGTGTTACAAGTGCAGGAAATGCAGCGCATACGATGCTGATATCCGCTGCCATGGCCATGCGTAAAACTCTCTAACCTACTGGCTATTCTGGCTCAGTCCATTTTTCTTGCTCCGCGCAGTCTAGAACTAGTTTTGTTGAATTTGTTTAGGATGCTTACGGTTAGAGTAAACGTATCTTTTAAGAAGAAAGTTTAGAGCAATAACTTGCTGTGCGAGCGTTACTAGAGTACATTGAGAAACGTACCACATAGAAAAGTTAACTCGTCTATGGGGGAAGTAAGCTTAGCAATTTCAATTATTCAAAATAGTGCTGGTCCGTTTTGTAAAATTAAAATCTATTCTACTATTACAGGATTAAATTATTACCGTATGAACTCATATCGTGGCACATTATAGAAGGAAGTACAGCAATTACATATAGTTTCTTGATGATTCAAGATTGGGGATAAAACTCTGCTGTACCGCTGATGTATGTACCGCGAAATTTTTTTAAATTTTGCAAAATATAGAACATCTGGAAGATGCTAATAAATTATGAAATTTTCACAACATAACAACGACGCATAACCAAGAAAAAGGGTATTACTGCTTTGTTCGTTTCGTGCGAATCCTGTCGGTTTATGTCGGTTGTGGACCGATGTCGATGTTAACCTCAAACCCTCTTTTGGGGCCGGGACGATCTGGCGCGAACCGCTGGCACCAAACATAATTCAACGGGATCAGCCAATACGTCGTTTGCTGCCTTTGCGGACAGAGCTCTCCTTGAACGCTACCTGGAAAACACGAATCGAAGGCCGATAGTCGCACTTAACTTCAACTCGGGCGAGAATCCAACCCTTCTAAACTACACGCTCAAGACAGCGGCTCCAGGAGAAAATTCCTTTCTGAGCTTAGACTCATTCCATCAAAACTTGATGGGGAACGCCCAGCTTATCTCCTTAATGTCGGCCATCTTCCAGGTTAGTCCGCCAAGGCTTGTTTATGTTTATTTATGCTATGGTATTATACAGGGGGCACACGCCGCAGTTCTTGCGAATGTATTTAGTGGGTCGAGGTCTGTTGCTGAATAAATATTTGATGATGAGCGCTACTTATTGAGATAGATGATAAATAATACCACAGCCGAGTTTCAGCGACTATGTTGCCACAACTACAGTTGGGGAATTCTAGATATCTCAATGTAAGTTGGACAAAGGGAATACGCACTGGCAACAGGTGTTTGCCATAGTTTGTAAGTGGAATCCTAAGAATAAGAACGAGATTATTAAGGGCCTGTAATTGCATCATTGTGGGCGTTTGATAAATCCCTGGTGGGCAACGGAATCTGCAATAAAGTGAGAAAAGGAACACTATAAGCACATTTAAACTGCACTGAACAAACATCGGCAAACGTTGTGTATTCGTGTGATACGTTTAGTTGAATGTTTTTACCCGTCCACGGTTGAGCATCATAATGGACATATATGTCCTCCCTTCCTGCACGGCGCCGAGATTAGGACCCGTAACGTAAACTGTTCGCATGCGGGTTGGCTTCACCGGGTTGGATTTTCTTGACGGCGTCCTGTGAAACCAGAAAAAAATTATTGTGGAACGCCCGGGTTTCCAATATGATAACTACATTATACGTAAGCCAACTAAATTTGCAAGTTTTCCTGGAACGCTTTTCCTGTTCCGATCTGGTTCCTATTTTGCTCAATGCCACGATTTGAGTTAGCTCAACTGGTCCGACACTAAAAAAAAAAAGGTTTTATTCTTGCATATTTGACCAATCAAAGCATCTGGGGCTACATACTGATAGTTGTGTCCAACAACCCTCATGTTAGCACTAAGCTAGCACGTCATTAGACTTTTTTGTATCGTGCCGGTAATTTCCTACGAAACTTTTTCCAAAAGACCGCATCGCATTGAATTTGCCGAAAGCCAGGAGTTTTATTGACGTATCCCAGGTCATGAAGCAACGCCTCCTGTTTTGACGAGTACTACTGTATAGCTGTGAGGGTCTTAACGGGCATGTATCTAATGCCAGATTATCTGTTTGGCTCTCTTGATAGTGACTTTCCAGTGGAGAAGATGAAAGGATTTCACCAGTTAGCCCACATGTTAGTGGGATGAATGTGCAGACCAGTCGGAGAAATCTGTCTGTTCACGTAACTGTTTGCCCCCTATGCGGTGTAATACCTGTAATAAAAATAATGACATTAGAAAATATGTCCCTCTTGTGCTTGAAAGTGCAAATATTGTCGTGTGTTATCTCCAAATGTTGATTTTGCAGAAGCTACAGATATCGCAATTGCGGGTCTTTCGGGCTGTCACCTTGGGGCTCCAACAGTTGTCGGAGAATTGTTTTGGGCGTGTGCTTATGCACGTAATGTCTTCACCTACGTATCTCATAGCGGCAGGAGTATCATCGATGTATTGTTTCACAATATTGATAGCGGTGGCCTTCCGAGCTTTGAAGTTCTGGAACTTGCTGCGAGACAACTATTATCTCTTCGAGCTGGCTGTAGTACGCATTTCTGCTTTATGGCGGGAACAGCCGGAAAATGACTCTCGAAAGAGGCATTCATTCATCAAATGAAGAAGGTTCCGGCCGCGGAGACACCCCGGCCGTAGTCTAAACGGACTCGTTTGCTCGAACGAGCAGATAGGGAACCTCATGCCTATGTAAACCTCGTGCCTCAAACCGGCCGCGTAACGTGTATGCGTGACACGGAGTCACTTCGCCAGTGAGTTCTTCAGAGAGTGGCGACGCAAAGCTGCGGAGGCAACGACGGAGGTAGGAACGCTCGACGTCTCTAAGCATCCCTGGTTGTGGGCCGGCGTTGGCCTGTGATGACCGGTTCAAACCAGGTACACGTACGAGGGTTCCAAAACCTCGTACGCTCACGTAGGGGCCATATTCATGAGGATATATTACTCGGGTGTATTTTATTATATACATATATATTTGTCTATTTCGCAATAACATTGCATTTCAAGATGTTACATAATTACAATACAGTTCATTATATATAGTTTGAACACTTTAGCGACCGTCCCACCGGGCGAAAAAGTGCAAAGACCGTCGATGGGTATGGCAGCTCGCTACGTGGTATTTAGCGCATGTCTGCGAGCAGAACCGGCAACGACATTGATCGCTACCTTGGTGAAATCCTTTGGTCGAACCATATACCAAGTGATGATAGCCGTGCAACTGCGCGACCTTTGCCGAGGCCTCGGTCAGTTTTCCCTGCCACTCCAACAAAAATTGCTGAAGTGGTCCTGTAATAGGTGACCTAAGCCTGACTCTGATTGTTTCCACTGCCGGCCCGCAAACCGCCAGCAGGTACACGAAGCGGCTTCTTGTACTCGGGTGTATTTGTCAGCTGTTAGCTGGCAGCAATGCGTTAAGTATTGCTCGGCTAGTATTTCGGCACTGCGACAAAGATCTCTGCACTTTGTCTCCTGGTGAAACGGCGGGATCACAAGCAAAGATATTGAATATTAACATGAACACTATCTCTTGTATACTTTGCTTACTGAGCGATATAAATTTGATTAATTGATAATATTAATAATAATAATAATAATAATCCCTGGTATGTTATGCGATATGACTACATATAATAATAATAACAATAATAATAATAATTCGGAACAAAACACCAGTATAGATTAGATGATGATTGATATATTGGTATATGTCAGGTCAAACGTTGTATGTTATGGGCAGTGCGAGATTCGAATGAGAGAGAAAAAAATAACACACACACACACTTATTTGTGTAATAATTACTCATTTAGACTAGCTGCAACTCGGTGTATAAATGCTAGATAAGATCGAAGAGAGAAGTGGTGGAATTTGTTATCCTAATGAAAATGAAGAAAAAGATGATGAAAAAAACGTTGCTATCGATAATCTTGGTGTGCGGGCTGCCGTAGGAGCATACCAGCCACGATGACCTGCGTCTACCGCCTCGCGCTCTTTCATTGCTGGAACGACCACTTCAATTAAGCGGGAGTGAAAAGAACTCGAGCGACGACTCGTACTATCAAAGTGCTCAGTATACGACCGACAAATTTCTCGTGATCGCCTTCCTCGTGTGGATCTCGTCAATCATGAACCACGTCGTCGGCGAGAAGGAGAGCCGCATCAGGGTAAGCTCCAGCAGCAGCAGCAGGTCGTCCTGACAAACGATGGCAGTGCTTGAACCCGCGACGGCTATATGTGCCGTAAACGCGTCTATATATATATATATATATATATATATATATATATATACATATATATATATATATAATATTATTGATTGGAAAGGGTCAAAAAGAATTCACTTAGGTGCGTGCTGTACTTCCTCAGAGAAATATATTTTACGAGCGGGTGACGTGAACCTTAGTGCAATGAGGTCACACAATTGTCAGAAGGGACTTCGAGGTCTCTTTCGACAATTATTTGTGTGTGTGTGTGTGGAACTGCTATAAACAAACCAAGGTTGGTATAGATACAGATATAATGTCATTACTGTCATTATTACTGAGAGACAATATCGGTGAGGTGGTGAGATTTTGGGTTTATACAAGACGGGAAGATGGGACATCAAATTGTTTGCCACTTTTTCACATAAATCAGGCTTAATAACATTCATGCGCATTTTAATTGGTTGGTCTTTAGTTCACTGATGATCGTCAAAGTACTAGCGTACACGTTAATATGCAAATGAAGCCCAGAGGCGAACTGCTTTGACGGCGCTAAATTACAAGATCTTGAAGTCGAGTTAATGTCCCCTTTACGCGAGATTACCTATCGAGCCTTTTTTCGTCATAGGGCCAATTGCCTTGTGTGCTGTAAGGCTTGTGAAACTACTATCTTGTTGGAACAAGAGTTCATTCGCATCGATTTCTTCTAAATTTTGCCAAAGATAATTTAGGATCGTGATGTGATGACGGTCGCTATTCAAAGTGGAGACAATTCAATGACTCCTTCGAACCACACTCGATTTACAAATATGGTACTTGTAACGGCTTTTTGTAAATCACGTGAGAACACTCAATTGCCCAACAGCTTTGCTTATTTTTTCACTTTCATTCTGATAAAAATAGGCTTCACCAAAAGATACCATTTTCTTCACAAAAATGACACACGCTGCAACTTCTTGGAGGCTCAATTAAACGGGATTTAGCCGTTCATATGCTCCGTAGGACTGAGCTGTTGTGTAAACTCTTGAAATTTATGTCGATACACTGCCGTGTCCGACCTTAAATGCACCAGGATAACGTGCGCGAAACACACATTTTTCGGCCAGCATTTCCGGCCGAATCGTTGTTCCCGGATTGTTCTCGTATGCCCGTACAGAGTTTCCCCTTTCAGGATAAATCTGTTTGCAAGTGACAATCAAGTGTTTTTTTACTAAGCCAGTCAGGCGGGCATTGCATGCTCCATATATTAAAAGGGGCGGTACTGAGGGCAGAATTGACTGCGGAACCCGTAAAGAATGCTAGCTGACTATTCGAACATCTAATATTAGTCTTTTAACCGCCGCCAATGACTTGGGCATCCGTCTGTTCGTGTCTGCGTTCAACGGCTCTGTGATGCGGTTAACGTTAGTTCACGCCGATATTTACTTACGTCTCTGTCTTTTGCTCTTTTGCTGTAGCCCTATAAAAAAAACTATGTACGACGGTGGCACAAAGTGTTGTACAACAAGTTGTTGATGTACATATACAGGCCAGCTGCAGTGCAGTTACTGCAAGGAGGTAGGTTAGGCGACGCCGAAGCACATAGGAAAAATGTTCGCACCTACTGCCCCCCTCTGCACCTGGTTTCATGCATTCTGGTGACGGCCGGTGGTCTAGGAGACTAGTGCGCTAGTGATGGTTGTCATCTATGCGATGCTCGTTGAGAATAGATGATAAGTCAGATCGCTGAGAGTCAGCGGCCATGCTTGCTACCACAAGGACTGTTGGGGAGACCCTAGACATTTTAACGTGTCCGGCCCTCGGTGCATTAAAGATACACCTCAGGTTCTAAGCTCCAAGCCCGTCGGGAACGGAAGATAGTCTAAAATTAAAAACAACCAAAAAATGTTTAATTCTAGACTGCGTTCTGATCTCCCAGAGCCAGCTAGCGGAGTCAAAAACGTTTTCGGATTTCGTAGCAACTGCCGGAATCTATGCGAGAAACCGTACTAATTAAGCGAACGATGCTCTTCATAACGTCGCTCAGATACACGATCAGAATAGCGTACACGGTTCACTGGTAAGACCTAGGTAAGTAAACTAAAGTTTTCGGGCTGACCCTCAGCCAACATTTAACGTCTACGGGACTGCTTTTTGCAATGCTTCATAGACGGACCCCCATACATGCAATTGTGCAACGGTGGGGCTCGAACCCTAGGACTGCTACGATAAGAATACTGTGTACTTCTAAAATATTTTTATGCGAATGCATGCGTGTGTATTCCTGATCTGGCCACGTTTCCAGGAGATGCTACGAATGATGGGTCTGTCGGAAGCCGTGTATTGGGTCGGCACCTTTACGGGAGGCATTATAAGGGGTACCATCATTTGCCTGCTCTTAATAGCCGGTCTTTGTCCTCCGATAGGCAAACTGGCCGTGTTTTCGCATTCCGACCCTTCGGTGGTACTCATCGTCTTTCTCGTCTTTATGATCAGCCTGCTCTTCTTCACAATGTGTATCAGCGTTCCATTTACCTCACGTAGGTTGCATGCCTTAAGAAGCACGTGTATATATATATATATACATATACGAAATACCATATATATATATATATATATATATATATATATATTTATATATACATATACGAAATACCATATATATATATATATATATATATATATATTTAAATATATTTTAATAATATTTAAATATACATGCCAAGCGAATAATAAATCAATCAATATTCAAATGCATGCATAGCGCAAGAATATATATATATATATATATATATATATATATCAAATATCTTAGCATTTACATATTATAGAGGACCTATAAGTTCTCACAGACGGACGCGGTCTTCAATACGATGATGTACATGGTTTGCAACAAATTTCCTACTTTGGTACAAAATAAGCGTGGAGAAGTGTCAATGCCTCCGAAAAGATGCAGGTCTTATTGCTAGCAGATACACGAAGCATAATTTCAAAACATAGCATTTGCATTCGCAACGATATTGGGCGCAGTAAAAAATTAAAAACAACAACTACAGCGACAAAAATACTACCACAAATTTAAACAAAATATACATATTGAATACTCTTTTAAACGTTGGTGTGACTCTAGAAAATTTTTGTGTCTAACCAACGTAGTTTTTGTTTGAAATTTTCTTTTGATAGAATACCAATGTGTGAGCGTTTTAGTTGTCTTATTTTTAGGTTTACGCCAACCTTTGTGAAGCGCTTTGAAATCTTGCTTATTGTATAGTCATCTCCAAGAAGTCTCCTCTACGCAGCTGTTTGAACTATTTTCGGATGCGTTCATAAAACACTCTTCAAACTCTGCGACAATTGATGAGTTTTTTTCATTTTTCTAACTTACATTTTGGAACCTCAGCAAAATAATACCGCGCTGATTTTGCCTAGTGAGACGCCTAGAAGTATGCAAACTGCATGGACGCAATAGGTGAGAAAAAGATAAAAAAGGTAAAAAAAAAAGTGAGAAATTATAGATTAACCAAAACAATTTAGTCCAACTGTCTTCCAATTATATATATATATATATATATATATATATATATATAATTTAGTCCAACTGTCTTCCAATTATATATATATATATATATATATATAGCACTAACGCTGCACTATGTAAACTGCACTAGCGAGTATTGTTTTGTTCTCTGTGATGGCCCACCAAACGGTAATTAGCAAAAGCGGCAACGGCGTTAATTGCCGTCATCATGCTCGTCGTGCCGGCTTACTTGAGCACCTTCATTGACAGTCAACAAGCACCGCCGAGCGTCTACCTAAAGAAACCCGCTGCCGTAAAGCTGGCCTCATCTTTGTTGCCTTTTTTCGGCTTCCACTGGTCGATTAAGCTTCTCATGTCGGCGGAAGAAGCCGGTAAGATTATGTTGCTGGTGCGGTACTTGTATACGGTATTGTCGTGTTTAATGTTTGCTTTGCATTGTTGACAGTCATTGGCGCTTTCTTATGTTCGTTTTTATTATTGGCCTGTCATTGGTTTTTATTAATAATACAAATATCTATAAAATTATCTATAACTAGTTGTTGCCCTGCTGCTTGAAACCTTTTTAGCTGGAATAATAATAATAATAATAATAATAATAATAATAATAATAAAATTAGCGTTGCAGCCCAGCTGTAGCACCTAACTGGCGCAATGATGCAAAATTACATAACTCTGCCTCTACAAATCGTAACAGTACTTATTATAGGTCCAATAATACCTCGGCATTATAACATAACATAACATCACTTTTATTTCACATAAAAGGGTTGGTATCAATATATATACTTCTGTAAGACAATCGTGACTAATCGCCAAATAGACGTCACCTATTTGGTGATTTAAAATCACCAAATTATGCCAGATAATCAGAATCAAAGCTCACTGAGGACGTGGTTTTGAAGGGTCACTGGGGAAGACACCTTCTTAAGACCGGATCTCACTTGGAGAGGCCGGCTGACACACGGCGATGCGTTCATTTATGTCAACCGACTCTACAGCGCTAATAGGCAACAATAATAATGCAGAACAAAAATTGAACTGCAATTAAACCGCAAAAAAATGCGCGTCGATTGATTCTGACACGATTCGTCGTGAATGAGATTTTGAGTCTATTCGTAGCTGTTGCTACGAACTTCAATAAAATTCGATAGTATTGGCTAGCATTAGGATTCACTTATTCGCTTTTTAAAGGTAGATGTCAGCCACGTCGTGGTATATGTAGACACTGTCGTTGGCCAATACATGCCAGCTATCAAGCCACCTCTCAGTGGGCTTAGCACAATGGGCTGTGCCGGCACAGGCGGCCGTACATGATGTTTGAATCCTTTTAGGCTACGCAGATAGATACAAGCATACATTGTTATGTTCTTACCAAGCTAGATCTGCTTTTAGTTTCATCCATATGGGCCTGATATCATGAAAGGTAAACAAAAAGTATGACCCTAAATCTCCTTCCTGCCTGTGGTCCAACAAAGCTACAAAGAAGAGCCTCATTCGGGGATGTGATATTCTTCTTAACAACAAGCAGCATGCATTTGATTGACGAAGTGTTGTCAACAATTACAAACAATCAACAAAGCGGGTTTTGAGAAATAATAGAAATTAAAAATCAATCAATCAAAAGAAGAACGAAAGGCGGCTATCGAAACGATACCGGTGGTGCTTCCTAAAACTGCTTATCTTGCATAGAAATTGATAAGGCGAGCTTGCTTATAAAGCAAGTGTATGGAGGTCTGTAGAGTCGAACCAATTTGCAACGAAGGAGGAAGCAGAAATCAAAGTAAGGCTGAAGCTGATCCAGACCCCGTGGATGGGGCTTCTCGAGCAGCTAGACGATCACTTTGGTCGTTGAATAGCTATGATCGGGCTCAGATAAAACAGTCTGGGGTGAAGGCAAGCCCTACCTCCCATACAGTTAGACACCATTGGGCTACTACGTGGCTTAGGCAAGCGGCAGAGCACGAAGCACAAGCTGAATTGAAACGGAATATTTGAATATCGCTCGCAACTTAATATGCCATTTTAAACCAGTTAGTATGAATACTGTGAGCCCTGTTAGAAGAAATGCAACAACAACAACTCTACGGCTACAAGCGAAATGAAGAAGGCAAGCCACGAGAGAGCAATGAAAGGTGAATGCTGCGCAAGTGTCTGCCTGTGTACAAAGGAGACGCCGATTTCATTATCGGCTCCACGGGATAACGTAGACCGTTTGTAAAATAAAGACACCTTACAGAAGAACTCGACAATCATCGATGATAGGGGTGACCGAAAAGGAGGCATTACAAAAGTGTCCTGCTATTTTCTCTCTTTATACACGACCTTCATTCGCGCATTAAACGACGTCATCAGAACACGAGCCTGATTCTGTATGCGGACGACTTCCTGATGTATTGCTTGAGCAGATTTCATTTTTACCACAGGCGCTTGTAGCTCTCAGTAACTAGGTTACCGACGTCGGGCTTGAAATCAACAAGTCTAAACTTGTAGCCACGAAGTTTTAGAACGGGGGCAGACTCCGAAGGTCCAACGCGTTTCGTCTAGACTCGAAGAAAACTTTCGTGTGGGCAATTCTTTTACTTATCTCATTATCCACGATGACCATGAAATACAACTTCAAGTGACCACTAATATTACATATTTCGACCAGATCCCTGAACACTCAGGCAAAATATTATTTACTGGCTCAGGCAAAATATTATTTACTGGCGATTATTATTACTATTATTATCATTACTATTGTTTTACTACTATTATCTTTTAAAACCTAAATATAATATTTAGGTAGTACGGTGCTAAGAAAAAGAAAATAAAAAAACCATATGTATTGGATGTGCCTTACGAACTACACGACTATAATGTTGTGATACGCATACGATACTGTAAATAAAACGCACTTAAAAAAAAAAAAATATATATATATATATATACATGTTGGTAATACATTAACCAAGGGACGTGGCGGCGTTGTGTTATTCACAGGCCACGGGCTTCAATGGCGTAACTTATGGTCTCCGACTATAAAGGGAGATAACGTTGCTCCAGCTAGCATACTTGCTGCTATGATGTGCTCCTGCCTACTGTACATGTTGGTGACGCTTTACCTTGACGCAGTCATTCCGTGGCAGTATGGCATACCGAAACACCCGCTCTTTTTTCTGCAGAGATCGTATTGGTGTCCCGGTGGGCCAGACATGTCGGATAGAGCTCTCTCGGATGATCAAATCGGTTAGTATACAAGCTATTCATGTATTGGTCATTCGTTTCTTATATATATATATATATATATATATATATATATATATATATATTATATATATATATATATATACCTATTTATATATATATATATATATATATATATATATTTATATATATATATATATATATAAATATTTATATATATATATATATATATATATATATATATATATATATATATATATATATATATATATATGCTTAATATCCATGTTACAATGAAAGATAATTCAATTGTAAGAAAAATGTCTCTAACGCTATTTTAATCAAAAAGCTGAGAAACGTATTCCTATGGATTACTGAATAAGCAGTTGCGAACAGTGTCGGCCTTAGACGAGACCTACCGTATCACTTGATATACTGATCGGATGGTCGACGTGCACGATAGCCCATCGTGGACCATATAACATACATAAACCCAGCGCAGTAAGACAGTGTGATGCGTATACAGCAGGAACGTCGGAATCACCTATAGCCAAGCCCCAGCCCTAGGCCGGTGCCCTTGATCTTGCCGTGCCTACATCGCAAGCACGGCTTTCTAGTAGAGGCGATTGCACTCCACGGCTTTTGTTGGGGCCGTTTTGTTGGTAGCTAAGTAAGTAGAGCACTTTATATCGGTTCCTACGTGTATGTCCCTGCTTTCATGAAATTCCTATCAGCATCATGTAGACGGGTGCTGCGTGACAGAGCCCAACTAGCGGCTCTTTTCTGGTTGATGTTGTTGCTGTTGTTGTCATTTTCGCTGCTTCCGTGTAGCTAAGTGACTATGGCGAATTGCCCTTATAGTCGCTCAATGTCGTCCCCTTAATTTCCTCGTATTCCATTCTAGATGCATTTTTCTAAATCTTCGTGATTAGCACCCTGTATTTTGGAAACGTCTCTAGCTCAACGTATTTCATCAACCTGGATGGACTTGTAGTGCAACTGAAGTTTGTTCCGAGGTTAGATGACTTTGTAAGCAAACAGTTCACATGTCAGGTCTATAGTCAGAAACACGCATTATTATCAATTAGGTTGTATACAACTTGCCCATCTAACGTTTTGTTCAAATATGCGCACACAAATTACCAACGATTATTGAGCGCGCCCCACAAAACATAAAAGTAATGTAAAAAATATATATATATATATCCGCCTCTCCCGTCTGACAGCACTACAACACTCCACGCACCCTAGAGTCCAATGGATGCTAACCACCGAGCACTTTAAAAAAGACCTTGCAAAAACAAGACTTCTTTGCGAGCGCTTGGGAACCTCCACTGAGACGGCTACACGAGAGACCGATTACTGGTCTCAACCACTACACAACACGTTTGATGGGGCACATTTTAAAAAAGCACACGAAACGCCCTTTGTACATTACTGGATTAAGAGTATGCCCTACCTATCTAGTAAGGAGTATTTAAACCTACTAAAGCTCAGGATCAACGCACTACCAACGCGTGCCAGATTGGCCAGGGGACGCCCGGGCTACAACAAACGTTGTAGGCACGGGTGTCATGCGCCTGAGACGTTGGCTCATGTTGCTTAGATGTGCGATACAACGCACAAACAAACTATAAAAAGACATGACGACGTCTGTGATCGCGTGGCACGTCTTCTCCGCGAGAGGGGTTATGAGGTGGTTCGTGAGCGAGAATTCCGTCGACCGGGCGCACCGGGTCTAAAGCCCGATTTCGTCATAACAACACCAACCGAGGTCTGGGTTTTAGATGCCGAGGTTTGCGGTCCAAACAGGGACCTCGCAAAAGCGCGGCAGGACAAATCACCAAATATGACGTCGGGTTCCTAAGAGCGGCGCTCCCCGACCCGCAAATACCGGCTCGGCGTCACGAAGAGGAATCTTATGGATCTCACCGTTTTTACGTTGCAAGAAACCTTATTAAATATAAATATAAATATAGATATGAATATAAATATAAATATGAATATAAATATAAATATAATATAAATATAAATATAAATATAAATATAAATATAATATAAATATAAATATAAATATAAATATAAATATAAATATAAATATAAATATAAATATAAATATAAATATAAATATAAATATAAATATAAATATAAATATACATATAAATATAAATATAAATATAAATCTAAATATAAATATAAATATACCGCGGGGAAACAACAGGTATAACATATGTCCAGGTAAATCAACTGGAGTGTAAAGTGAGCGAAAAACACAAACTAATTAAGCGGCCAGGGAGTGCCGAAGATGAGTGAATCTAAAACCGGGTTCCCTGAGCTGACCCTCGTAGTACTGGAGAGTCAAGAATTTAAAGTACAGTTCTAAAGGGATTTTATATTTTGCCCCTCATACCACGAACTTTTCACGTACCAGCTGATATAGATTGAGGGGCCCAAGTCTGTGTTGGGGAACAACAAGATACGCTGAACATCTTCAGTACAACTTTTCTCAATACAACAAGAATATCACAATCTATTTCTTTGATCTCTCAAATATTTTAGTCAAACGGAATCAAACAAAAGCATGGTCTGCTTAATACTTGTTTCAGCGTAATTAGAATTAGGCCTATTCTTCGAGCATTTGGAGGTTGAAACACGAAACAAAAAAGCAGAGTCGTCCGCATAAATGTTCCGCAGGTTGAAATGCATGCAGATAACAGAACCGAGAACTGGGTCATGAGGCGTGCCAGAGGATACAATTTTAGTCGCAGATTTCAATGGTCCGACCGCCTTCTGTGCAATTAGATTCAAATCAGGAAGTCAGGCAAAACTTAATTATTGGCATCTTAAGAAACATCGAGTGGTCGAGGCGGTCGAAAGGTTTGGCTAGGCACATATTTTCGTCTTTCGTAGCTTTATTTCATCAAATGACTTGAAATCCTTGTTGGGATCCGTTGACTACACAGCAGATGATCAATCCACTCTGGTGACACTTCGTCTTGAAACTTCACTGGCTGTCTTCATCGAACATCCTGGTGAGGCTCGCAGCGATCAATTTTGGTTTCGTCGTGAGGACCACATTGTCTCCGCATACAGTCTGCATCTTCTAAGCTGAAGCTTCCTGATCCCAATCTTAGAGCCGCTTGTAGACCACTTGTGTTGTTTAGTTCCTTGTGTTAGTTAGTTAGTTCCATTCTTTCTTATCTTATTGCAAAGTATCAGTTTGCTAGGAATATTAGACATCTGGATCGTCTAGGCATTCTAGGAATATCCATTTGGACGGTTATTCCATTGGATCAGCATCGCATGAACGCTGCACAGATTTCGTTTTTAAGCAATCAGTCCCCTGTTTAGCTGCTCTCACGGCTCCTTCAAGTCTGATCGAGATCGACCCGACTGAAATGTTTGTCTGTTGCGCTGGCCGGATCGTTGTTGCTTCTGAGCCTGTGGTACTATAACGGCGACGAGAGTAGAGATGATTGCAGCTGGCGATGGTGGCCTAGAGGGTCGCGCTGACACTCAAGACAGCCAAGGAAACGGCCAGGCGGGAGAGGTTTGAGCGGGTCTTTCGGGAGAGTGGTCGAGACGAGGAGCCGAGGGAGGGGGGAGGGGGTGGGGAGCAGCCAGGCCCTCATGGTCTCGACGCACCCTCACAGGACGGATTACAAAATGGCATCCCCCTATCCAACCGCAGGTAGACATGCGGGATGATAGTCAGGGATAGAGCTGATTGAAGGAGAACGGCAGAGACGCCTCTCCCACGGTTTCGATGTAATGCCAAAGTAATACCGAGCCTGGGGGGGTGGGGAGGAATCCGGGTTTAGTGGGTTTGCGAGTCTCACACTAGTCCCTAAAAAGAGGGTCGCGCAGTGATTTCCAGTTATGGCCGCTTACCAGGGAAACCAGATAACGGAAGACTCTGCGGCACGTTGTGGCTCATCAGTAGAGAAGACGGCCGGCTTCACGATCAAATCATCCCAAACTCGAAACGCTTACACGCGTCTTACTCGGACCCTCTTTTGAGCGTGGCCGCGTGCTTAGTTGGGACGCAACGCAACACTAGTCGACTCGTTAGCCCTCTCCTGGTTAGTTATTGCAGATGCGGACCAAGCAGGTCGTCAAAAATTCAGAAATGCAAGAAATCCCTTGGTTTTGGTTATTCAATTTTTTCCATTGTCTTTAGATACAGTGGGAGGCCCGGGGCCCTTTACGCTCGAGCTAGTTCAGCGGGTGGGTAGACAGGAGTTTCTGTACATCCGAATTCTTGCATTGGCTGTCACTCGAAGACATTTGCTCACCCCTCAAGCGCTACCAAGTGTATTATATTATATTATTAATTTGCTGTGTGTTTTTTAAATGTTTAGGCTCAGGCCAAAAAGTTAACTTTATAAACCACATGCATATATGCCACAAATATTTATTTATTTATTTTGCTCTCGAGAGCGTGACGTTGGCGACGTACGAACGACGTAGCCGTTGTAGTGCTTGGTTGTCGCTATGTTGTAAAAGTAATTTGCCGACACGCTGGGCTCCGTTTTCGCGCAGACAACAGCATGATAGAGCGGGTCCCCGACGATGTGCCGGTAGCTGTACAGCTCTGCAACATTTCGCACTGCTTTGGATCGTTGTGTGCGGTGTGCAATCTTTCGCTCAAGTTGTACGAACACCAGATTACGATTCTGCTAGGCCATAATGGAGCTGGCAAAACGACGGTCATGAACATTCTGACGGGAATTATCGCGGCAGACGAAGGCGAGGTGCTGATCAATGGCTACAGCGTGCGCAAAAACACTGCGAGAGCCCGCGCAAGCATCGGCCTCTGCCCACAGCATAACGTCCTGTTCGACAACCTCACTGTCTTCGAGCATCTGTATTTCTTCGGCATGATCAAGGGAAAACATGGCCAGGAGCTAAAGAAGGAGATTAGAAACCTGATTGCGCGGCTGGATCTTTTCCCGAAGACGTCGACTTTTGCCAAACAGCTGTCCGGCGGGATGAAGCGAAAACTCTCGCTTGGAATTGCTCTCGTTGCCGGCAGCAAGGTAGGTGGTGTTTTCACTCACGATACTGTCAAACTAGATTTTACGCAATGTTTTCATTCATCACAATTGATTGTAGAACGTGTTCTCTCACCTCGTCCCGTCAACAAGTACAATCAATACCTTATGCTCCCCATTACTCTACAGCAAAGTCAAGTTCGTACATCACGGGTCGAAGAAAAACGGATATTCTAGGCCGCTGAGAAACGTAATTGACAATAGCCTAGCCAACTAAGTTTGTCAGTCAATATTTTTACGGCACATTTATTGTGCTTAACAATCAATTAGTCCTTAGTGTAATCGATTTAGTTTAACGCATAATGGCAAGGAATGCATTGAGTGCTTTACTTGGATTAGTAGCAAGGTATATATATATATATACATATATACATTGAGCATTAAGGTCAAAGATTGAACACTTACTATATATATATATATATATATATATATATATATATATATATATCTTTGCTACGATGTAGATCGTCATCTTGGACGAGCCGACAACGGGCGTCGATCCCGAAGGACGCCGAAGCATCTGGTCGTTGCTGCAGGAAGAACGATTTCAACGGACTATCCTGATGACAACTCACTCCATGGATGAGGCTGACGTCCTGGCTGACCGCATCGCGTTTCTATCGAAAGGCCGCCTGTTATGCGCTGGATCGCCGATGTTCCTGAAACATAAATTCGGTAGGTTCCTAGTTGTTGGCTAACCGTCTTAAAGTATGATACACTTTTACTCACATGCAGAACGAACTAGTGGAGGAGCACAAGACTCATCACTGATTTTGTTGTGCTAGGCATTTTTTTCTTCTCGGACTTTTTGGACGTTTTAATGGTAACCTTGGCGCGGCCAAAGCGCAAATTTTGTCGTTATTCATGCAGTTGACGCAGGCACACAGAACGGATAAGGCGAAGAATTCCACTTTAACAATCCTCGTGGGGATTTTCATCGATGTAACCGGCAAAAATCTTAACGTCACAGGTCGGTATAAATCCAGGGCGGGAGTAGCATTGCTTTGCCGTACTGAGGGTTATTGTCGCATTCGGAGTTCGTCACTTAGCCTGCATAGTCCCTCCTATTCTTGTTTCAACATGCCCATAATAGAATTACCATATTTAGTACCTAATCGTGTTCAGTCGTACCTGTGGACTTTGTCAGAGAAAGTTCCCGGTAGCGTGTGTTGCCAGTTCATCTCTGTACGTTCATTCGTGTCGTCCGAGAATGCAGATGCTATTGCCGCTTCTAGTCACAAGGTACGCCGGAGCAGTTGCGCTCTGAAAGCCTTATGACCTATCTGGTGTAACTGTTAGAAGCATCTGTAGACAATTCACGTTAAGGAGTAAGGTGGTATTGCAGGCCCCAACGTTCCCTTTACAATCATGCTTTGATCTCATATGGTTTATGTAACATTCGATTGCTTTGCGCACGTTTATCACCGTCGCCACCTTTGTTTGAATGAGTTTCTCTTGGTAAAAATTATACGGGAATTTGTCGCGCACATCTCAGTGATTTCTGACTTTCATTCTTTCCGTTCACCAGTGCTTGAATAATCAGGCCGGTCATTCAGCCCCGGAGAACGTTACAGGCATATTGTAGACAACACTCTAGCGAGGCCAGGCTTTCATGTTCATTATATTTATTTCACAGCTTAGTTGCATTCTCCAATATATGTATTGTAATATAAATCACTGACGTCGTGCGACGCCAGCGTCCGTCCCAAGTTGAGAGTTCGTGCAGGCGTCTCCAGAGTATGAGCCTCCCCCCTCGAAGGTATCAAGGAATGTGGATATCAAAGTACCCGATCTTGGCCGAAGCTTCTGCAATCTTTTAGTCCTGCACAAATGCTGGAATAGGTCGCTTATCGGTGGCTTCTGCCCGACTATGATTGTTTCCACGGTTAGCCCACGCAGTGTCTCAAGTGCTAGCGGGCAGAATTTGTAGGGCAGGTATGACATACTTCTTGTACTTACTTTTTTTTTTATATGAGAGGAAAAATGCCTTTACGCACACCCAAAGCGGGTAGTGTTGGACTCGATGCCGATGTTGTTGGCATAATACCCACTAAAAACCTCTCACCTAAATGGCCCCAGGAAGAGGCAAGGAGCTGGAACTATTCTTTAATACTACTTCAACCCCTTTCCTGTACTTACTGGTGTACGCCAACATACGCGCATGATAAAAAATGTTCCGCTCTCGCACTGACCATTGAAGGGGCTAATGGGTCAGTAACTATTGCATCCCACACCAGCATGCGACCCATTCCAAAGGACGTTAGTCAGTCCGTCCGGTCTTTATCCATCAGCCCTGCAGAGACCGCGGGTGGCTTGAGAATACATGGAAAACCAACAAATTGTAACTCTTGGCTAATTGTGCCATCGGATGCTTAACGATCTAAGCTTAAGCCGTAAGAGAGTCCATGGTGTGCCTGTGTCCTCATTTGGTTGCCCCATCTACATTAGTGTGGGAACATGAGAGCTGCTCCAAAACGTAACCCCGTACTAATCCGAAAAGTTTCGTCATCTAATGGGGTGCCCAAGTGAATCCTAATGAGAGCCTGTAACTAGGCACCTGCGCTTTTCGCGAAGACCGTTTGGTGTCTGACACCTTGTCAACTATTGTTGGAGCTTGCTCGAGAAAAAAACTCGAGAGAAGGCATGTGCGAGTGCCTTCTCTTAGAGCAGGGTCGACAAGTCTGTCTTGTAAAGGGACACTTAGGGGCGTATCTTAAAGAGCACCTCCAGTGTCTTTTAGGCCCACGCATTAGAGGCTCTTCAATCAAATCAAGGCACTTAGCCCCCTTAGGCAAGTGGTTTATTCGGACCGCCGAAAAGCACGATCTCAGTAGGTAAAATCCGCGACGACATCCGAGCAACGGAAGACGGCTGGCGGCTAAATCAAACTTCTCCTACCTCTGATGCCTCAGATAACCCCTTTAGGTAAAGCAGCATCCCAAGAAACTCAAGGTTACAATTCTCGACGACTTTGCAACCGGGAGGGGTATAGGATAGCTCCAATGTAATCCGCGTGAATCATCAATTCCATAAGCGGGGAAACCCGCCTTGCTGCGTAAGACTTGTTGACACATCTCGGGGGATTAGGACATTCCACAGTCGAATGATTTGACTTGCCACACTTACTGCAAGCCTTTCGCAGAGTGCAGACAGTAAAATGGCCCGCTCTGTGGCAGTTTAAGCACAACTTTGGCTGATCTGGCTCAAATATCACCAGATGGACTCTGAAACCTAGAAGCACTGGCGTTGGTGGTTGGCGGTCGAACGTTAGACTCACTTGATTGAATCTTAGTCGCCTAAGTTAACAGGTAGAAGTGCTTTCCAGGAAGTCGGTGAGAGTTGAACTGTTCGGACAGTTCTTGCAAATAAAAACTTTAAAGGTAATGAGAGACCCGACGATATGTCGGTCTTGGGTTTCTCTAATTGGCGTTGCTCACAGGAAACTGGACTCTTCTCTTTGCGTGAGATTACCCCAGAAAAGCCATCTTCAGCGTGAGTTTCCCGCTGTCTGTCGTTTCGGGCCTCGATCGTTGAGCACTTCCTGCTTTGGACCCGGAGGCCGTATCGCTTCTACGAGTAAAGTCTAGTGCGGCTGGTAACCTGGCCACACCCGACGGCAATTCGCCTCTACTTTTCGACGTGTCCATCGTTGTGCTAGTGCTTAAGTCGTTTACATGCCTAGCAGAAGTTGGCCTGCCACATGGCGCGGTATTGCCGTGCACACACGAGTTGCGTCGCAGGCTAGATGTATCGAGGCTGTCTAAGGGCTATATATATATATATTCATATATATATTTCTTATATAACAGGGCTCTCCATTGCTTCTACGATATTTTTGGTAATGTTTTTAAGGAGAGCGCGTTTATGCGTCCATATAATGAACCTTAGACTAAGTACGTAAAGGGCTTTACAAACTCCAAATGTTGACCTCAGTAGCAAATTTTCATGTGGCTACCAGTTGACTCTATAGCGAAACTTAATTGCCTTTATTTTTCGTCCGTAATTCGTATTTAGAGATGTTTGCCGTAAAGATAAGCTTTCACCATACCAACGGTTCTGCGGATTGCTTGAAGGGTACAATGGGCGGCCATGACGTCGTCTGCCTACATTTAAAAACCAGGTTTTCCTGAATGAAAATGGTGAAATGTAAAAGCTTCAAATTAGGCGTACCACAGAGGTGGTGCAAGAACGTAATTGTAGCCTCATACTGTTTGAGCGACACTTAGCGACACACACCGATCCGTGACTTTAGTGAAAAAATCTACCTTACAAGGATTTTGACAAGACCACTGAGAGAGCCATTGTAGATGCAACTGTGTAAGCGTCATTGCGAGCAAAATATCCACTGCGACGAAAAAAACATGACACGTGATAATGTGTCAACAGAAAGTAAGGGTTCCCAAGCTAAAAAAAGGAGCCTAAACAATGATGGTTGCTTCAAGGTAGGCCCGTGTCGGGCCGGGAACGAATCCACATCGGCTAAGGGTATGAGATTCGGTTACTCCGCCGACCAGTGTTATGGACTTACGTTCTTATTTTTGTCGCGCCTTAGGCTCAACAGGTTGCTCACTTGGTGACTGCTGATCAGCAGATGTTGACGCTAGAGAGAAATGGCGGCCGACAGAATCTGCGGTGATTGTTTGGAACTGCCGGGGGATCAATCACTCACTCACACGGCCACCACCACAACAAACAATATGTAGCATTTTTGCGTGTAGCGGTAATGCTTATTTCGTATTAGTAAAAGTAGTAGTAGTAGTAGTAGCAGTAGTAGGTCGAGCCCGGTGTCGTGGTGGGTGCATTCGTCTGCGCCTCGCGACCGGAGGAGATACGCGGTAGATGCGCATGTTCGAGCCCCATCCACGTTGCACGTTTGTATTTACGGGGCATGTCCGTCTATGAAGCAATGCGATAAGCAGTCCCGTGGACGTTAAACGTCTTGGCTGGCGATCAGCCTGAAAAGTAGTTTTAGTTTAGTAGTAGTAGTAGTAGTAGTAGTATTTGTTGTAGGCAACGAAGTCTATTGTTCAAGACTCTACAATAATAAGATCAGCCTCAGTCGGTATGGAGTTAGCGGGCCAAGCCTTGCAGATGTATGTGTTTCTAACTGACCTTAACCGAACTAGTTTCCCACGCAGACGTTGTCACTGCGTTTGTGCAGAGAAAATGCTGTCTCCATCATGAACGTTACAGA
Source organism: Dermanyssus gallinae (assembly GCA_003439945.1). NCBI lineage: Eukaryota > Metazoa > Arthropoda > Arachnida > Mesostigmata > Dermanyssidae > Dermanyssus > Dermanyssus gallinae. The sequence continues at coordinate 352,741 of QVRM01005835.1, read as the reverse complement.
GTTAGGTTCCAATGCACGTTGATAACACTAACACAAATCAATCGTGTTGTAAAATCACCATTAAATTGGTAGATCCGCACAATAATTAATAGTTATGCCGTTCAAGTACGTCAATTACAGCAGCTGTTAACGAGCTGGTACAAATCGTCTATTTAGAAAGATTCTTTCTTGATACAAAGGTACCGGTGGTATCCGTGCAAGGTCAGTTTGCAAAAAACTGCTTAGTTTTGTTGCATATTTTCTTTCCATCTGCTGCTAAGAAAGTGGGTCCGCCTGTAAAAGTTTGAAACAAAGTTCCAATTCTACTATTATCTGGTTGTTTTTTTGATTCGAGTGTGCCTTGGTCGAACAGGTAATTGCAATTTTCTAAGTCAGTTATTGTGTGGGCTTGTTGCACATATGCAGCACCAGCGTAGATGAGGCGGTTTTTAATGACCCATATGTTCTCTTAAGAACCATTGTTTTATTATTATTATTATTATTGAAATTCTTGAGGAATAACTTGGGGCATATGGACATGAGGCAATATGTGACAGCGAAAGAGATTTTGAGCCTAAATATGCTTATCACAGTTTTAAGATCAACTTTGCGGAGATCCCTCTAAGGATATGCCTACTAAACACAGCTTGGGCGTCAGTGTTGCGCCAAGTATCTGAAGTTGTAAACCAATTTTAGTGCGTGCCTTATCTTTATATTATAGTCAGTTCGAGCACAGGCTTCTGCTCTGCTTAACGGCATCACTTTGGTGCTTAACACATTGATGTTCTGCTTATTTTTGCAGCACTATAGTGCAGTCTCATTCAACTCGATTAACTCGATTCTTCTATATTAACTAAATCAACCGCGCAAAACACGTGAGGAAGGCTTTTACTTTTCGAAGATACCTCCTAAATCCTAAAAATACGCCAGCCGCGTGCAGGATAAATAAAAATGGGCTAGCTGTATTGCCATGTGCGTTACCAATTTTTTAATGGACCTCGTTGGCCATTGCGTAAGCTCCGTTTACAAATGTGATACTGGCACATCTCCATCTGATTTTATTTTGTGTGGGCATAAGAGCAAATATATCAGCCAATGTCGTAAAAATATATCGTCATATTTGTCTATCCTGTTCCTGCAACATGTATATATATATATATATATATATATACATTTAAAAGTTTTATACTTTCCAATTAAATTTAAGTAAAAGGCGAATAAAACAAAATACTATTGACTCGCACCATTGCCTATTTATTGTAGATGCCGATGCATTTTGATTTTTGTTTCTAGGTGCTTTCCTAGCTCAGCGTGAGTTTTGTTCTGTTAGAAAACATGGCAAAAAAATTAAACGTTGTCAGTTTTGAATTCTTGGGCACGGAAAATTAAAAAATAAAAGACATTAAATAACGTCGCTTCACAGTAAACCACACAAATTGGACCAGTATGTTCAGCGTTCTTTGCTCTACCGTTTCAGAGACTGGCTACATCTTACGCATGTGCAAAACCGCTGCCTTTGTGGATGCGAAGAAAGTCACATCATTCACTGCGCGGATCCTGGAAAAGGACATTACGAGTATTCAGCTCGTGTCGGATCTCGGTCGCGAATTTGCTATCAACATCGGCTTCCCACCTGCCGCTAAGCTTGCCAACCTCTTCAGAAACCTCGAGAAGAGCAAGGATGATCTAGGGGTAAGGGCAATCTTATGTCGGTAGATGGATCTCCTTATTTTTTAACAGTACTCCTAAAACATGATACTTGAAAACTCTATCTCAGAGTAGAGCCACCCTCGGAACATACAAATGCTCCCCTGTGCGTCACTAAAACACTCCAATAAGTATTAAGTCGTAACACGTATCAGCTTTAGCAAGTCTAAGTGTACTTCTTTCATGGTGCCTCTAAGAGGCATTTGCTCGAGTGAGCTCTATCCACCAATGGCATGCTAACTAAACTAGACTGCCGTTGCTGTGTCAGCAACCACGTTACGGCTTCGCAGGCAACAGCGCCTCATTTGAATACGTAGCCTTTTATGTATGGCACAACCTCAAGTCCTATTTGTATTCAATTTCGGCAAGTGATACAGAAGCTGTCTGTGGACGAGTGCTAGTATCTCGCTTTCTATTTGATCAGGTCATAGGCGATCGGCGGTATGCATACACAAGGGTTTGCCACGTACTTCTTGGGTACTTATTTAAGCTCGTGTCGTGTGAACAGGACTAACACGATTGGTAGTTTAGCTCAAGTGTATTCCACGTTTTTTTTGGTCAATGATTGATCTTTATTGCAACGAGCAGAGAAAGCGAGAAAACGAACCGGAACAGAAAACACTCGAAAACTGCAAGTATGGCTGGCACTTCAACCAACGAGGAGCAATGATGAGGAAAATGTTACGCGGGTTGGGGTTGCGAATTGCGAATTTTTGGTGATATATGCAGCAGTTTTGAGGTCATATACAAGGAAGGCGTGCAGCAGCAGGCCTAGAGGGCGGTAGAGACTGGCCCAAGACTAACAAAATGTCCGTCATAGGTGCAAATGGGCGCACACCACAAAATTAATGAACATTTTTTTTTTAATGGGGGGTTGGATAGTAATGCGCCATCTGTTTTTATTGAGACATCTGTGCTCCCCGTGTTTTGTTTTTGCCGCTTGCAGATTGAGAGCTTCGGAATCTCCTTGACAACAATGGAGGACGTCTTTCACAAGATCGGCGAAGAGTTCGAAGAGCACTCTGCCAGCAATGACAGTGAGAAAAGTTCACGTGAGTAAGAAGTCAAGTGCATACATAGGGGTATATATATATATATATATATATACAGAGTGTGACAAAAATATGTGAAAAACGATATAGGTAATTGTGGAGCTCGTCGTGTTTCGGAGTGAGAGTGAAATTACTACATTCATATGTGACACTGGTATTTTTGCTCTACATAGGAGCACAAAATGTGCTTTTGCGAGACAACCAGTCCTCCTATACAACAGCTTAGCGTCGTGTTCATGACAAATTTCTGCTTTCTCCGAGAGAAAAAAAGGCATATAATTCGCAAACATGAAGTTATTTTGTTAGTTCTCACACCAAATACCTCAAAATCAATACCCTACGGCCACTTACAGTACTCCAAACTAACATTTTCAAGCCCCAACGCTCGCGACGATTATTTGGTACCACATTTATGGCAATGCGAGTTGTGGTTGCGGAGTAATTAAGATCTTTCTGCGGGTATGTTGAGATTAAGTGCATGCATACATGACTGTGTGGCGACGCTGCGGCTGTCGCGCGACACGTCGGTGGTAGTGAAAGTCGCCACACAGTCATTTATGCATGCACTTAATCTCCGAAATCCCTCCGAAAAATCTTAATTACTCCATAACCGCGGCTTGCATTGCCATATGTTTAATACCAAAATGATCACAATACAATTTGCGCTTGCTTGAATGTGTTAGTTTTGAACGCTATGAGTGGTCGTAGGGTAATAATCTTGAGGTATTTGATGTGAAAACTAAACAAATAACTTCATTTTTGAGAATTCTGTTCTAAACGACCATTTCGCATCTTCTGGCCGGCGTTATATGTGCTTCGGAGAAAGCAGAATTTTGGTTTCTGTACAGAACGACTGGTTGTCTCGCAATTGAACATTTTGTGCTTCTATGTCGGGCAAAACTCTAGTGTCACGAACTGTAGTAACTTCATTCTCACTCCGAAACAAGACCTCTCAGGGACCATGTTCTATTGGAACAAAACATATGCTTTAACGAGCCCTACAATACCGTATAATGCTTTTCATATATTTCTGTTATACCTTGCATATATATATATATATATCAGTCTGTCAGTACACGGATTATGATAATAGTATGATACTCTTTAATCTTGTTTTCTGGATTTCACTGCTTGTAGGTATGGAGTGGTACGCCCGTATAAAGCCACAAGTTACGGGCAGCAAGCTGGTAGCTCAACAGTTACGCGCGCTACTTTACAAAAGGTACCTAACATTTTAAAGAGGGCAAGCGTCTTCATTTTTGTTTAGTTCATTTCCAAGATAAGCCACCTTTGACGTACCTTTTAAATGGACTTTGAAGTACATATTGGAGGTACGAATCGCTTCCTAAAAAAAAAATATATATATATAACTTTGTGTCTAAAGCCTTCATAACAATTAGTCTGATCCAAATATGCAATTCTGTAAGTGTGTGTAGCTGGAGCTACAAAAGCATTTATAGTTTATATGTATCTAGTTCTGCTATTGTGTATGTGCTAAAAGTATGTATAGGTACATGGCATATATACCAATTGTGCATGTATTTAGTTTATGTAATTGTTATTAGTAACACATGTTCACACGAAACGTCACGTGAGTAAGAAATTAAGTATATATATATATATGAATAAAGCATATATATACGCCGTCAGTACACGGAATATGAGGTTGTCTATGATATATATATATATATATATATATATATACGCCGTCAGTACACGGAATATGAGCTGGTCTATGATATAGATATATATATATATATATATATGACGACGCGACACAGGGCTAATCTGACCGGCTAAGCAGAAGAACATGACGAATGGACGCAGGGCCAGGGTTGCTTTTTTCGGTCTCGGCATCAGTTTTGGCTTCAGCAACAACAACAACAACAACAACAACAAGGACAGGAGAAGATACGGAGTCTGGGTGGCTTGCTTGCGGCTGTATTGTGGCAGATTCCGTGTTCAGCTTCTTTGCAAAGTTCGCCCATGAACGTAAGAGCCGAGTCGCCCCTTTTTCGATGCCATAGCCGCATAGAGGAAGAGCCCGTGCGAGCAGCGCCTTGCCAACCACCCTTAGCCCGTCCATCTGCTTTGTCTGCCTTCAATTTCTTTCCACACTATCAACAGCTAGGATGAACGAACTTTGCTAGGCATATATATATACACACTCACATATATATATATATATATATATATATATATATATATTTTTTTTTTTTTTTAATTCTTTGTACGCATTTATTCTTTCGTTATAAATCGGCAAGCTTTACGAAGATGCTGTAGGTAGGTACGTTGCTACCCGTGCTATGAAATTCTGATAATGTACGCATTTATTCCTCGTCTTCGTGTGTGGACTGGACCACTGAAAACATGATTATTGTTCGGTATGTGGAATCATCGTATGTTGGTGCCACTATACAACAAGGTGGACTTGTTTCCGTCGCGATTGGAAGATGGCATGGTACTTCGGAATGCTTCCCCTCCTTTTTATCGTTTTGTATTGCGTAGTGGCAAACGTGGACGTGAACGCCTATTTCAAGCCGGTAAGTAACAGGCAAGGGCGCCCAACCCGAAGTTTTACCTCTATTCTCGCTAAATAAACGGGCATTGACCGAGTAGTAGCTTTGACATGACGTTTGGGAGAACATTACTCTGTACAGGTCGAAGAATTGATTTGTCGTATCTAAGCGTGTGAAGAGTAAGCGTATTGATAGAATGTGGCAGTGATCGACTAGAAATATTACTACTAATAGTAAGAAGAATATAACTATTAATAATAAGAAAATAAAAACTACAAAAACAATATATATATATATATATATATATATAGGGTGTTTCAGGAATATTTGAAGCGCGATATATGTATCTGCAGAGCTCGTTAAAAAAATGTTTTTTTTTTTTTTCCAATGGAACATGGTCTCTGAGAAGTCTTGTTTTGGAGTAAGAGTGAAATTACTGCAATTTGTGACACTGGTGTTTTGCCTGACATGAAAGCACAAAATGCGCAATGGCAAGACAACTAGTCTTCCTATACAGAAACTAAGCACATCGTCGTGTTCGTGAGAAAATTCTGCTTCTTCTGAAGAATATATAACGTCGTCCACAAGATGCGACATGGTCAATCTCGACATGCCCTCCGAAAAATATTAATTACTCCGCAACCGCGGCTCACTGATTGCAGATTTGCAGATTGTGCTAATTGCGCTGTGAGTGTTCGTAGGATAATAATTTTGAGGTATTTCATGTAAAAGCTAATAAAAAAACTTAATTTTTGCGATTTCTGTTCTAAACGACCATTTCGCATCTTGTGCACGGCGTTATATATTCTTCAAATTTCTCAGCAGAATTTTCTCCCGAACACAACAATGTACTTAATTTCTGTATAGGAGGATTAGTTGTCTAGCCATTGCACATTTTGTGCTTCCATGTCGGGCAAAAACACAAGTGTCACAAATTGCAGTAATTTCACTCTTACTCCAAAACACGACTTCTCAGAGATCATGTTCCATTGGAAAAAAACACTTGCTTTAACGAGCTCTGCAATTCCATATACCGCCCTTCAAATATTCCTGAAATACCCTGTATATATATACTGTAGATAAACTTTTCTTCAATAATATGATATTAAATCATTCAAAACTCCTAAATCGAAACCGAACGTTGTATTTGAACGAGTAAAAAGCATAATAAGTAACATATAATTGGTTATATATATATATATATATATAAATATATATATATATATATATATATATATATTCCCGTTCTTGAATCGCTATCCATACCAGGGATCTTGATGGATACGCCTTACTGTACAAGGCTTCCTCTGTCTATATACAGCTTAGCTATATATATATCTCCAGGACCCGACCACATTCCGCATATAGCGGTAAAGATGCTCGTCAAGGAACACCCGGAGATGGTAGCGGCAGTTTTTATCAAGGCGCCGGCAAGTGGGGAAATGCCTACAGACTGGAAAAGGGCGGAAGTGGTCTTAATTCCCAAAAGTAACGGAGGGTACAGACCCGTTTGTCTCCTGAACACCCTAGCAAAATGGTATGAGGCAATAATAGAAGACAGACTCAGGACGTTTGCGGAACAGTATGGTCTCCTGTCGTCCAATCAATATGGATTTCGCAAGAAAAGATCAGTTCTTACAGCAATACAACGAATTATAGCCAAAGCTGACTTGCTTCACGGCGAACCTATATATAAACGGAACCTCCTTGTGGCAGTCTTTCTCGATATCAGGAACTTCGTTTCTCGTAAAAGCCGTTTCGGGATACTTAGAGGACAGAAAATTGTTTAACGGCACAGTGGAGATAGACATGACTGCAGGAGTTCCCCAAGGGTTAATCCAGGGACCCCTGCTCTGGAACATAACATATGACGACAATCCTGAGACAAGATCTCCCACAGGGAGTAGAAATTATTGCGTATGCGGATTACTTGGCCATAATTTCTCAAGCAAAAACAGAGGAAGAACTAGAATTAAAGACAAACATGGGTCTCTGGTCGACGAAGAGATGGATGGATAGCGCTGGGCTACAGCTTGTTCCGGAAAAGAGCGAGGCCATCCTTCTGACAGGCAGGAAAAGAGTAGACAGCATGAAACTGATGGTGGCAGGCCAGGAAATCAAGCAAGTAACAGAGGCCAAATACCTTGGTGTCCTACTAGACAAGGGTCTCAGGGGGACAAATCACATTAGGAAGTGTACAGGCAAGGCGGCTAAAGCGGCTAACGCGATAGGCAAGATCCTGCCAATCTTACACGGGCCGCAGGAGTGCCGGCGACGACTACTAATGTCGGTTACCGAGTCAATTACACTTTTCGCGGTGCCAGTCTGGCTGCAGAATACCCTGAAAACGAGAACGGCAACAACAGCCCTCAGAAGGACGCAGAGAACAGCGGCGCTTAAGATCCTGCAGGCCTACCGCACGGTTAGCACGAGCGCAGCTCTGGTACTGGCTGGTTCTCTATCTTAGGACTTAATAGTGAATACAAGGAAATGAATATGGGAAGAAGGGTCTGAATCTAACAATGAAGCTGAAAAGAAAAAACGATAAGGTCGTGGCAAGAAGGATGGGAGAAATGAACCTTTTCCTTACGCAGTGTCTCACTGGCCACGGTGATTTTCAAAATGATCTATTTCGTATAGGCAAAGCTCCCTCCGTAACATGCGTGCACTGTGTAGATGGCATCGACGATGACCCCAAGCACACCCTTAAAATGCAAGGGACTAGAGCAGACAAGGACAACCGCCATAGCGCTGCTACGATTGAGATGGGCCAAGCAGGAAAACAAGGAGTCGGGATACCTGACCCGCTGAGAAGTAACATGAGAATGTTTGTGGAGTACATATGCAGCACAGCATCGGCATGGAGGCTTGGCGAGGTAATGGCAACTGCGGTGATGAAAAAGAAAGCGAAGCTTGGCAGGTACAGAAGAGATGTACAGATTTACTGCATCAGCAGATGACGTGGCTTGTAATCAAACGGGTTTGCAGGTGTTGGGACAAGCACGTCGGACTGGTGGGGGAACCCGTGAGTGACCTCGGCCAAATGATCCGTTAGGCGCTCGCCACTTCTCCTACTGGCCCATAGTACTGTTCTATGAATATCTGGGTCATTAGAGAGTGAAGCTTAAGGGGGGGTGTGTTTAGTGGGTAGTGGTCTTGGCGGACCAACATCCAACCGCCAGGGTCGAGCCCCACACTGCTCGAGAGAGGAAATACTCCGTACTCGTACCATGCGTAAAAGCATTCCCCCTCCTCCCAAAAAAATTATATATATACATATATAGAGAGAGAGAGAGCTAAGCTGTGTATTTGATTTAGAGAATCAATGGAACAATCCAAACTAGATAACACTAAGGAGACTGATTTACATTTGTGTTTTTTACTTAGCACATTTTATTTGGTTTACTTTAGCGTTAACATGTCTTTTGTTGCTATACATTGCAGCACTCAAAATCAGTCAGATCTGTGGGAGATCCACCGGGGAACGACCCCGCAATGATGAAGGGCGTCCTGCAGCAGAGGTCTGACAAAGGCTTGAGAAATGACGAGGCCATTTCTTCTTATTTTAAAGAAAATGTGACGAAACTTCTACGTGACTCTGGTCAGTGCCCGTGCAGTACTTCATATTGATTATATATATATATATATATAGGGAGCCTTTGTTTAAGCGAATTTTATGGATTTCTATTTGCTATTTACGGAAGTGAACAAGTCGGTCTTGGTGGCTAGGTACAACTAGCAGTAAGTCTGTTTATTTTATATATATATATATATATATATATATATATATATATATATATATATATATATATATATATATATATATATATATTACTACGTCTCTATTAAGGTGAAAATGTTAGAATCTCTATTATCGGATACTTTAAAGGGGCGGCTTTTGAGCACTCTCTACCAATTTTTGGTAGTTGGCAAAATGGGGTCTGCATACACTATGAGGAGACGTAAATGAAGTGCGCGCATTACGTGCGCCCTGACAGAGGAAGCGGCTTGTACAGTAGGGCTTATACAGCATTCAAATGCAGCTTACGCGCTCATGAAACAGGCTCATGAAACAACTCACTGATAGCGCGATCTCAATAGGACTTGCGAGGCCCAAGCTAGGTTATTCTCTTTAGCTAGACTGCGAATTCTCACAAGGACAGCCTAAGAAAGTATCAGTGTGTATAAATTAATATGTTTAAACACCAGCTAGGTGTGGGGACGATATGAGAAAGCTTTTAAGTGCCGTTAAACTATACATAGTAACTTAAAATCAATAAAATGGTTGGCGGAATGTCGTGCAAGGGCGGTTAAGACGAGCATTGAGAGATCTCAGTTTGAGAGCTTGGTGCCTTCATCCACAAAAGTTAAGTGCGAACGGTCGTCTGGCAAGGTGAGGTGCGCAGCGATGCATAAATCTGCCCTCTCAAGAAACGTATGCAACTGAGTGGAAATAATGCCGAACGCATGCCAGTGTTGTTACTGTTACAGAACAACCACGAACTGCTACTACTGCCTGAGGTTTTCTATGTGAGTATATCATATTCAATTTTCCTTTTTAGATGTATTGATCTGTCGCGACTGTTTCTCTGTCTTTCATTAGGTCAATTTGATGCGGTCGCTTTACGGGAACGGTTCAGGATGGACTCAGGCTGGCATCTCAACCAACGCTTCTGGATCGCAAAGCTGCTCTCGCAGTTGCAGTCAGCTTGGCTCAAGGACATAAAGGGCATGAAGGGCGATACTGATTTTTCCAGACTTCCGCCGGTTATCCGTTTCGCAATCTCCATACTGATAGTATTTCTTGTCGGTGAGAATACTGCTGCTGCTGTTGCTGTTGCTGCTGTTGTTGTTGTTGTTGTTGTTGTTGTTGTTGTTGTTGTTGTTGTTGCTGTTGCTGTTGTTGCTGTTGTTGTTGTTGTTGTTGTTGTTGTTGTTGTTGCTGTTGTTGTTGCTGTTGTTGTTGTTGTTGTTGTTGTTGGCCCACGAACACTTTTAAACACTTGCATTAACACAATCGGTTGCACCTAACGTAAACTTGTTTATAGTTTAGCGGCAAATAGGGTCACCGGTGCCGTTAGTTTGGCGTTGCTTGCGTACACAGTGTGAACGAAAACCGTATCTCTATTTGTCAGTGGTGTCTATTCATAATTGTGTTGTTGGTGAACGTCTCATATATACAAAGTGGCCAACAGTTGTTTCAAAAACGCATTGCATCAAAAATGAAAACGGCGTTTTGCCTTGGAACGACAAGGCACGAAAAGTTATAGCAGCCACAGCAACGTTAACACGCGCTCTGATTTACAGAAGAAGCAGCAGCATCACTGGCTAATGAGTTTCAATGCCCGTGGTGTTCAGTTTACTTTCCTACGAAGAGGGGTGTCTAGATTCACGCAAGCAGAATCTCTCATAAGAAGAAGATAGCCAAGTCTAGTGGAACAGCAGGGCATCACCGGGCCACTGCCACTAACAGCCGTATGTCACAATCGCTGCCTTCTTTGCGCGCCCCACTAGTAGAACCTTCTCCTCCGCCAGCCGCCAGCAAATGGCTGGCGGTCAGCTAGCGAACACCTGCTGCTCTCTCTTCCTCCTTCTCTTCACCGGTTAGTCACCAACGCCAAGAAGATACTCGAGGCGTTCCGTCGTTACCAGCGGCTGGGCCATATCGGGACACACCAAGTCTACGTTTTGCTCAGGCACGCAATAGGAATGCAAAAGGTCTTGTACGTGTTACGGACCTCAACTGCCTTCCTTCCGCCGTCAGAAGCTCTAGACCTCGACGTTCAGGTGAGGAGAGCTTTCAGAAACATCCTTGATCTGAGCCTCAGTGATGGGGCACGGACGTAGGCAAACCCACCGGTCTGGCTGAATCTGTTGGCCTGTCAATGTAGACGGTATTAGACGAAAGAGGTTTCATCCGACATCGTTGGAACATGGCTCGACGTGTTTTCATTTGAGCTTGTCGGCAGAAAACTGGCCGACGACCAGTTTCTTGCCGCCAGTGGCCTCAGACTCGGCATTGTCAGAGACGAGAAGAGATTGAGAGAGACGAGAATGTCCATGCGGTGGACGAGCGCAGCCTGCACCGGATTAGCAGCACTAAGCTAGCGGGAATTACGCAGGGCCGCCACGATGCCATCAGTGACATCCTCGGGCGCGCTTTTAGACAAGCCGGCTTATCCCTGGAGCTCAACGGGCACGCTCTAACGTCATCCCGCCGCGCCAAAAACCTAGGGGTGACCCTGGACAGAGATCTAACTGGCCTACCACACATCTGGCAGGTCACGCAAAAGGTGGCAAGAGTATCGGCCAACCTGGCCTGTATACTACCCCGGGAGGGAGGCGCGTCAGATTCTAAACGGCGCCTACTAGCTGTTGTTGCACAAGCGGTCGCCCTCTATGCCGCACCAGTGTGGGCAGACTTAGCACTCAGATCGGTCACGGGCCGCCAAGCCCTGCGCCGCCTCCCAACGGAGTGTGGCAATACGGGTTAACCGGGCATACCGGACGGTCTCTACGAACGTCTTGCTTGTACTCGCATGCGTGGTTCCATGGGACATGCTGGCGGAAGAGAGAAGCATGCGGAGCTTAAACGGGAACAGAGACTCGAGAGGCCACATTCGCCTCTTGAACCGAGATGTGGACCCACCCGCCTGACGAAGACACAAGAGGTACGTGGACGCGCTCCGTCAGGACGGACTTGCGCAAGTGGTACACGGCACAGGGACCAACGACATACTACGCTGCCCAGACGTTGTGCGGACATGGCCAGTTCCAGGCGTACATGATGAAGATCGATAAAGCAGCCACGGACATATGTGTTCTCTGCGACGCCGGGGTGCCCGATGATGCCGCGAATACAATTGAGGCATGTACGGCGTTATCTGCGTACCGGAATAGCTCACCGTTCACCCTACGGGCATCTACCGCGCAGGCAATCGTCACACACATGGTCGATTTGACGACTAACTGGGGTGCTGGCCTTAAGTACCTCGATGGGCTCATGCGCAAAAAGATCCGGCTAGAGAATAATTTTCGGGCGCGATATGTTGCCCGGAACCTCCCAGATTTAATCTAACAGGACCTACCTGCTCGGGACGCACCCACAGACTATGGAGGGGGTTGAAGCGTGAGACTCCCCTTTCCTGGTCTCGAAGTAATGGTTCACAATTCCGAACCAGGAGGGACTTCTGGGGGGTGGTTTTTAGTGGGTAGTGCGCTGGAATTAGATTGAGTCATGTACCCTCTCTTCTGCGTTTCGTTTCACACTACCCGCCAAAACATCGGCGGGTGTGCGTCAATGCATTTTCCACCCCCTCAAAAAAAGGCAAGCCGGCTACAGCGTCACACTGGAGCCTGGTGGACTGCAGAGGGACGACAGGCGTCGGCCGGATGGCCTTACCAGCCGGGACTGGGACCATAATCGGCCGCTGGCGTGAGACGTCACTGTCTCCGACACGTACGCCTTCGGCTATCGTGCACTAGCCAGCGCGGGTATCGGTCACATCATCCACCAACGAAAGCTGCACAAATAGAGCCTAAACGCGCATCTTCTTGAGAACCATGTTGTAATGGCGTTCGGTCTCGAGTCATCTGGCGTTTGAGGCAAGAATGCCCGCATGAACTGCCGCCTTATCTTCACTGCTACACCGACCTAATGAGGTCTTCTTGTGGCTACTTTGACTTTGTTAATATTTAGCGCCAAGGCTATTTTGCCGATGTCACATGCCGTATAGAGCCTCCTCTCGTAGAGCAGTGTAAATACAATAAAAGTGTTTGTACCTCTCTCTTCTCTTTGTTATTTCTATGCTCACTGTACAGAGCATAGAAAGGCAAACGATGTGGTAGCGCCCCATCGTGCATTCTCCATCAAAACTCGGGAGTTTCTCCAGCATCTTTGTTAAGGATGAAACGGTTTAGTCTATTCATGGCATATGCCCGCTGCATCTTTTTGATGTGATGGACGTATGTCATAAAGCTGCCGCACTGCATTCCGTGTAGTCAGGAGTCTAATGCAGATCTGTGTTGTTCCATAGTATGACCTTATATTGTTTCTATACTTGCCTTGCTAGGGTCCTTAAAACAGAATTTATGTCATTCAATCTGCTATGGTTCTCCTAAGGCCTGGATAAAATGTCAATTCGCACGGTGTTGGATCCATGGTTCGTGTAGTTTTGTATTATCTCATAAATACGCCAAATCAGTACGACACTGCGAACACTTTTGTTTGCCAGCCCGAACTGTATTCGGGGTTTCGCCTTTCTGCCAACTTTTGCCAACTGATTTTTATCAGGTTACGTAGAGGAGCTGTATCTTGCTGGTTAAAAACGGCAGCGTTCTTAGAAACTATCAATTTCATTCGTTAACACGATTTTCTAAAGCCGCTGCTTTCTTTCTGTTTGTGAGCCGTTATTATTGTTTTACCGCTTTTCTTGTGAATTCCTCATTACCGTAGAGTATTTAATTTGCTACTGTGCTCGGTTGTGTGCGCTTTTAGTTCGATTGATGGCATCTATATTTATAACGTTGGCGGTAACTTACCTCATCTGTCCCATCGTAATAGTCCCCGCCCAGGAACGCGTTACGAAGATGAAACTGGTAAGTGATTTTCTTCATTGTGATGAAAGTGATCAACTCGTTTTTGCAGCACTTGGTACTTTGGCGGTGGCCTAATCTGTGTATTATAAGGCTTTCAGAATTTTTCAGAATTGTTTACTACCATTTCAAACTAAGGGAAAGCTAAATTATAATGCAGGTTTGTTTTCATCCGATTATAAACAAAGTATCATTAAACGACTGCGTTTGCTTGTTTGCAAATATCGAACTGCTCGATGCTTATTCAAGAAGCTTTGTGTAAAATACTAAAGCGTTGGATGGCCGGTAAGGAAGTTTTCAGGCCGGCTCAATACTGACTACTTCGGTGTGCCTTGCAGATCCAGCTGATGACTGGCGTTAATCCAATGTTGTACATTCTGTCGAACGTGATCTTCGATGTATTCGTGCTCATTATTTCTACTCTCGCTATCGTTCTGGTATTGGGCGGAATGAACCCTATGCGTGCATATTGGGAAAGTTGGGAGCCCCTCTGTAAGAACTTTTCTCGATGCATTCGCTCTCATTTTGCTTACACACATCGATTGTCCGGCAAATAGGGTAGCAAGAGTTTTTCAAGATTATAATGTTGGAAATTTCAGTATCTTATCGTTGTTGACAATTACACTCTGAGTGCAATAACTAAATTAGACTAATACAAATCCAAAACATAATCATTAGTACCTACCTAGCTACTGGCTAATAATGACACTGATGAAAAGATGTCGTTATAAACATTAATACATAATATTCACTGTTGATCATTCTCGGCGTACGGATTCCAGGTGCCGTAGTGGTGATCTTGATGCTGTACAATGTCTCCGTCATACCCATCATCTACGTGGTGTCTTACCTGATTAACGTACGTTATATTGATGATGACGTCAGACTGTGTAAGGCTATTTGGGCATGCATAAATAACGTTATTCTGTTTTAAACGCGGTCTTCGTGTAAAGATCATTGGCATCACATTCTCAGAGCTGAGACAACGAATTTGCTTGTTTTGATATAGATCACACGGACGGCCGCAAAGTTTACATATGCACTCCGGCGAGATCTCATGAAACTTCTTCATATATATATATATATATATATATATATATATATATATATATATATTAACTTATCTCTCTCTCTCTATATATATATATATATATATATATAATATGACGTTTATTATCACCTTTGTTAGGTACATTGCAAAATTTGTGTTAGTATACACATGCCTGTTTCGTATTCAAATATACATCCACATTATTCCAACCCGATAACGAAACCTGTGCGGTCCGCAAAAAATCTTCAACTTCACAGAGTCTAATCGCCCAAAAGTGACCGAAAACAGTGCTAAAGTGTTACGTGCTACTCAGTGCACCTGTGGCCACAGTGAAAGCAAGCTGTATTTGCAGATGTTTTTTGCGTACGAATCAAGTACGAATTCGTTTTGTTAGATCAGTTCAGACAGCGATTACAGTGTTTTTTGCTGGATCTCCTGATTTGAGATCATACGGCAGTTTGCGGAATGCCCGTAGGTAGGGAGGAGTGCACCCGCGTGCCCCCCCCGAACGGTGGTAGTGCTCCCACCAGGCTGTACCAGTTTCGGCCGTTCCGGTAATGCTAACTCTGTGTCATCGCGCTAATCGACGGAAACGCACTCTCACTGAACGAAGCGACAGTAGTCCAGACAGACAAGCGTTCGAACAGAATGGAAGTCGAAAACACCTGCTCAAGATGTAAACACTCACTGTCAGTTGTTCGATTGCACTGTAGCGGCTGTGCACAAACCTTTCACAGTTCCTGCAGAGAGCTTCGGATGAAAGCGAGCCATCAGCTGAAGCAGTCTGGTAATGCCGAATATTCTATTTGCCCACCGCTAAGATGGACAATGTGCTCATTCATGGATGCTCTCGACAAACTGCCGCTGGATAATGAACTCATGAACTGTGTTACTTAATTGATAAGCCAATTGAGGCAAGTGAAGCAGTAAATCGCCAAGTTGAATGCTAAGAGTCTCAAGGATACAGTCTCAAAACAAGAATGCCATCAACTGGGAAAAAGAATCGTCGCCCCTCTGCCCAAGAAGTGCTCAGTGGCCCTACGAGCTGTGTCAGACGGAGACGTAGGGCGTGTACTCCAAGTAGCCGAAAAGTTTGTTGATTGAGGAGAATAAACAACACATTCCCGTTGGTTACAATGCATGTATGGAGTTCAAGAAGGACGAGCTCCTCTCCAGAATCGTGGGTTTCGTTGCCGAGATGAGGGAGAGTCGCCCGAACTGTTCAATTGCTGTGCTAACTATACCAGAATTCTAGAACGAGTGTCGTGAAGCAAATGAAGCTTTCATCACTCGCTGTCATGAGTGGGGTATCGACATAATTAACGTGACTCACTCGCACCGCGCCATGGTTCACAGAGGTCTATAGTCGTATACAGCTGCTCAGGACTCTGCAGAAGCTTGTTCGAAAGCGATCGCTCGTCGAGCGTCATCTTTTTTAGGAGTCAAGATGCGTCTGGGAGGAGGCACGTCAGAGCTGCACGCTACCAGGAAAGGAGCCAAGACCACCACCAAGACAAAGCAAATCCTCGCAAAGGCCCCCGCACTCAACGTATTGCCGATGGTCGACCGGTAGTTCCTGCAGAGACCCTCAACCAATTCATTATGGCCGCGTTACGGGACACGAGCAGAAATCGACAATTCAAGATCACAGGACGGCTCAGACGTCGTTATATGTACTCGATAAGATAACAATTGTGCAGTGGAACGTAGAGGGTGCCACCCGCGCCCTAGGCCTTCTTCCTTCCACTGTCATCGTCGATATCGATGTCATTATTCTAACCGAGACCTGGGAGACCAAACCGTTTGACGTGCCTGGTTTCTACTCTGCTCACTCGCCGGCAGTCGTACGTGCTGGCCAAGGACGCCCTAGCGACTTAAACATGAGGGTTGACAGACCTGATGATTCGCGTACATGCGCTATTCTCTCGATGATGCTCGACGATTTCGGCTGTACTCTGATTACCGATACGAATGTCCCGACGTTTCAAGGCTTTATGGGAAGCTCGGTAATCGATATATTTGCATCCAACGTAGACTTGGATAGAACTTGTTATATTGGAAAAAGCAACCAGCTGCATGAAAATGGTAAATTTAAATGGCATGTTCCCGTAGGAGTCGAAATGTTACTCCCTCAAATGGAGACTCTGCCGCGAAGGAACGCTGGGCTAGCTAAAGCACTGGACCTAAATAAGTTCGACCCAAAGCTTGCAGCGTTATTCTCAGTACAGCGTGACCCGGACATCGAATCGTACACGGGTGCGCTGACAGAGGCGATCACATCGTGCTGCTGGCAAAACAATGCCCGTGCGTGATGCCGCTTTGTAACCTGCTCAAGAGTTCGTATAGACGAACTCTTAAAACGGCGCAACGGCAATATCTTGAACGTCAGGAAGATAAGCTACTGAAACAGACAATCAAGGAGCCCCACAGGTGGATTAAACAGGTGAAAATTGTCCTCGTGTCCTATAAACTCCGCTGTCTTGATAGAGCACTTCAGAGAAATGTATGCAAATGCAAATACCATTCCCAGCAACGTTCCATTGTTCGATAGCGCTTGGGACGAACTCACTTCGTTTATGCGCGATGAGCTGGCAGCTGAGTTCTCCGTAGTGTTTATTCAATGCTTGCCTTCATCAGGGACGTCTACCACGAACTTGGAGTGATGCGCTGCTTATCATCATACCGAAGGAGATGTTATAAACTCCTGGCACTTGTTATCAATCGACGACTCCGCACCTTCTTGGAGTTCTGCTGCGGCTGCATACCGGACGAACAGCACGGTTTTCGCACGGGGCGTTCAACGATCACGGCAAGCAACTTATTACTAAGCGGAGTGCGCAGCGCGATCAGCTGACCGAAACAGGCGCTCTACGCAGTAGGCGCTCTACGCGCATTTCAAATCTGCGTTCAACACGGCACCTAGAGACAAGATCCTGGTAAAGCTCGCTGAGTGCGGAGTTTCGCTTAAAATGCTTCGGCTAAACGGGTGTACCGGCCAGGTGGCGGGTTGACGCTCTTTATGGGTCAGGTCCTCACCTAACACAGTGAAGATGTTCAGCTATTTGCTGCAAAATAAACACTTAATAATTCAATAACAGTGATAATTTTTAGGTACCGACAAAACCGAAACGTGGTCGTTACCATACATGCCTGCTGGGCAATATTGTGTTGCCTACTTTCTAATGCGTGCCGTTCAGATTATACCGGTTAGCTGATTTATTTATACAACTTCGCTATTTTAGCACTTTGGAGTGAACAATTGTTTCCGTGCGAACATGTGATCACGGGGTCTCTAACGCAGGGTTAGCCCAGTTCAACAATGTGCCCCGAACAGACGCTGCATTTGCCTCGTTGAATGTCGAGCGGCAGCCTCTGACGCAAGAATTCGGTTGCTCTCGAGTCTCCTGTCGAAAGATTAAGGCTTCTACCTACTCCTGAATCAACTTGAGCGTAAGGGGGCCTGCAGCTCCCAAAGTCTCGAGCTCCAACGGACAAAATTCGTGCGGATATTCAACACTGGAATATTTTCTGAATTTATTAGTCTCAGCTAACCTGGAAGCATGACCTGCTCGGTCCGCACCTTCACCGACCATTGAAGGGGCTAATGAGTCGGTTACACTTGCGTTCTAAACAAGCATGCGACCACGCTCAAAGGGCGTCAAAGTCAGGCCGTCGATCAGGGCCCATAATCCCTTGATAGACCCGGGGGCTCGAGAACACGGAAAGCCGGCAGATCAAAGTGCGCGACTAAAGGTGTCATTTAAAGCGAAGTGACGTGTTCGTCGCCCTGCACTCAACGCGCATGACAGGGCATGATGGGCCGACGCGTCCACAAAATCACCACAATGACGTCGGTGGGCCCGACTAGGTCAACACCAAGCCGCAGCCCAGCGCTTATACGCGTCGTCTTGTCGTCCTAATAGGTGTATAGTAAAGATGTGGTGTGATTATGTGTACGTTTCAGCTGGACCGTGCTAAGACCACGTCTTCTTGCACATACATGTGTGCAAGACTACTGCATTACACATAGTTATGTGTTTATAGATACAAGCTATAATCAAGCGCATACAATATTGCAAAGCAGTTCTTAATGGATACAAAATGTTCAACAAAATTATATATATATACAGGGTATTACAGGAATATTTGATCAACGATATAAGGAATCGTAGAGCTCGTTAAGGCAAATATTTTTTCCAATGGAACATGGTCTCTAAGAGGCCCTGTTTCGGAATGAGAGTTAAATTACTACAATTGTGACATTGGTGTTTTTGCCCGACATAGGAGCATAGAATGTGCTGTTGCGAGACAACCAGGTCTCCTAGACAGAAGCTAAACATACCGCCGTGTTCGTGAGAAAATTCTGCTTCTTTCGAAGAACTCATAAGGCCGGTCAGAAGATGCTACATGGTCGCTTAGAAGAGAATTCGCCAAAATGAAGTTATTTTATTAACCTTCGCGCCCAATACCTCAAAATTATTACCTTACGACCACTTACAGCGCTCTAAACTAACATATTCAGGCAAATGCGCATTTCATGACGATCATTTTGGTACCAAACTTATGGCAATGCGAGCTGTGGTTGCGGAGTAATTACGATTTTTTGGTGGGATGTCCAGATTAAGTGCATGTAAAATGACGCGCTGCGGCTGTCGCGCGACACGTCGGCGGTAGTGAACGTCGCCACGCAGTCATTTTACATGCACTTAATCTGGACATCCCACCAAAAAATCGTAATTACTCCGCAACCACAGCTCGCATTGCCATAAGTTTGGTACCAAAATGATCGTCATGCGCATTTGCCTGCATATGTTAGTTAAGAGCGCTGTAAGTGTAGTCGTAAGGTAATGATTTTGAGGTATTGGGCGTGAAGGTTAATAAAATAACTTCATTTTGGCGAATTATCTTCTAAGCGACCATGTAGCATCTTCTGACCGGCCTTATGAGTTCTTCGAGAGAAGAAGCAGAATTTTCTCACGAACACGGCGGTGTGTTTCGCTTCTGTCTAGGAAACCTGGTTGTCTCGCAACAGCACATTCTATGCTCCTATGTCGGGCAAAAACACCAATGTCACAAATTGTAGTAATTTAACTCTCACTCCGAAACAGGGCCTCTTAGAGACCATGTTCCATTGGAAAAAATATTTTCCTCAACGAGCTCTACAATTCCATATATCGTTGATCAAATATTCCTGTAATACTCTGTATATATATATCTATATATTTATATATATATATATATATATATATATATATATAACTATATATATATATATATATATATATATATATATATACTATATATATATATATATATATATAGAAAATATTGTGATGATTTATTAATCATTTA
The DNA here is from genome assembly GCA_003439945.1 of Dermanyssus gallinae. Lineage (NCBI taxonomy): Eukaryota > Metazoa > Arthropoda > Arachnida > Mesostigmata > Dermanyssidae > Dermanyssus > Dermanyssus gallinae. The sequence continues at coordinate 332,486 of QVRM01005835.1, read as the reverse complement.
CAATACGTTTGCACACTCGGCAGTGCTCGCCTTAATAAAAATGGTGGTAAAAAGGTGTCACGTGAAGTTAAGAATCAGTTGTCCGTGTCCTTGCTTGATGGTAGCCCCCGCTCTTATGGATCCGGTGCGAGCGATATATCCTCAAGGTTCCTTGCAAAGTTAAAACGGTGAGATCCATAAGATTCCTCTTCGTGACGCCGAGCCCCAAGAGCGTCCTCGCAGATTCGGAGTCCCATACACCACTCATAGAGATAGTGATGGATCCGAATCTGCGAGGTTTTTGCGGGTAGGGGAGCGCCGCTCTTAGGAACTCGACGTCATATTTGGCGATCTTGTCTTGCCGTGCTTTTGCCAAGTCCCGGTTCGGGCCGCAAACCTCGGCATCTAAAACTCAGACCTCGGTAGGTGTTGTTATTACGAGGTCGGGCGTTAGACCCGGTGCGCCCGGTCGACGGAATACTCGCTCACGAACCACCTCATGACCCCTTTCGCGGAGAAGACGCGCCACGCGATCACAGACGTCGTCATGTCTCTTTATGGTCTGTTTGTGTGTTATATCGCACATCTGAGCGACATGAGCCAACGTCTCAGGCGCATGACACCCGTGCCTACAACGTTTGTTGTAGCCCGGGCGTCCCCTGGCCAATCTGGCACGCGTTGGTAGTGCGTTGATCCTGAGCTTTAGTAGGTTTAAATACTCCTTACCAGATAGGTAGGGCATACCCTTAATCCAGTAATGTACAAAGGGCGTTTTGTGTGCTTTTTTAAAATGTGCCCCATCGAACGTGTTGTGTAGTTGTTGAGACCAGTAATCGGTCTCTTGTGTAGCGGTCTCAATGGAGGTTCCCAAGCGCTCGCAATGAAGTCTTGTTTTCGCAAGATCTTTTTTAAAGTGCTCGGTGGTTAGCATCCATTGGACTCCAAGTATGTATATATATATATATATATATATATATATATATATATATATAACTATATATATATATATATATATATATTTATAAATATATATTAAGTTGCCGCTCTAAGCGAGCCTGATATCAAAAGTGACAAGTTTATTTAGGTATACATGTCAAGCGAATTATAATTTATATATATATATATATATATATATATATATATATATAGTTGAAAGATCGAAAAAGAGATATTGACAGTTTCAAACGACGTTGCATGCCTTTCAGGATCCGGCATCAGGAATCACAGTTTTGCAAAACTGCAAAATTATATCAAGCGTAGCCTTGTCATTCGTTATTGGATTTATGGAGGTCATAATGCTCACCACTGGAGTCGCGTGGAATCCCATCTGGGTTAAGGTGATCAGGCGGCTATTCCAATGGGATCCTTCAGTAGCCTGATCCGGTATATCCGGGTATCACCGCAACAATGAAATATATATCTATATATGCAATTATTTATATATATATATATATATATATATATATATATCAGGAATATGTGGAAAGCAATATAAGGAATTGTAGAATTGTTAAAGCAAATATTTTTTTCAATAGTACATTGTCTCTAAGAAGTCTTGTGTCGGAGTGAGAGTGAAATTACTACTGTTTGTGACACTAGTGTTTTGCCCGACATAGAAGCACAACATGTGCAATTTCGAGACAACCAGTCATCCAATACAAAAACTACACAGTCATCTAATACAAATGTACAGTCATCTAATACAAAAACTATACATGTGAGAAAATTCTGCTTCTTCTGAAGAATATATAAGGGGCCGGCCAGAAAATGCGACATAGTCGTTTGCAACAGAATTTGCGAAAATGAACTTATTTTACTAGCTTTTACACCAAATGCCTCAAAATCACTACTTTACGACTACTCAAAGTGCTCCAAACTAGCAACATATTCAGGCAAACGCGCACGACGATCATTCTAGTACTAAACTAGTATGGCTCTTAATCTCGACATGCCCTCCAAAAATCGAAATTTTTCCGCAACCGCTGAATGTGCTAGTTTTGAGCGCTGTGAGTGGTCGTATAGTAGTAATTTTCAGATGTTTGACGTGAAAGCTAGTGAATAGAGCTTCGTCTGTGCGAATTCTGAACGACGATGTTGCTGATCTTCTGGTCGACGTAATATGTTCTTCGGGGCGAAGCAGAATTTTCTCACGACGGTGTGCTTAGTCTCCGTAGATGAGGGACTGGTCTCTTAAACCTTGTCTTGCAATTCCACATTTTGTGCTCCTATGTCGGGCAAATGCATCAGTGTCACAAATTGAAGTCACTCTCACTCCGAAACAAGATTTCTCAAAAAAGACTTGCTTTAATCGAGCTCTACAATTCCATATAATCTTTTCACATATTCCTGAATTACACTATATTATATATTGATTTTAAAATCTCTCTCACTCTCGATATATATATATATATATATATAGTGCAAGCAAACGTTTTTGCCTTACATCCTGATTGGTGCCACAAGTTGCAAGGTGCAGTTCCTCTAACACAGGTGTCTTCACGTACACGAAGCAAAGAACACAAGTGAATTATTATTACGTATTACTAGTGAACATTCTGCAGGCAGTGTGTTTGCACAAACTGTAGTTTAAACATAGTTACTTTCATCAATATGTCTCCGGTCTGTTTTTTGAACTCAAGTCGGTCTAAGAACGGATTAAGGCACAAAATGTGTTGCCTATAATTTCGAAGCCGCTTCTTTTCTGAGAGTCATTGATCTTGAGTGGGGGATAACAGAGCTCAGGCGTAAATCGTAAGGCCTCGGGTCGCCTATAACACACTAGCAACACAAAATTTGTAGTACAGCTTGTGAGCTAAACAGTCGTGATCTACAATGGCTCGACGGCGTCACTAAATTTTAGTCCTTTGATAAAACTGGTTAGTAAGAAAACTCACTTTTTGTAGGCGTTTGTAGCGCTTTCTGCTATTGGTAATTCGTTCCTTCATTGACCACGCTTTTACCGATCGACTACGTGTTAGCAAAATGTCAGCAGTCCCACTTAAATCTGTGTCGTTTCAGATGGCAAACTTTGTGCCAACTTTTGCGGTGTCATGGGCGATCTCGAGTATTCAGCTGAACGGCGTGAGCAGACGTCTCTGTGACTCTGTGCCACGATCTGAGCGCAACCTTGTGTGCAAACAGATGCCACAAGTCATGCCTCCATGTTGTCAAGGTTGGTAGATATGCATGCATGCTCTGGTGCATATTTCGACGCCGCATTTTCAGTCGTCGTTTGTTCACTTAGTGAGCTATCTTCATCTTCTGACAAATGACCGGTCGGTCGATATCGAAACGACTGCTACACGTTGAGAGACGACGTGGAGGATCGCACGAGGTCTCTTACGCCTAGACAGCAGAGGGCCGGCCCCCGATGCAATGACTTTGCTGCCACTAAGCCACCGAACAAGAGGTGGCTTTGTGGGAATCGGAAAAAAAAACTAACCTCTCAAGAGAAGAGATGGTGCGTTACCATTCACCTAGATAGAAGTACTGGTTGATGGGTTCCGGTGGCTGATTGCATCCTAGGAATTGGAATTGTTTGCAGTAAACGAGCTCCACTCAGTGGAAAATGTACGGAGAGACGGTGTTGGGATGACCTTATGTAGGTAGGTTCCCGCCGAAGCATGTGAAGGATGCTGCCGAAATCATCTCGTCTAGACAGCGGCAGTGTATGTGGCATATGTATTTGTGAGCATAGTAGATATCTGTGTGTAAGCCTAGCCAATATATATATATATATATATATATATGCAGGCATAGGCACGTGTAGCGGACTTAGCCCTTAAGTTATTCGTGCATACAGAATAAGAAAATTTGCACGTCAAAAGCCTGACGAGTCTCTGTGATTGATGCTGCATTATTCCAGCGTGTGCTGATGGCTTGTCGAACACCTGTTTCTCGCAACCGTCACTATTCAAATTTGACCACCGCTTTGGCATCGGCTACCAGATCATGTCATTGACGATCGTCTTTATTGCGTTTCTGGCTTTACTCATCATGGTAGAACTGCACCATGAGAAGTTCATTCAGTTCGGCCGGTCTGTCAAGAAGTGCTTTACTAGCTGCTTTGGCCGCATGTTCAGCAACGAAGATCGGAGAGGTTAGTAGGACACGTTTCAAACATAATCATCCGAATCGTCGGCCTCAATTCGATCAACTAAATTACCGACCCTCTATTGTATGTATAGTAACCGGTTTTGTTGATGTTTGGGTTTTAATTTTCTTTAATTTAATCATTTAACGCGCCCGCCTGCCTGTACTCGGTGGTCGCGGCCGTGGATTCCCCCCCCTTCACACCTCCCGCCGCCTCCCCGGCAAACCACCACCGCCTTCATAATGACCCCCCCCCCCCGCCCTCCCCCCCCCGAGCAGCAAACGCAGAAGCTATGGAGAACAGCATGAACAAAGCGAGAGATGCCGATGTTATTGCCGAGAAACAGCGAGTGGACCTGATTGTCGCTGAACATCGAACCGACGAATTCGCGCTGGTCGTGCACAAGCTGGCGAAGCGTTACGGCTCGGTACGGGCGGTGCGGGGCCTGTCGTTTCTGGTCAACTTCAACGAATGCTTCGGCCTGCTGGGCGTCAACGGCGCCGGCAAAACCACGACGTTCGGAATGCTCACCGGAGACATCTCGCCGTCGTCCGGCAACGCGTACATTATGGCGGTCGACCTGAAGTCGGGCCGCAGCAAGTTTCGGACGCTCGTCGGCTACTGTCCGCAGGAGGACGCGCTCGCCAATAAGCTGACCGCCAAGGAGATGCTGGCCCTGTTCTGCGCCCTGCGGGGCATACGCCGAGACGAGACGGACGAGTACGTCGACCGAATGGTGACCGTCGCCGACCTGACGGGCCACGAGAACAAGCTCACGAGCAACTGTAGCGGCGGCAACAAGCGCAAGATCTGCATCGCCATCGCGATGGTCGGCAATCCGCCGCTGCTCTACCTCGACGAGCCGACGGCCGGCGTCGATCCGTCGGCGCGCCGCAAGATCTGGGCGATGCTGTCCGAGGCTCAGCGTGAACTCGGCACGTCGATCGTCTTCACGTCGCACACGATGGGCGAGTGCGAAGCGCTGTGCCATCGACTCGCCATCATGGTGGCGGGCACGTTCCGCTGCATCGGCTCGTCGCACCACCTCAAGGAGAAATTCGGCCAGATGTTCACCGTCTACGTGAAGCTGGCGACGGATTCGATCGCGCTTGAACGCGACATCACGGCCGCCATGAAGGGCCTCTATCCCGCTGGATGTGGTCTCAGGGAGAGCCACCAGGTGGGTCTCAAGCTACACTTGCTCATTAAGGCAATTTTTCTTTATATATAGTTATTTATTTATTTCACTTAAATAGAGTATGTACAAGGTATTTCATGTTATTATTAAACATAAATATTTGTTGTCCTGCCGTTCCATCGAGAGAGGAAGTGTAAAGATGTTCGCTGCAGTGCCGGACAATCAAGCACGTGGTACTTGGCGCATTACTGCGAGCTGGACCGACAAATACACGAGTACTGTAGTCTTCATGAAACTCCCAACGGGAGCATACAAGGTGATGGAACCCCTGTACGATGTACCTGGTATATACATGCCTGTCACCACAGGCCACCCCGGAGGTTTCCAAGCGCTCGCAAAGAAGTCTTGTTTTCGCAAGGTTTGTTTTGAACTGCTCGGTGGTTAGCATTCAGTAGACCCCAGGCTGCGTGGAGTGTTGTAGTGCTGTCAGATGGAAGAGGCGAAGTCTGGGGATAAATGTTTGGAGCCAAGGGATATCCAGGCCGCCGTGTGCTGTGTGCGTGTAGAGGTAGGCGTTCGGCACCGAGTTTTCGAGCTTAAGCCATTTTGATTTAACAACCTTTCTGATCTCTTTGTCTAGGTCGCTAAGGGGTGCGTGAGATGGTCTGGGACCGGACCCCAGTTTATATAGGAGGCGGGGAATGAGAAAGTCTTTCAAAAATATGAGTCCTTTGCGGGGTTTAAGGGGAGCTATCGTGAGTCTGTTGAGTAAATTAAGGAGTATATCCTTGGTGCAGTCAACTTCATTGCTGTCTAAGTCATTGCTGTCCAAGTCGACTTCCAGATGTCTCCATCGATCGCTCATACCTTTAGCTGGTAATTACCGCTATTTAGCGTTAAATTCTGGTATGGTATTAATAAAACCTTTACCCTCCTTCCCGTTAAATAGATGGGAGATAGTAAACCTTTTATTAGTATTAATTTCAAGGCCTCGGGATTTCAAAAGGGGTTCCGCAATACTAAGAAGCCGTTGGAGAGTAAATTTCGTGAAGACTAGGTCGAGATCATCTGCAAAGGCTGAGCTCATAAGGCGGAAGTCATCAGTAAGTTGGTACCCGATATCTGTTTTGTCTAATTTTGAAAGAATGTCGTCGATAACTAGATTAAATAAAAGGGAAGACAGAGGTTCTCCCTGCCTAACACCTTTATTTGGCCGAAAAGTGCGACATTCTTGTCCAAATTCTAAGATAGTTTTAGATGAGAGGTACAAGCGTTCGATATAATTAATGAATACCGTCGGGTATCCGCGAGTCCCGAGTGACCAGAGGACGGAGTTATGACTCACCATATCGAACGCCTTACGGAGGTCGATTGATGCGAGTCTGAGCTCACGTCCCGCAGACTTGGCAACGTTAAGGATGCCATCCAGAACCGCAAGATTCTCGAAGGTACCATTATAGAGGAGAAACGCTCGCTGGATTGGGAGAAGCTTAATAGAGTATTGGAGGCGTCTAGAGATAATTTTGTTAAGCGTTCGTCGTAAGTATGAGCTAATAAATAGGGGCCGCAGATCGCTTGGGAATGTTACATTGTTAATTTTAGGGATAAACGCTAAGCGAGCAATTTTATGGGCTGTGGCAATATCGCTAATTAATAGTATGTTAAGAGAACAACAGACTACTTCTGACGGGAGTTTATGGAGAGGCGAAAAGCAAATCCCGTCTAAGCCTAGTGCTTTAGTTTTGGGTTTCCTTTGGGGAGATAGGGGGGGAAACCTCGAAGAAATCAGAGTTGGGAGTGAATACGGGGCAAGGGAGTGGTTCAGGGGGCGGTTGTGTCATTTTGTTGGCCCAGTGTTCTACAACTCGGTGGCCTGCATGTGGTGTATGATGTGTTTGCCGTCCAGCACCTCATGAGTGCATTTGGATCGGTTTTGGCTAAAAAGGTTCTGAGTGGCTGCGTAGTCTTGACGTCGCTGCTGCCTTTTAAATACTCGCGCTTCAGTAGAAGGTGTTTCTCAAAAGGCACGACGTTGGACAGTGTGCTAAAAAGTTCTCATTATATTGGTCCGGATGGGCATGACGACGAAAGTAAGATCTGATTTAGAATTAAAAGCCTTTAAGCAAGTGCCAGATGGACATCTATCATTTGGCTGGGCGACGCGTGAAGTACTAGGGGGGTTGAAACTATTATTAGAAGCAGAAGTGTTATTTTGTGTGGAACCTTAAATAGTTAGTCTGTGATTCGGTAGAATCATTAGGTTGTGATCGGTTAGGGGTTGGGGAGGTGGCACGAACTTCTCGCTGATTGCGAGTCAATCTAATGTGGCTCGCGAGGCCCGCGTCAGCTTCGCATACTCGCCCGCAAGTCTGGCAGCTGAGTCTTCCGGCGATGTTGTTGCCGTCACGCGATGCCATCATTGTCTTGGTCCACAGCGGTATATAGGGGACAGCCCACTAAGGAGTCAAGCCATTAGATTTACCATACTTTTTTGGCCTACCTTTGGGCTATCGCCTAATAGATAAGGTTGGCCTGGAACTGCTAAGTGTACCCCTATTGCCGGACGGCATTGCAAAGGTATTAGCCAGTCGAAAAGAAAACAATTAGTTAGCCACAGGCAGACTAGCCCAATTGAGGGCCTACTGTGGCTGGTTTCTCCTTATATTTGGCTTTCCAGCCACGAGGTTAACACATATGTTTAAGGTTGCAACCTATCCTCATCGTGCCTGACCTTTTACAGCCATTTCATGGCCTTCGTTTAGACAATCTGGAGAACACACTAAATCTTAGACTGGCCGCTGTGGCAAGGGGCATCAGACAATGCTACCGGTCTCTTTAGGCGGTCAAGATGGCATTACCGGCAATCCTGTCGTCATTGGCCTAGACGGCGGATAGGATTAGGGCTTGTTTGATAGTGATGGGCAGAACTCTCATAACGTTGAATTTCGAAGACTAGCTAACGGATGAATTTCAAAGGCTGACTAACCTTTCTACGATAGGGCTATCCTGGGCAGTTAGACACTAATAAAACCAGGCTTTGAACCGTAGCAGTCGAGGGGCTGGAGCTTGGTTACAGGCCTTACCCTGTCCGCGAATTGGGACATATTTGGACGATGAGACGGCGCGGATCGGCACAGAACTGCGGATAGATGTTGACTCAGTCGTGCCCCACTGATGTCGTTGTGGTGATCTTATAGACGCGTTGACACATCATGACCTGTTATGCGCCTTGAGTGCAAGCCGGCGAGCACGTCACTTCGCCTTAAATGGCACCTTTAATCGCGCATTGAGATCTACCAGCATTTCCTGTGCACTGGAGGCCCTAAATCTGTCCAGCTATGCCCGTCTTGGCTTGGCTGCCTGTCCTGCTTGTTTAGGACGCAATTGCACTAAGGGCTAATGCCCCTCTGATGGTCGTGCAGGTGCGGACCCAAAATGTCATGTCCCCAGGTTAGCAAAGGCTAACAAATTGAGAAAATACCCTGGCGTAGAGTATTTGCCCTAATTTTGTCCGTTAGCGTTCGAGCCGATGGGGGTGTGGGCCCATTACACTTAATCTTCTTCAGCACACTGACCTATTTCTACCTCTGAATTGTGGAATTCTCACAACACTCCTTTATACTGTTTCCCTCAATAGCGACCTTCAGCCCTGTGCTGTCTGCTCCGATCACATTGTTGTCAAGTAAAACAGCACTTTTGCATACTGACCGAGAATTCTATGTAATATTATAATATTTTAAAAAGTAGATACTTAGATGTCATCTGAAAGCTGGCTTCCCTATGCATGACGTGGAGATGCTACACGCAGTTTTTTTGTCATTCGTGGTATCACTATTTGCGCGAAATAAAGTGAGTCCACCATGCACTCGTAGAAGAGTAATTAGTACAAACTCATCCTGTACTCGTAAACGGATAAACCCGGGTAAGGAAAAAAGGATGTGCCCCTCTTCATTATTACAACGCCAGCACGCCTTACGTTCACACTGTGTACATTCGTTATTTCTAAATTTAATTATCTGTCTAAACTGCACGCCCACATAACCTAACCTTTCAATATTTGAAAAACACTTATTGTTACAATAACCTTTTATTTAAACGTAGAACACTGTTTATTTAAAGGGTGACTGGTTCTAAGAAAATGTTTGCTTCGAAGGGACACGCCCTATAATGCGATAGGTCTTTCCAGTACTTTATTTCCATATTCTATACTTCTAACGTAATAACAAGTTATATTATCTGGCGGATTTTGACAGCGTCTACTGAAATATTCGGTGGTCAAGACGGGTCTGCCCTGGAGTCAAGCATTTGAGCGTATCCAGAAACTGCAGGACAGGTTTCACGAGGAAATTGAGGACGTACAGGTATATCAGCACGATCGTATTTGGACGAATATATATATATATATATTTATATATCGGCAACTTAAGCTTAAATCTTTGTCATGGATACACATTTTATGAATTTACATACATTTGCATTAAGAACCAAATTTTTCTTTACGGTAGAAGCTCGTTTATTCACAAAATACAAGGTGTGGAACAACTGGTTGCAGGAGGGACCTGCACAGTCTCCCTGCTGAAAATATACGCTTGGCGCGTAGCCAGGTATACTCACACATACATTGATTTGCATCGTTCTTGTAGCAAATCTGGGTGCGTACTTTATTTGGTTTCTGCTATTGTTCGGCAGTACTTCTTAAAGTGATCAATATGGTTTTCACCCTCAGGTTGAGCTAGAATCCGTTTGTCACTATTCCTGAGTGTAATTGTTAGGGGCGGTAACACAGTATTGTTTCCTCGGACTACTTCAGAGCCATAAGGAGGGAGTCTCTTAATTCGACCTGCTCATGGATCTCTTGGTAGGCTTGTTTCAGGAACCGTGGGCGCGTCCAGACGCTGTGGAAAGCCTGGTTGCATGTCGCTTCTTAATAAACCATTTCTTGGCCACAATGACTGACGACACGTTGTAGGAGCGCAATATTGATGCACTCCGTGTCAACGACGTCAGGCTGGCCCGCGACGCGCATAAGACACAGTCGCTCACGCAGTAAAGGTGGCCTTGAGGGCACGCGTCCAGTCAAAGTCTTGGTAGGTTCGTCGTTTGCTTCACTCTCTGGCGAGCCTGTTTCACGGCAACTGGCGGGAGAGAACGACGAGTACGTCAGTGCTCATGGGGCATGGCAATGAGGGTGTACCCGCGGCACACCCTCATTGCCATGCACGTGCCCCGCTGGGCCACGTGGAAAGCCCGCTAATTGCAGGCCATGTAGAAGGCCAGGTCTCCCCTTACTGAACCGTACATCACCGTCGACTCGGAGGCCACAGAGGCCACAGCAGCCTGCAAACGAGGTCTGGCGTCCGGTGCTCCACCTAGGGAAAATTCTGTTCAGACTCTAGGCTACCTTGGACACTTTCTCTGTCACTTGGGCAACATGTAACTCGAGGCCGGTGCCCAGTATATAACTCCGAGGTATTTTGCTTGTTTCTTCGTTAGAATCGGGTGGCCGCCTGCCAGTTCCAGCCGTATTCCACGGATCTATTTTTGTCCGATTAAGTAAAGAGCTTCTGTCTGGGGGAGGGACCAGCTGAAGATGGGTGTTTCTCTATCCAGTCATGGATGTGTAGAATCGCGGGGCTATCGAATGATTCCAAAGTTGTCTCCCGTCGGGCTGTGCCTAGCAGCGCAAGGCCATTCGCGTAGGCAATGGTTTCAACTCCGTCGGGCGTGCTCCCGAGCCGCAACACCTCGTCGTAGGCCAATTTTCAAAGAACCGAGCCGAGGACAGAGCACTGCGGAACCCCGGCAGACCTTCTAAGTCTGGAATCCGGGATAGCAGGAGTTTCCGGGCGTTCAAGTAAGAAGATGCGATGCGGCAATGGTAGAACGGGACTCTCCCGCCCGATGGACCACATTGACTATGCGCAGGATCAAACATTCCCAGGCTCGCTTTTACGTTTACTCGAGGCTACCAAAATTACATCTACGACCGCATTAGAAGAATAAATAGGAACTAATATAGAAATAAACGTGTTATTCATAGAAGTTTGTTAAGAGCGTCTCCTTGTTACAGATAGGCACGATTGCGGATACATGTATGTATGTGCACGTTGGCAAGGAACTTCTGTTATGTTTACAATATTGCTTTTACAAGACAGCAACCGAACAACAGTAAACATATTTGTCTGCCTCATGTCTAAGCACGGTTTGCGGTGCTGCTGTGAAGCTCAACCGTTACAACAAAATGAATCTCGTTTGGTAGCAATTTTTAGTCACGAGCGGTCTGGTCATGTCGCATACTCTTGACGCACGGCCCGGCCTATCGCTCTCTCTCTATAGTCATTTGTTGACGAGGACCAGCCCAGTGGCAAATATACGTTGCGTGAATAATTGAAAAGTAGTATTAAGCCGTTCTTTGTCATGTCTCTTTGACACTGTGAAGCTGAGAGTAAACGAGATTCTTGCTGAATTTAGGTAAAACGGTGTGCTTTGTGTACTTGAGCTATGGACAGACATGGAGCTAGGTACAACAATAACCTCACACATGGCTATAATTTGCTTTATTGCTGCAAAGTTTTATGATTGAAATCGTGCGTGCGTGTGAAATGGCACTTACTGTTTGTTGTATGTATAGTGTGACATATTTTGAATGTAGGTATCATGTTTATGGAAATTGCTGGCGGTTGACAGCAGTCGCGTCCGGAAACGTTTTAGGTGTCCGAGACATCACTAGAGGAGGTATTCCTGAGCTTCACACAACAAGAACCCATATTTGTTGCGGATCAACGCGCGCCACCGGATCAACTTGTTGATGAGTCGTTGGTCAGCAAACCTGAGGTATGCTATGATGTATCACGTTTATGTTATGTTGCGCTCATAGGCGTCTGCTTGTCTACGCGAGAAAGCGAAGAAACTGCACTTGCAGTTCGCAGTGCTTATCGTTTTGTGGAATTAACGGTGGCACTATTCGTTGACTACCTTATTCGCTGTTTTTTTTTTGGGGTAATCCAACGCATTTGTGATGGCTTAGAGGTTTTCATAGGCCCTGTAAGAGGGGACTCTACTTAAGTAAATTACAGTAGAGTCCCCTCTTGTATGGGAGGACTATGGTTCCTGACTATCCGGGACCATAGTCACGCCTGATAAATAAAATTGCACGCCAAACGAAATCATTTTGGTTTAATAGTGAATCGCGTCGTCAATAGAACCAGTAATGCATTATATATTGTGGGTATAGATGTTTTGACCGTGGCTGCAGTGGCGCTGTACAGGGGGCCTGTAGGGAGGAGTCCGTTAAGATTACAATACCAGAATAGGAGTGGACACAATGCTAAATCGCCAGATCGTCGTCGTCATCTCAGTTGTTTTTCTTTATGCCAAAGCCCTAATGTTTGGATTTGTTTTGCTGAACGACTTTGGAGAAACGGCCGAAGCTGATGAGACTCTTCTGAGAATCATCATGGCCAATATCCTGTGTGGGTCTGTGAGCAAACGTAACCTCGTGACCAAACGTGACATCGAACTACTTTTAGACTTTTCAAACGAAGTTTGAACGTAATGTTTTACTCGATTTTCATTCGAACTTCTTTTTTTTTTGTTTAACGCTTTAGTTTTAATAGCATTACCGTCCTTACGAAACGAAGTTCCGTTCTAACGATGCCTGTCGCAATGTCGTCGCATGCGTGTTGCTGTTTCCAGAGTGGAAGCATACCGTCGTCCGAGCATTAAATCGGAAAGTCCGTCACCAACTCGCAGCATCGACTGGAGACACTAGTACGGATGTGCAGGGAACCCCGTGAGCGATTCAGCACACAAGCGGGCGTGCTGTATATATATACATATATATATATATAACATATATATATATATATATATATATATATATATATATATATATATATATATATATATATATATATATATACTTGTTCTCAGCCACTCACAGTGTGGTATCGACATCTGCGTTCGGACCGTATTTCGCACTTTAATTAAGCTGATGCCGACCGTGCCGATAGTGGCTTACGGCGACGTGTCGTTTGTCCAATATATTTCTAGCTGTAATATTTTTCGATAACGTCTTTCGATGGACGTCTGCATGCACATGTTATATTGAAACTCTCATAGTAGCGGTAGAACAGCAATAACAGTGGTGCTCATTCTCCTTCTTCTTCTTCGGTGACTTTACGAACAGACTACTACTAAGCGCAGTCGTCAAAAACAGCCCCAGAAGAAGAGAGCTCGCTTTCCATTCAGTCAATGTGGATCGCTTCTTATAGATGTGCAAGCACAGATGTCAATAAATAGCGTACGGGCAATGGGAATTTTATTACATTTATATGCACAACTACGTATGTGTGCGTTACAATAAAAACATCTAACGTTATTATGAGTCTGTGTCAAGCGTTTCGTTTTTGTTCTTCTGTTGCGATGGATCCTGTCTTCGTTTAAATTATTCACCCGGCTACGTGCATTGTCAGAAAGTTTTCATCGTTTCTGCTTCAACCCATTTGCGTTATTATTTGACCAGAGATAATCGAATTCCCAGTTTACGCTTTAGTACGCGCTATGTGGCGATTCAACTTTGATAGACATTTACTTATGTTCTAAATCCTGTATTAATAGTCGAAGAGACTTCGCTGTGGATTTGAGACTAATGAAGACTGGATTCATTTTGCACTTTCCATTTGAAGACAACTGGTCGTCTGCTACCGTGATGGTCAAATGTGCAAAGTGTTCGGTCCCGTTTAAAACACGGGAGAACAACTGGTTATTTGTAACCAAGGCCGTTCTACTGTGTTTCACGGGGGGTGCCTAGAGCCCCTGCCTCCCGAAGAGACACAGTTTGTGTCGTGCGAGTCCTATGAATCAGAGGAAGTCAACTTTATCCTGATGAACCACACGTTTATGTGCGCTACAGTGGGACTTAGTGAAGCTGTGGGCATCACACTCGGAGCTCCAGCGAAGGGTCGCCGGCAATGAAGCGACTCCTCTGAAGCAACTTGCGCACCCCGAGACCATCGAGGGGTCTTTAAACTCCACGCTAAAAGAAAAGGTTAGCGTGAAGAAAACGAACGGAACGCGGAAAGCGCGGAACAACAAAAGTCACGATTGACGGAAGGCGGAGATCTGCTTGTATCAACAAAGCCGATATACGACAGCGCCACCGGAGAGAACGGCAAGAGCAGTCTCGGCGGTGCCAAGCGCAGTGCTACAGCACCTGGTCTTAACAGCAGCGGTAGCAGTAGCGGCGGGGGCAACAACAACAATACCACTACCACCACTACCCTCTAAGCAAATGAGCCGATGGATGACAACACACCAACGGCAAGGGAAGCGGCTGCAGCCGCAACGTCGCCAACGGAGACAACCGCGGAAACGAGCAAAGACGAAGAAGACAACGATGGTGTTGTCACCGTCCAACGGAGGAGGAGCGGCAAAATAAAGCACCGCATGCAGAAAGGCAGCGCAGCTGATGGAGTGGGAGATCTTGAAGTCAGCTGTCAACCTACACACATGGCTCGTTAACAGGAGCATTTCTGTAAAGGCAGTATTTAAAATGCGGACGCAGGGGAATGATGCCGTATTCTGTGTAGCGCTGGGTGACGGCGAGTACGCAAAGTGCAGCAAGAGTAAATTCTGGCCTGAAGATATCCTATTTCGTCGTTGGGCCGGCGGTGCTTCCTACGAGAAAATTGTTATGGAAAGCTTTATTGCGCCTGGCGGTCCGATCCGATCCGGCTCTTTGCAAGTGACTGGACAGACCTAGAGATGCTAACGTGAAGATAGGTCTCTACGGCTGCTTCTATGGAACTGTGAGGGACTAAGAGGAGCAATAGACCTAGCGCCAGTTGACATGCTTACGTCGGTAAACATTGCACGCCTTACGGAGACCTACCAGCGGGAGGAACTGCATATCAATAATATGCAAGGGTTCCTTTAGCTGGCAGTTGTACCTGCTGGAGGCCGTGGTAGACCAGTGGGTGGATTATCAATCTACCTACATAAACGTTTACCGCCGGCGCAATGTGTGAGCAAGAACGATTTCTGTGTGGGCCCCTCGTCCATGAGGTTGAACACAGCCGTCTTCTACCTCCCCCCACAACTTGACTCGGCAGAGGTCACTGACACGGTGAGTTCTGGTATATCATGTTTCGACCTGTCTATGCCAATCATCGTCGGTGGCGACTTCAATGCTCGAATTGATGTTGGGGCTACTAACAATAATGGAGAGGTGCTGCTCCAGTTGATGGAATACTTTTTTTATGGGACCGTCTTCTCCGGACGGCAAATTTATTTAAGTTCAATAACTCTTCATTGAGCTTGAAATTTCCATTATTACATAAATTCAAACAATTATAACTATTCAGGTAATTTTGCAGAAAAGGCTATCGCCCGTGTCTGCCCGCTCTTGTGAGTGTGTCAACATCCTTCATATTGCATAACGGTGTTTAGTAAATTTGTTTTTTATTTATGTTTTAAGTGTGTTGAAGGACTCATCCAAATACACATGATTTTAATACATCCGGCGAAATTAAACAAATCTGTTGTTTAAGTTTGGTTTTGCATTCATTTGTAGATAAATCTAATACACATCTAAACAGATGAGGCAATCTGGCATTTATGTTTACCAGGCGATAACTGAGCATTGAATAATTTGTTACAAGTCTTGTATATGGGTGTGTTACAACATTGTTTACAGCACTTCTGGTAGGATAAACATTATTAGAAGTAGCTCCAAACGCAGTACGGTTTCCGCTATAGTGTGTCAGAATGCTATATATGTATATTCCATAAAAGTGCAATATATTTTTATCTCTCCATATGTCCTCAGTGGTTGTCCTATAGGCCAATCTAAATACATTTCGTATGCATCTTTTCTGGAGAGTTACTATTGGTTCGACTTGGGTCTGAGATGTGCAAATGTACGAGAAGACCACACGTGTATAAGTCATAACGGAAGCAGCACCATTGACCTACTATTTCACAACCTTAGGTGGATGCAAGAAAGCACCGGTGTCAGCAGTCGCGAATATTCCATATATTTGGTTCAGACAGCGAGGGGATCCACACCTGGTTGCCACGAGGCATGTTGACCTTTCACTTTTAGAGGTTGATAGCCTCGAGGTGGGCTGTGATGCGGACACTTGCCGTGAACTGCGAGAGAGAACCATGAGAAGTGCAGTCAGGTGGAAGAGGCCGGGGCAGAGAAAATCACGACAGTGGTTTTCTCAGGCTTGCTATCTCGCCCACCGTGGGGTGCTCGAGCTCTTGCGCCAAGCGAGCGTAAAGGCACCACCGCAGCTGCTAGCCAGACGCAGCTACTTTAACAGTAGAAAAGCTTATATAAAGCTGTGCCTTGAGCGCAAGCGTGAATACGCTAGGCCCTCAGCCGACGTTGTACGACCTCGTAGGGCGGCGAACTACCTGCTTAGCGACGAACAGGTAACAAGTCACCTGACCGGTCTTCTATATAACCGCGAGACGGTACGCCTGTCTCCAATGATTGAACACCCGCTCACATTGGAGCAGGAGACTATGAATCTGCCCTTTGAGGTAGAAGAAGTAAGTCAGGTTCTGCAATCTCTTCCGAGAGGAAAGAGTGAGGGACCAGACCAGGTGTACTATGAGCACTGCGTGCAGTCTGAGCCACTTTTGGCAAACCATCTTTGTGATTTCTTCAACGAGATCATGAAGAGGGGACAAATGCCAAGAGCCTGGAATATCGCCAGGCTTTCTTTTTTAATTAAGGGCAAGCATGGCGATGACAGACAAAACCCAAACTTATACCGCGGTATAGCGTCTGAAAGGACGCTGAAGAACTTCTTTTGTAAATTGGTTATAAAACGGATCGAGTACGTTGTCGACCAGACCTTTCCGCCGGAACAATTTGGCTTCCGAAGAGGTTGAGCAACGCATGATGCATTCCATGTACTTCAGTCAGAGATAGAGCGAGCTGTGGCAAAACCCGGAGGCCATTTGTGTGCAGTTTTTATAGACTGCCTCAAAGCTTTCGACAAAGCACCTCGAGATCTCCTGGCGAAGTCATTGCGGTACGCATGCGTTGGTGGCTCTCTTCTGAGCGTAATTTGAGCGTCTTTAATGAGGACTCGCACCAGTAGGGCTACTGTTGCAAGGTGAGCAGGAAGTGTTGCAGGTAAGGCAAAATGTGGGGACCCCGCAAGGCTACCTATTGAGTTGCGTCTCCTTCATTCTACTGCTTGCCGATTTTGTCGATAATATTCGACGGGAGTTCCAGAAGGCCACAGTTGTGATGTACGCAGATGACATAGTGGTCGCTCATTACGACCTGGGTGCCATCAAGCGCATCACTTCTTTGGCGGAGGTGTTCCTTGTCTCAAGTGGGCTTGAAATAAACGCCATGAAGACCAAGACTATGAAATTCAGAAGAGGAGGTCGATTGGCTGCTAAAGACATTATATGTAGGCTGCTAAAGACATTATATGTTGCGGTAGCCAATCCTTGGAATTCGTCAACTCTTCCCGGTATCTGGGGCTTCGGCTTCATTATACTGGGACGACCTTCACTGCTCACATCGTCGAGACAGTGCGCACAGCTCTAATCTCTCTTTATGAAGAGGTAGGCGACGTTCGGTGACTGTCCGTCCCGACGGCAGTGGCACTTTTCTACCTCAAGATTGTTCCAACGCTGATATATGGTCTTGACAGCGTATGGGAACACCTCACTCGGGCAAACTTTGCTTGAAAGGTGTTTCACAATGTACATGAAGCGGACACTCTGCCTGTCAATGCGGGCAAGAAGCCGCTCTGTGTACCTAATGTCCAACCATTCGAGAGCTTTATCTCGGAATGGGAAAATAAATTTCAACAAGTTCGACGAGAGGTTGGAGACCTGGATATTTTCAGTGCCTCTTACCTCTGGTCTGGGGTTGCATGTGACAATCGCCACGTCTATACCAGATTCGTAGTTCATGGCTATCATCACCTGGTCTGTTCGAATACGAGCTTCCACGAGGAGTACACGGAGAGCATCCGTCGACTGTGCCCTTAGGCGTGTACGAAGTTTCATGCGTCTGCCTGCCTGGCCCTGCAAAGAGATCGCTGCACTGCCTCTCTTGAATAACATTCCGCGAGCAGCTGTCTGTATAATTGTATAATCTGTATAATTATCTATGTTAAACGCATACTCAATATGAGTGAAATAACTAAGATGGTGATGATTTAAAGACAACTGTTCCTTAGCGTGAAGGAAATCCTAGACAAGGAAAGCGAAACTTGCTGGCCCAAACGTAACTGGTGTGAATTGTTTTGTACAAGTCTAGAATAATCTATTTTTTAGTCTTGTCTAAATTATGTTCGGTACTCCGGAAAAATCCGTTCATTTTCTCGGCAGTGAGACTCATCATGCTCAAGATTTTTGTCAGGGGGGTTAGTGTATGATTTTAACGGGGTATAGTATAGCTGCTTCAACAAGCGAATTACACCTTGTTAATTTGAGAGGTTTTTTCATTGAGTATAAAACAAGTGTGATTTGTTTGTTGACATAACCGAGGAGCCACTTTGTGCATCTCTTGTCCGACTGTTCACCAGCCACTGAAACAAATGGACTAAGGCTGAAGCTGCCGCGTGCAGTAGGTATCCTACAGAGGCTTTGAAATGTCGAGCCCGGTGGCGTGGGGGCATGCGTCTGCGCCTCGCGACCGGAGGAGACACATAGGTGCGCGGGTTCGAGCCCTACCGTTGCATATTTGTATTTATGGAGGTCCGTCTATGAAGCAATGCGAAAAGCAGTCCCATGGGAGTTAAATCTTGGCTGAGAGTCAGCCCCGAAAGGATTTTTTAGATGCTTCGAAATGAGAAAAAATCCCATCGTCCGGCCAGACGGGAAGCCGGATATTTGAACGTGTATTAATAATAATAATAATAATAATAATAATAATAATAATAATAATAATAATAATAATAATAATAATAATAATAATAATAATAATAATAATAATAAAGTTACGACCCCATGAGGCTAAAGCCCGGCCTCACAAACTGGACCAGAGTTTCCGAAGTTGCCTGCCTGTGGATTCTTTGTACACTAAGATTATTGACTATCTGTACTTTCCTATACAGCAGCATGTGCCACAGCAGGGGCTGAAGTAGTACTAAAGAATGGTTCCAGCTCTTCGCCTCTTCCTGAGGCTATTTAGGTAAGAGGCTTTTAGTGGGTATTATGCTAACAACATCGGCATCCAGTACCACACTTCCCGCTTTGGGTGTGCGTAAAAGCATGTTCCCTCTCACCAAAAAAAAGTATGTGCCACAGCGAACCTGTAGGATATCGTCAATCAAAGAAGCATATTTCATAAAAAAATATTTCCACAAACGTTTATTAGGGCGGGGCTAGCGGTAAGAGAGGCAACCGACGCTTTCTTCGGGTTGGCGATTCGGCATCCTCCTCGTCGTCCCAGCTGCAGCGGCAACAATTAGAGAGAGATCGGCCGACTCAATCAACTGCTTCTCAGTTGCCCGTTGCTCGTTTTCAAATGAAACACAAAGATGTTTTTGTATCTAATCTAGACCAGACAGTAACGGCAGCCCAAATGAATGAACAGCTAAAAGCGCATTCTATCAGCCCTCTCAAGATACGTAAAGTTCAGCCTAGATTCGCTACTCATGCGTCATTCATAATAACTGTGTCACAGATTGACTACCCCAAACTACTTTGTGATGCGGCATGGACTCATGGAACAACAGTAATGGACTTTAGAGATCGAGGGGATAAAATTGAAATAGTTGATGAGTTCCCAAGTTCGCCTTGACTGGCGCCTACTCAGCCCCACGTTACCTCGGACCTCGACCGGACAAACTCTCACACTACGTATCCAACCCCAAACAAGCCCATTAAGTACCTAATTTTTAATGCCGCATTCCTTACTAAGAGAGGAGCTTGCGATTCCTTAAGTTTGTACACTGCGCTCCACCACGTTGATATCATCTGTATTACTGAGACGTGGGCTACCGACAACCTGTCGTCGGCCGAATTTTCTCTTGGTGGTCGCTACTCGGTTTTTCGGAAAGATCGAGTTGGAGAAATCGGGGGCGGCGTCTGCATTATTGTGAACCTTGAGTTAACCTGTTGCGACGTTAACATGCCTCAGTCATCTGCCGAGATCATTGCTGTGGACGTTATATGTAACTCAGCATCGCGTCACCGGGTGATCTTTGCGTATTTTTCCCCAACTGGATCGACAATTGATCTTAGGCAGCGCATGGCATCACTCTGTGAAGCTCTAGAAGAAGTTGTCCAGATCGATTACCCCGTTCTTCTGCTAAGGAATATGAACCTTCCCACCCGATAGCAAAGAGCATTTGTTTACGGCGTTCTGCATTGAATCTGGAGTTACTCAGCTGTCACCTGCCCAACTCGTCCCAGAAGTGGCAATGTCTTGGATCTCATCCTCACTGATAACGAGGATCTGGTGGCTAACATTGATATCCGCCCTTCGCCTGTAAAGTCTGACCGCCAAATCCTGTCTATGTGTTCTTCCGCCAACGAACAATATGAAACCTTTTTGAATATATCTTTGGACCTTCTTGATCGTTTTTCGTTCCCGTCGTGCCCAATCATTCCCAATCGATGAGTACATTGCTCGACGTTCCGCTCGCCTAAGCCGTGATTTATCTAGAATCTCTGAAGAATCGCACATACGGCTGTTCCGCAAACTAGGTCGCGCATCATCTCGCTTACGTCATATAGAAGAAGACAAGCTGGATCCTAATGACGCTAAGCGTTTCTTTTGCTACGCCAAGAAGCGTTTAAATCTCCAGGTAGAGGTAGCTCCCCTTACCTGTGGCGGCCACATAGCTGTGGAAAATGCTGATAAGTCAGAAGTTTTGAGACGTCATTTCGAAACTGTATACAAACAGCCTGGCGACTCAAGCTTTGTAGCGACTAAGCCAACAGATTCATGCCTCAATGACGTCGTATTCACGCCTGAGCTTACAGGGTTTGTCCTCGGAAAGTAATAGGACTGATTTTTTTTCGCCGCGACTGTACTTCGGAGCGTGCGCGCTGACTGGATTCGGTAGCGGGCGCTCCTAGCTAACGAACGAACGGCTGTTCGGTTGTCTCCTAGCAACGGAAGAATCAGGACAGCCATTGTCGCGCGACGTGTTTCTGTTAGTGCTGCAAGCCGAAAATGCAGCGTTCGCTAGACCAGAGGTACGCGATTAAATTATGTGTGAAACTCGGTAAATCTGCAACAGAGACGTTTGAAATAATCAAGCAGGCTTACCCATATGTTGCTTTAGCAAGGAGTGGTGTGTTTCGGTGGCACCAAGCCTTTTTGGAGGGCCGGAAAGAGGTTGCCGATGAAGACCGTGCTGGAAGACCTTCGACCTCGACAAACACCGACAATGTGACTCGTGTGCGCAAAGTTTTGAACTCAGACCGTCGACTAAGTGTTCGTTTAATTGCCCAGATGTTAAATTTACCAAAATCTGTGGTTCATGACATTGTGACGGTGCATTTGAACATGCGCAAGGTGTGCGCGAAGATGGTCCCAAAAGTGCTCACTGACGACCAGAAATTGCGGCGAGTGGAAATGTGCCAAGAAAATTTGAACATGTGTGAAAGTGACCCCCAATTTTTGGATAACGTAATCACAGGTGACGAGTCCTGGATCTTTGAGTACGATCCCGAGACAAAGAGGCAATCTTCAGAGTGGCACACGCCAGCGTCTCCTCGCCCAAAAAAGGGAAGAATGAGCAAATCGAAAGTGAAAACGATGCTCACTGTCTTTTTTGACATCAAAGGCATCGTATACCAAGAATTTTTTCCTCCTCGACAAACCGTCAACGCCAAATTTTACGTGGAAGTGCTAAAGAGAGTCAAACGAAGGGTCAATCGGGTCCGACAAGACATCGCAGCCGACTGGAAGTTGCATCACGACAACGCCCCGGCTCATACCGCCTTTCTTGTGAACAGCTACCTGACCAAGGCCGGCATCCCAACGCTTCCGCAGCCGTCCTACAGTCCAGATGTGGCCCCCCGAACTTTTTTTTGTTTCCTCGCCTGAAAAGGACGATAAAAGGCAAACATTTTGAGACGACAGAGGGGATCCAGGCAGCATGCACCGCGGCTCTCAAGGCTATTCCGGAGAATGCCTACCGTGACGCCTTCGATGCTTGGAAATCGCGCTGGCAGCGCTGCATCGACGCAGAAGGAGCCTATTTTGAAAGTTTTTAAAGAGTTGTAACAATTGGTTCAATACATTTTTTAAATCGACTTATTATTATTATTACTTTCCGGACCAACTGTATCCCTGTATCTACACGAAACTGCGTGAAACAAAGAGGAAGTGCAGCCTGACACCCGACGGGCTCCCGCCAATTTTCTTTAACGAACTGGCCTTAGCCCTCGCGGATCCTTTGGCAATGATCTTTACCCGCAGTTTCGAAGATGGAAAGGTCCTCCTAATTTTTAAAGAGTCTGTTGTGACGCCTGTGCACAAAAAGGGACCGCGATCCCTTCCAGAAATTTACCGACCGGTAGCTCAAGGCTCTATACCGTGCCTTCTCATGGAAAAAAATTATCGTCGATTAAATTTATAACTACCTCGACGCCTATGAACTCTTGGACCCTCATTAGCATGGGTTTAGAAAGGGGCGCTCTACTGGAACTCAGCTTCTCGACGTCTGCCATGATTGGGCTATTGCGCGTAACAGGGCCATCCCCCTACATACGGTCTACGTTGACTTCTCGCGAGCATTCGACAGAGTAAACCATAAGATTCTCTTATCTAAAATGGCGGCGCTAGGAATTGGCCCTCGAATCCTGGCTTGGTGTCACTCTTATCTGACAGAACGTTCCTTTGCCGTAAAAGTCAGTGACTCGGTCTCGAAGCGCTCCTTATGCCCTTCTGGGGTTCCTCAAGGCTCCTGCCTAGGCCTTCTTATGTATATAATCTTAGCTCAGGACTTGGGAGTACGTCTTCGCAACCTGAACATAACATACAAAATGTATGCAGACGATTTAAAAATATATGCCCAGATTCGAGGAAACGAGGATCGCCTGAATATTCAAGCAGCTATTAATAGTATTGCCACCTGGTGTGAGCTAAATGATATGGTAATTTCAGTTCCAAAGTGCGCGGTCCTGAAGACAGCTCCCGACAACTTCAAGTATCAGCTAAAAGATTTCCCTATACCTGAGGTAACATCCTACAAGGACCTAGGAGTTACGTTCGATAGACATATGAAGTTTTGGGCGCACATTGCCGATTCAGCACAAGCAGCCTCTCGACTAAAAAATCTTATACTAAGAGTATTCTCATCGCAAGATGCCTCCAAATACCTGCGTCTTTATGAAGCCCTAGTAGTGCCAAAATTGACATACTGTGCTCACGTGTGGACGCCTTTTTACGACAAGGATATATGTTTGCTGCAGCGTATTCAGGACAAGTTTTTAAAGAGAGTCTCAAAAAGGTGCAATTTGACGCGTGACAGAGTCGTACTCCCAAGTGTCGCGGAGTACCAGCGTCGTGTTGACTACCGCGTTTTTAAATATCTTATACGCAATGATCAGATTAATAAGTTTTACCACGTGCGATCAAACAGCCTACGGAGTCGCGGTTCCATTCAACCGCACGAGATAGCTAATGTGGCAGTCGTTAACCACTCATTTGTTTGGCAAACAGCTCACCTAGCCCGCGAATGCGAGCAATTCATTTCCCTTGTTCGACCCCTTTTTTAAATAAAGGAGACATTTGTATTGTATCAACAGATTTCGCTCATCATTACAGTCTGTCAACCGTTAAAAAGTGTAATTTCCACGGCTACATATCAACGCGCTGGCACGCAGAACTTGATCACCAAAAAACAATTTTCTTATCGCCCGGGTAGACGCTACATGCTCTAACCCTTGAAGACGCAGTTTGACTGGTCAGAACATGTTCACATATCAAGGCGTGTTGACGTTACACGAGTATGTAATGCACATGCTCACGATGCTCTGTCTGAGAAGACTAAATTCTAAACTAAATTGCTGTAGTATTATAACTATGCGAATATATTGAAATAAAATGTAAATTGTTTTAAATTAAAAAACTGTCGGTTGCCCTTGATACATCATTTTTGGGCCACTTGTGCTCATCCTTTACCACTCATTTTGTTAAGGTAAGATCAGCAAGATACGATAATTAATTTAGTACAAGTGGCCTGATCCGAAACCGTCGTAACGATAATGATCAGAGGCCTTGCTGTAAAGGCGTCTGTTAGTATGAAATATACAGAACACGTAACAGACTTCGTTTTAAAGGCAGCCACATAGGGCTAAGTGGATCACACGCTCATGCATGCTTAGGGTACACATCTACTCAAAACGATTAAGATGTACGTACTAATTATAATAACATATGCAGCCCAGTCTAAAATCCGCGTGTCCGATTGGCACTAGATGACTTTCCGCCTCACTGGGTGAGCTAATGACACACCGACGCTCTTAAAATAGAACACTTAGTCATCGTTGGAATGTTTCTTCAGATCGACCTCTATAAGTCAAGTAGAATCGTTAACGCATTGCAACAAGTTCTAGACACGAAACAAAGTAACCACGAGCTTACCATTTTGGGATCGAGCTCATAAAATGCTTCTTTTTATATAAAAAAAGTCACAAAGTTGACGCGTGCGACCACCTGCGTCGGCATGTAGCAGACGATTATTATTATTGTATTCGGCCCTGCGTTACCCATATTATAATGTCGGACAAAACTGGCTTCAACATCTAAAACGAATACATGCATGTATGGACACCGCTCACGCTGCGATGGAAATCTAAAATAAGCCTTGCAACAGCCTCGGGCCAATCAAGTGTTTTATTGTGAGTTTTATAGCCATTTGGATGAGACCTATAAAATACAATAGTTAAAAAGCATGACTAAGTAATTAATATTTGATTATGATGCACCTGTAAATGTAATTTATTTTGCAAAATCATAACACAATAGGTTGTCCCTGCGCGTCGCTCGTTTTGATCCTCTATTTCATTCTAACGCGCACACATATTTACACAATGCTTGTCACTGCGCGTTTAGTGCAATTTGTTTTATTGCATAAATTAGTACTTATAATTATGATTACAAAAATTATGTATATATATATATATGCGCAACCATAAGCTTAAAGCACATTTCTGTCAACGACCGTTCAGAATTCTACACATCGCGCAAGTGCCAATGACTGTGACCTGACGCAATAGCAACAACGAGGCAGTAACCTCTCTTGTGAGGGACTATGATGCATGACTGGCAACAGGAAAACGTGGGCCTAAGCCGATTAGGTCGCGCACACGTCCTGGGATATGTCAGCGTGCCACCTCCTGCGATTCTGCGATCACACGTCTTGCGATAAACATCCGTGACGGCGTAAAGTAAAGAGTCGGGCTCAAGCGCTTAGAGAAGAGGAAAAGGCTGTGCCTTCGATCAAACACGTAGGGTTCAGACGTCGCCGACAACCGTGTCAAGGTCGGGATCGGCAAAGTTCAGGAATACCTCTTCCAATGTTGTATCAGATACCTGCAAATTAATTGGAAAACAAGACCATACGACTAAATAAATATATACACGATTTGGTAAAAATGATTATATAGGACCATCAGCGCTCTTTTTGAAGGAGACCTGCAAAAGCAACCTCATTAGAAAGCTACAACGAGCAGATCTGATCGATTTGAAAAGAGAGTTGCATTTTATTACCTGGACGTCTTCAATAGCGAGTTCCGGTTCCGAACGCAGTTTCAGGATCCGTTCGAACACTTCGCTCCACTGAAGATCTGTATTGCCCACGTGGAATTTAAGGAGGCGCTGTGGGAGTAACAAAGGAAGCAACAATAAAGCCGTTAGAATGACAAGCCGAAAACAAGTTCTAGTCTAATAATTGCGCACGATTATTCCGAAATTGCAAGGACTCGCCATGTGGGATCTCCAGTTTACCAAGTTTGCTGGACGAGGCGCTTAATTCCTGATATGATAAGATCTGGTATGACTGCCTACTCTACTAAACTCTCTTACTATGCCACGCAATTGCTGACCACTCACGGCTGGCCAGTTCAAGAGCTGTATGCCTAATGTTCATAGAACGAACTCGGAATGTGGCCGCGAGAGGCTAAAAACATTCATTCGGCATTTTGGTACTAGCTGGTGCAACAACTCCAGCTTACCAACTACCCACAGTGAAGAGAGTTCCTCAAGTAGGTGATTACGAAACAAAACGTAGTCAAACTGTCGCATTTGGACTGACGAAACCCCACATGCGTTTCATAAGAAGAGAATGCATTCCAAACGTCTTCCCGTTTGGTGCGGATTCTAGGTTGAACACATTACCGGGCCGTTTTTTTGACGACACTGCCGGGAATGCACAAACAATCAATGACGAGTGGTATCGAGATATGATAACCCAATTTGTATCCCTCAATTCGATAGTATAAATCTCGAAGACACGCATCGCATAAAACGGTCGCGTTCTTACACTTTGTATTCCCTGATTTATTAAACTACCTCGGCATTGATTAAAAATTATGCATTTTGGTGTTAGATTTATTTTCAACTTTTACTTGAAATTCAATTTTTTTGCTCTCGTTGGAACACTTTGTACTTATCGTTTGCTTGGTTACACCAAATGGCAGACACTGATCAATTTTAGCGCAACATTGATAAAGGTGTACAAGTAGCCAAAACAGGTATGTTGTACTAAGTGAAAACATATGGAAATCTATTTCGATACAAGCAAGTCGCTTTGTAACTTAGCACTACTCATTTATATCTGAACTACCTCCAGAAAATAAGAAAACTTTATTTCAAAAGAGAAAAAGAGAAGAGGCAGTCGCAGACGTATCAAAACTTGGTCCACAGATAAAATTGGTTGTCGTACAAAATGCATTAATATCGCTGTTATAAGCTTACCCGTGACAATTTTTGCTTTTTTGTGCTGCAGCACTCTACTTTTGTTTGATTGTTTAAAAATGATTTGAAAGTTCGAGCATTTCTTTCTCGCATATCACCTAGAGGTTTTTCTAGGCAGATGGCAGTATCTAAAATAAGAAGAGCATAAGATACCAAAAATGCTCCTTCATGATATAAAACAGTTGGCACATTGCCGGCTTCACCTGTATTTTGTTCGAGTATTTACACAAAAACGTCTAACTATCAACTAAGAAGTTTTATCATCAAGCTGTGAACATAAATCATTTGCATTAGGCACCTGTAAGTTTGTGTTGCAATTTTAATGTCAATATACTATCAAACATTTAAGAGATTCTTCTCATCTGAACTTTATCCTAGTTTGAGTTGTCTTTCATTACTATATTGACTAGAAAGACAGTTTGTTTATTGAAACGTCTGCAAAATCAACATCTTAGTGATGACAACTACCTAGCTGACAAAAAAGTGACAATCATAAAGAAACAGAAGAACACGCACCTGGTAGCTCTGCTTAAGATACGCCCTCCCTTCGAAGAGGTGATCCATAGCGTCACAAACGGCCTTCTCCTTCTCAGGCGATTCGTCCGACAGCTTCACGTGCACGGTGAAGCCCTGACTGAATTTCGCCTTGAGGTGCTGCGACGATCCCAGACAGCGCAGGCTACCGGCTACCATGATGCCTATACGGTGACAGAGCGCCTCGCACTCCTCCATGGAGTGTGACGTCAACAGGATCGACGAGCCCTGGTTACGCTGCACGCCGGCCAGGGTGCCCCAGATCTTACGACGCGCGCCGGGGTCGACTCCAGCCGTCGGCTCGTCCAAGTAGAGCAGCGCGGGATTGGCAATCATCGCCACTGCAACCGACAGCTTTCGTTTGTTTCCGCCACTGTATGTGTTCGTCATTTTGTTGGCGTTCTCCTTGAGATCGGACATCGTGACGACCTTGTCGACGAGCGCCGGCGTCTGCTCGCGGGGAACGCCTCGCAGCGCGCACAGCAGCTCGAGCGTTTCCCGGCCCGTCATGGTGTCGATGAGCGCGTTCTCCTGCGGACAGTAGCCGATGAACTTCTGGAACTTGGTCAGGTCCTTGCGCAGGCTCACGCCCTTGATGTAGGCGTTACCGGCGGTCATCAGCTGGTCGCCGGTGAGCATCCCAAACGTCGTGCTCTTGCCGGCGCCGTTCACTCCGAGCAGGCCAAAGCATTCCTTCTCGAGCAGCGAAAACGAGATGCCCTTAACGGCCTGGAACGTACCGTACGACTTGCTGAGGTTGTGCGCCAACAGAGCATAGTCACCCGACGACTGCTTGGAAACAGCTGCGTCGACCTTCAGGCGCTCAGCGATCACGTCCGCATCCTCCACGTGGCCAGCCGAGCCGTTTGCCCTTGCTGCAAATTAAATTATTGTGGTTGTTAGCAACGACTATGTGCATATGCTCCTCACCGTGACGCGCGCTTGTCGTAACAGGTACTGAGAACAGATTTTGGTTTGTCTTATGACAACCTCACCATACTACTCGCTCGCCTTACAGACGGTACAGCCTTGAAGAAGATGTCTCTGAATGGGTTCTCTATTGTTATCGACATGTGGCCAGGTAAACAAACAAGGGTGTATTTTCTTCCTCTTCTTCTGGCTTTTCAAGCAGACTCACAGTTGCCTTCTTTGTTATGTGTTGTGTGATTCCGCGCAGACTCTGCTCACAGTCAAATCTTCTGATTAGAACATCTAGCTGCTTTGCATATGTGAAGAAGTAAATTATAGATAATGCATATAACAAATCAAAGCGAGATGTGTATAGATGGCACAGGGTACGCATATCTCCTACGTAAGCATTTGATTCAGTCATCTTTTAAATATAAGGTTAACATTGTACTTCTTATATTACTTTGCTTAGCCATATGTATATACACGCGGTGGACTCTCATAGAAAGTGTATGCACCCCGCCCCAGAACACTAAGGGTACGAACCCTTCCCGCACCCTTGCGTTTGCACCGTCAAAAACGGTACATTATTGAGTTGACCGCACTACCGCTGTATTCGGCACATATAATAATAGTGTCTATTAACCTAAAAGGAATATGCTAACTCATACGAATGACGACGGAAACTATGTCCTTGCATGATTGTTACGAATGCGTACACGTGCCCGTGGCGTAACTATAGTTGTTCTTGACAAAAACCTTTGGCAGACTTTGAGTCGTTTCGGCGAACCAGATTGACGATGTAGTCGAGCACGAACTCGACGCGCTGGAAGTAGGTCTCCATGAAGACCAGAAGCACGAATCCACCCAAGCCAATGCCCAGCATGGCTACCACCTGGAAAAGCACCCCCTCTCGCGGATCGAACGAGAACGGCGAGCTGTGCTGGAAACAAGTCGACGTATTCTGACCCGGGCAGGCTAAACAACAAAAGATAAAAGAAAACCACGCTAGCAGCATGATCGTAATCAACTGTACTTCACCGCACTATGTTATAAACGCCCTTTCACTTTTGATTCGAGGTCAGAGATCTTGATTCAGGTGACTGTTTCAAGCTTACTCAAACCCCGATCAAATTCCTCACGCAAATAGCTCACTTTGCTTCAGCTAGAGCAATCTCCACTATAAATGACTGAGAACCATGACAAATTTCATGAAGAGAGTCTCTATCGAAGTGCACGAATGCAAAGTCGTGCAATCGAACACAGCAGCTGCGTATCGTCCGTCGGCCGAAATCCGAAAACTTACGTTGGCAGCACGGCATCATGTCGCGAGGGAATCGTCTGCAGAAGACCATTCGGTCAGTGCCCTGATATCTCTCGCACATATGTTTTGCCTGTCCGTTCAGGTGAACGTTGCCGATGCCGTATGTCGCGGCAAAACCGGGTAGGAAACTCGCGAGCTGAAACAGCACCAAAGGTTCGTACGGATGAGCACGCAATTAGACATAAATACCTATGCATGTGTGCAAGTATATATATGTATATATACTTCTCGGTAAGCCAAAACTACTTCTAGTCTAACTAAGGTAACCTAGCAAAGCTAGCAACTTGGAGGCAGGTGGCTACAAAGACAATTCACGCAGGAGCTGCCGTCCGCACCAGACGTCCGCGTCCTGTCTATCCAAGTGTGGAAACGAATCATAGTCGCGATATATATATATATATATATATGCAGTAACTATATAGCTAGAGAGTTTGCGGCTATTCTTTGCTTAACGCTATCCACAATCCGCTACGTGTGAAAACGAATGCTTAACTGAGTAGCCTTGATCAAACGTTACCTTGACATAGAGGTCAGTGTTTCCCGCCAGCATGTCCAACATAATCACGACAACTCCCACCAGAAGGACAGGGAACATTGTCAGACTCTGCATGACCGACAGAGCCGTCGCCGAGTCCTGGAAAGGTCCGCAAAGTCACAGTGGCGTTTTTATTGTCACGTATTTTAGCTACGCGGATAGCTAATTCGAGAGTGTATCCTGCACTTGCTAATCTGAAAGCATGCGTCCACACTCAAAGGGGTCAGACTGATACGCTGAGGTCATGTTCCGTAACTTCTGAAGAGTTCTGCGGGTTCCCACTTGAACTTACATTTACAAAACTCGTCTACACATCTATAGTCAGCTAAATATTAGACACGGATCAGGAAGACCACACACTGGCGTGCATCGAAGGGCACTTTCAATTACACAAATATGTGCTCACATACAAAACTGGTTTATGCAAAACCTTACAATATTATAGCTGGAGTAAATTAATATGCACAATCTCAACAAGGCCTTTTAAGTGGCATAGCATGGTAATGCACACGAATTTACACAGTCATAGCCCTTTCTCGTTATTGTTGTTGCTTGTTGCCTCTTTATACTAAGCATGTGCTAACAGTTCATATGATAAATATGATAATATGATTTTCATCGTATTATGTAGTGTTTTCTCCTGACTTAACGCTATTTGTTGTTCGTTCTCTGTATATATATATATATATATATATATATACATATACAATTCAGTATGACGGCTGACGCCTCCAGAAAAAAAATGTGATTTCGGTAGGCGTTTTTCAAGCTAGCTTTCACATACCCTGAATAAGTAAGACGCGGCGTACATCAACGGCAGCATTGCTGCTCCATACGATAGCAACACGACGAAAAGGGCAACTGAAATCCACGAACAGATAATTAGACTGATGGATTTTTCCTACAGGGAAAATGACTTAATAGCAACAATTACATAAACCTATAAAATGCACTACATTATTGCAATGCTTACTTCTGCTAACTAAATGCGCCTACTATTGGACCTTTCGGATGAGGACTACGGCATTAGGTGCTGTGTGAACATGTGCGCTATATTCGAACTCAGGCTTGAGTTGGATCTTTTAAAATTTGTTTGGCCAGAAGAAAATAGTAGTGCGAGACCCTCAAACCTAGC
The DNA here is from genome assembly GCA_003439945.1 of Dermanyssus gallinae. Taxonomy (NCBI): domain Eukaryota; kingdom Metazoa; phylum Arthropoda; class Arachnida; order Mesostigmata; family Dermanyssidae; genus Dermanyssus; species Dermanyssus gallinae. The sequence goes on along the minus strand of QVRM01005835.1, from coordinate 300,917 downwards.
AGAAACGTGGTGATCACACAACCCACTTAATCGAGACATCTGTGTATAACTTTTGGCATGAGTTAGAGGATACGGCAAATCTGTGTGATATTAGGTCTGGAAAGAATGAAAAACGAATGCATATTATCAGAACGGGTCAACCGACTAAGAGGCATGCCACCTTGCGCATTGCTACCAGCCACAACGTACTTACTCCATGTGTCATTGAAGGTGCGGAAGCCCTCAAGCGGGTTTAGAATGACGCATACGAGCACCGTAAGAATAATCGGCACCAACATGACACCCATATCGAACAGGAAGTTTGCCCCGATGTAGACGAATCGACTCACACCGGACATCAGTTGGACCTGTGGATCGCACAAAAGCACACACATTTGTGATTGGTAATTTAAAGCTGTCAAAGCGAACCTTTGAGCGCGAGTCCCCCTTTAAGTGGACGCCAGGCACTCTCCAACAAAGATGTCCACAGTGCACAAAGCGTCAACATCGGATGTACCGACGATTTGCCACAAAAAGGCACATCATCATTTTTAAGCATCTTTCCTCAATTTAAAGTTCCTCGTCAAACAATTGGTGTTTGAATCTTCGTTATTACGGATAGCAGTGTACTACTGGGCATTAGAGCGTGAATGATGATTATTGGAGTGACGCAAATGTGTGTACGGATGTACGCGTATATGTTGCAAAGTAACTGTGCGCTCGAAAATTTCAAAAAGACCTTATTGTACATATCTAGGGCGGTGTATATACATACGCCACACGCAATTCATGCTTACCAGCTTCGACTTCGACACCCGCTCCTGGACTGGGAACATGATGGAGAACGCCGCCAGATACGATACGACGATACCCATAAAGACAGTGGACTGCATATGTACTGCGTCGACAAAAGCAAACACAAACAACCATAGTTGAAATATGACGTTAAAACACTGAACTATATATATATATATATATAGTTAAGTATATATAACTTACTTATATATAAGTATATTCGTATCGATATGCTCATCATAGTTCTTAGAATGAGCTTTTTAGAATTCGAATTTTGGCGCGCTTCCACCGCTATTAGGAACTGCAACTTTTCGACTGCCAGCAGTCAAAATATTATGGTGATTGGCCGTTGCGATTTCGTTTGATCGCTTTTCCCGTGCAACGTATCGGCGTGATTTTGAAAAATGGAGAAAAAAGAGTTTCGAGTGGTTATCAAGCATTTTATTTCAAAGGTTGGAATGCGACCCAAGTGAAAACTGAGTTAGACGAGGTGTACGGTGACTCTGCGCCATGTTTTGCCACTGTTTCCAACTGGATTAATGAGTTTAAAAGAGGTCGCAGGAGCACCGGGATGAACTACGTTCAAAACGCCCAAAAACGGCAACTGATTAGGAAAACGTGGAAAATGTGCGGAAAATCGTTGCCGCAGATAAGCGAGTGAACATTAGGGAGATAGCGGAGGCCTTGGGGATCAGTTTGGGTAGTGTGCATTTCATCCTGCACGAAAACTTGAAGATGAAAGAGCTCAGAGAAAAATGGCTGCCGCATTTGCTCAACCAAGGCCAAAAAAACGCGCCTGTTTTCGCCTTACAGCGAAATTTGGCCAAGATGTCGAACAATCCGTCGGATTTTTGGCGCAGATTCATGACCGTCGATGAAAGCTGGGTCCATCACTACACTCCCGAGACCCAAGAAGCATCTTGCCAATGGTGTGCACCTGATGAAGGACCTCCGAAGAGGGTGCAGACAACGGCATTGACCGGAAAGGTGATGGCTACAGTTTTTTAAGACCAACGTAGAATAATGCTGGTCGACTACCTTGAGAGCGGTAAAACGATCTCAGGAGAATATTAGGCAAGACTGTTAGACTGCCTTTAGCAAGAACTCATCGTGAAACGGCCCGCTTTGCAGAAGAAGGTTGTCCTGTTTCACCAGGACAATGCTCCTGCACACAAGTCCCGGCAAGCATCGGCAAAACTGGCCTAACTGAGGTTCGAACTTATTGAACAACCTTCCTATTCTCCAGACCTGGCCCCCTCTGATTATTTCCTCTTCGGACATTTGAAGAATAGTCTCGGTGGAAAGCGTTTTTCCAGCAATGAAGAGGTTAAGGCTGCTGTCAATGCCTATCTTCAGTCTAAAGACGCGGAATTCTACTTAAGAGGTATAAAAGCTCTGAAATCTTGGTGGGAAAAGTGTATTGAGCATCTCGGGTAGTATATCGAATAAGATAAATTTAAAAACATGATTTGGAAAATTCTTGGTTTTCATTCTAAGAACTTATTGAACTACCTGTATATATATATATATAAGACCCTGTAAAAATTTTAAAACTTTAATGATAGAGTACAGGTATAAATATTTTGTTTTCCGGATAGTAGAACCATTGCTTATATTCAGATTTTTCAGCCCGGTGGGCTGACGACCCTCGACAAAATTTACCAGAAGTTATCGAGCCAGAAAAATTCGCGCCTCTCTATCCTTCAGTGACGAAATCACGAGGTATCCACTAAGCAGATTTTTTGTGAATCCTTAGTTGTTGTGTAGAATTTTATGGAGAAACTTGACATCCATGCCTGACTTTTTGTCTAGCGGATGCAGATGCTACGTGTGATATTTCGTCAATCGCAGTCTTCATATGAACCGCAAATTCATCGTCCATTGCTGTTTTAAAACGCCCTTTACGGGGTTTGTCGTACAGATTGAAATTTCGATCTTCTCTTCCGTACACACTTCCGAGAAATGGGTCTTCATCCCCTCGGTTAATTGCAGCTCTTCGAAAACTCTTCTGCAAGTAATTGCTACTAGAAGTTGTGCAAATAAAAAGTAACGGCACTACTTTCTGGTATGGATGCTGCGGCACCACCTTGCGTGTGCTCTTGATTACCTCACACCGTGTGTGTGCGGGTATTGACTCGAATATTCCACCCAAACGTCAATAAAGTGACTTCATCCATATATATGTATACATAGATTTGGGAGAGCTTGTCCAGAGTCGTTGAGTTAATCCTAGGGCCGGCCCAGGCACAGAAAGTGAGAACACAATTAGCACAGGGGGTGCTAAAAAGAACAGAAGACGCAGAGGAGAACAGAAGGTAAACGCTCGGGGATCGGATTTTATAAAATGTTGATGTGCGTTTAGTGGGTATATATATGTAGATGTGTGTATATGTATATATGTAGATATATATAGTGATAACGCTATTTAGATAGACATACTAATAAGTGAGTCGATGACCGGGGGTACTGCTTCCTCGCCTAGCGGCCTGTTGGTGACTATGACAGCGGGGCTGGCGGTTGAATTACTGCTGCTGCTGCTGTTGCCGTTGTTGTTGATGTTGATGAGCCGGGCGAGAGCGGCCGACTGCCAGTGCGCAATGATCGCTGCCCCCATGTGGTAGGGTTCAGGGTTGAACCACAGCATCGGCTGGAAGTCACTGGCGTTAGACTGCTGGAGGCCCACCGACCAGCGCACCTTGTAGAGTTGAGGGCTGGCATTTGCTGCAAAGGATTATCATCATTTGTTTCTTCTAAGCCTCTCTCTCCTTCTTCCCGTCTCGCGTTAGACAAACAATGAATTCACTGCCACGTTGTATTTATTATTCACCTATATTTGTGTATGTGTTACTGGTGCTAAGGCTGCTGCAGCCACAGCTATTACTACTCTTCGTTTTGCTCTTATGTGAGTGTTGAACTTGCCAAGGCTGATGTTTGATTCGATTAACTGTTGTTCTTCTCTCTCCCCCGTTCTCTCTCGCTCTATCTCTCTCTCTCTATATATATATATATATACTTTCTACCTAATCTACGTTAGCCAGTAATAATCTTCTTTTTCTTTGTGGCTGACTCTACGATGAGACTGAATACGCACCAATGGCGAGCAAGTATTCGTTGATATCCTGCGTATCAGCGATGTTGTTCAGCGTCACTTGATCGTTTCTTAGTCTGTCGACGAAGATTGCCGCGGTCTGATCAGGCTGTCCGGACACGAAGCCTTGCGTTTCGCCAAACAGAGCTCCCAGCGTATAGGTCACAGACTTGATAATCATCAGCAGGGGGTTATTAGAATGAAACAGTTTGTCAGGAGATTGCTCATAATTGTAGATTATCTTCCGTCCCCTACGTGTTTGGATCTCACCGTAAGACATGCCTTTAATGCACCGAGGGCCGGACATGTTGAGATATCTCGGGTTTACACAACAGTCCTAGAGACAGCGTGGCTACTGACGCTCAACGATATGGTTTATTGTTATTATCTATTCGCTCCAAAAGAAATCGGTCAACAACAGGGATCGGGCGGGCTGGCGACACCCTGGTAGATTACAACAATGACTAGCGCACTAGCCTCCTCGCCTAGACGACGTCGCCACACATCAGCATAAGGTTAAACAGACGTAAAAAACGCCGAGCAAGACCGGCCACTCTTAAATTGGTTTGCATGGTTTCCAATTTAGACAAGGAAAATGCCGGAGTAGAAATTAAAATTAGCCATGATATGAAAAAACTGTACACGGGCAATAAATAGCCTTACGGAAAATCGAAAAAAAATCAACCAGTCAATCTTAGCCTCTCCGCAATCAAATAGTTGGTGAACTCCAGCTAGACGTAAACAATCACGGACAGTCGCAAGCGACACGATACACATCTAGATAAATAGATCGTACCCCGGGCCACGTTTGGCTGTCAGTCACGACTTGAGCATTGCAAATATAGAAAGAATATATCTGAAGGATAGTAAACGAACACTCAAAAGCAAGCTATTTTCAAGTCCACTATTCACATATGAAATGGCATGGCCTCTATGATTATCGCTATAACAGTGTGTAATTATTAGTTGATCTTGCTTTGTTTCAAAAGAGTCTATTCCAACACTACAGTCTATTTGCGATGTTGGGCTTGCGTCTTTATGTCACAATTATGCCACAAACTAAAATCACAAAATATGACACAAATTGATCGAAATACATATACCACTCTGTGTGATAATAAAAGTGTTATATATATATATATATATATATATATATATATTATACACGTAACGAGTGTTTGCGAACATGCGCTTATTACGTGGCCTTTAGTATTGCACTTAATTGAAAGTAGTACACGTTTTGCCGTTCGAACATATATATATATATCATTTTTTTAATAGATTTTACAGCTTTATCTGCTTATATTTAAAATGCAACAATTGTCTTATTATGAACGTATATATATATATATATATATATATATATATATATATATATAGAGCACGAGTGTAAACACTTCAACATACCCGGACACGATCGGTGGTGTTGGCGCTGACGAGAATGCAGTAAGCAATGGCGAAAATAACGGGCAGCACCGTGAGATACTGGGCTATCCTCCACTCGCGACGAAGCGCGTGCCACCTACAATGCAAGCCGATGCGCTAGTGACGTTTTCTTACTTGTCCCTCTAATTTTAAATTGTTGACTCCGTCATATATATATATATATATATATATATATATTTGCGCATATGGAAATGAGGCACAAATACATATGTAATCTCAAACTTCAAATACTCCGAATAAATAAGCACCACGAGCATTAGCATCATACTACCTTTTGCAAAGTAGACCATTAAGTCGTCGAAAGCTGAGAGACAAGCCACTTGGCATGCGATCGAAGTCAGTGTTGATTTCTGAAAAAACACCGAAATCATTTAGCCCTTAATGCACAAATCCAACGCTCAGTAGTTCCGAGAACTGTCCCTTCTAAACAGGGACAAAATCGTGCAGCACAAAAAAGAACAACTAATAAAAAGTTTGCCTGCGAGTTGTACATAGTGGTCCTACAATTTCTGACATGAAACTCCATATAGAGTCCCCCATAGAGCCTCCTACTATGCTTACCGGGTATGTCCAACGTTTTGGCCTCCATGTCGCCTTTGGACACTCCGTTTCCGCCATTTGGTTTACCGGCGTTTAGCCTAACCGCATCGGCCGCCTCAGCGGCTTCACCGACCTTCATGAAAACGTCTTCCATCGTTGTCACCGAAATGCCGATACTGTTGATCTGAAACAACAAACAAAAAATAGTTATATAATAATTTAATTTATTTCACACTTTATCGCACGTTAGTTATATAGGGTGTCGTAAGAGTCAACAAGACAAAGTAGACTAGGTAAGGTCAAAATGGATTTTATCCGAAAACAAATCCTGCTATAATGAGATATATATATATATATATATATATATATATATATATATATATGCACCTTGCATGCAGTTATATCAGGAAGATGGTTGCCCCGGAAATGTTCGCGATTGTGTATATGAAACAGAACATTTTAATGGCTTTATTGCATAACGTGGGCGTGATTTTAGCATTCGCCGCCGAATATTTTTCTTCAGTCCCTCGATGGTAGCGGGCTTACTACTAGCGAATACACCCGCACAAAAATCCCGGAAAAAAGTCCAGATGCAAACGCGGTGGCCAAGCTACGCCTGCTTTCTAGAAGATCACGCGTCAAGAAAACTTTTTTTTTTAACCAAACAAACTTTCATAGTTCACAGCTTAGTAAGCACCTTTTAAGATGGTTGACTGCGGCACCAAATCAACGGTGTCACTCAATTCGTGATTAGGAAGTAATTAAGATTTTTCAGTAGACATTTTTTAAAGCTTTTTTTCGTAGTTCTAGTATCATGAAAGAAACCGTGTACGGTTTCTTTCATGTCGGGGCTGATTTTTAACCTACTTGGGCATTTACTTTGTCTAAACTGGAAACCATGCAAACTTGTTCGTGAGTGGCCGGTCTGGGTCTCGAACCCAGGCCTCCCGAATGCAAGGCAAAGGCTTTGCCACTAAGCCATCTCGCTCGGTACATGACGGAAGTTAGTGCATAGATTCGTATACAATCAACATTTTAGCTTGCCTTATCAAACAAATCATTCGTGTTGCTCTTAGATTCACATTAAACTGCTTATCACACACAAACGACCGTTAGTCATTATACATTTTCTGGAGCGGTTGCAAAAATTCTGAATTATAACATCAATATCGCGCGGAGTGAGTGAAGACAAATTACCAGTGCGTCATCTCAGAAAAATGTCACACTTTGATGGCGCACTTGAACTCGGTACTTGATCGGTCCGCGTTGTCACAACGATTTGAGAAACAGATACTCTCTATGGAACAATTTGAAGAAAATCCACTTGAGCTATCTAATGAAATTACCTAAGGTGTAATGCCACAGCCACATTGAAGAGAATCCGACCATGGTTAGTCGCAGAAGCCAACGAAAACGACTCCGTCTTTGAGCACCAGTTATGCAACAGCTCAAAGCTATATGTGTATTCGAGTGTTTTATCACAAAGTTTAGGCTAGACTAAGATTGACTACTACTGTCGAGTATTGCACAGAAAAAGAAACCCAGGCTGAGTTACCTGCATGTGTGCTTGAGAAAGCCAATTCTTTCATTCTGCCCATGATCACTTATTGGTAAATGTCTGGGCTGGCACGCTAAACTGCTACTACGAACACCTTAATGAACTTCTCAAAAAGTTAGGTAGAGAAACGTGCCACATGTTTCCAGGCAGGTCTCACTAGAACTACTGGTGGATGTTCCAAATAGTATTCATTTCGTTCGAGGATCTGGCCGTTCGATATCTTCGAGCACCAGCATACAATTGTATGGGTTAACCTAGAAGCTTATTTCGGATTGGTCGATGAGAACCCATTGCTTGGCCAGCGCGGTCGCCCGCAACTTGAATAGTCTTGGCTGTATGTATGCATCTCTCTTCCGACATGTCTACAGAAAAAGCCTTAGCTGCTTACCAAACACGAAAGTTATCACGAATCACCGATTTGATACCGAATCATGCTCCCCACTAAATGCGCATTCTCCTACACGACGGCGTGTGTTTAGTAACGGTTCGCTCACCGTAACTGGTGAACGTCCACGTCCAATTTGGACACGCGAAAGCTTAAGTTATAGCGTATATATAAGTGCGGCCTATGAGGCTAACACTTCAGTCTAACGACTTCTTCACGCGAAACTTGTTCTGATTCGGAGTGGGCTTGTTCTCTCTTGGGTAGCGTGCGCTGGATTTTCATGGAGCGTACTGAACGGCATTTATCGCTGCGACTATGCCGTTGTTTAGGGTGTTTGATGGCAGCTAGTAGACATCAAATCATCATACTTAAGATATTAATAATATGGCAGAGAAATTCCTCTCCCTCCCCCCCTCCGCCCCTTTCAGGCGGTTAGGTGGGTCGGTCGGTACACTGTGCATCATAATAATAGTTCAGTAGGTGCGTTCATTTGGCCGAAGGCATTTATACGTACTTGAAGGTTCGCTTTTTCGGCTTCGAGGAGCTTGAACAGCGTCACCAGCCGCTCGTTTTCCGGAAAGCCGATGTTGATCGTAAATTCGTAGCCGAGGTTCGACGAAACGTGGATACTGTCGTCATTGTTGAGGGCGCCCTTTACTTCGTCGAGAACTCGCTGGACGTCCGTCTGGTGCGATACCTTGGATAGTCGCAATTTGTAGCCCGTATCTGTGACGTAGTGAAGACAAGAACAACCGGTCCGTAATGTATCCACTCCATACAGTGCTTTACTTACTTGACTGTTACTTAAAGCTATCAATCAGAATCGTTGGGGCCTCCTACTGGAACAAAGTACCGGCCTCCGTTAGGCAGACAAAGTCCCTGCTCAAATTCAAATGCGATCTCAAAGAGCATTATTTTTGGTATCTACTTGAAAGTGATATAAAATACAACCATGTTGCAATATATTGTAAATAGGTGAAAATGACATATATAAATTATACACTGTTATCTCATAAAAGGGGCTCCGAACAAGCTTGGTATTAAATTAATTATCTTTCAAGAAATGTCAGTAAACAAATAGTTGAAACAGTTGAACTTGACCCGAGGCGGATAGCCCAAATACTGTTCCGCTTTCTTTCTGCGCGGTCAGTAGCAGATTATTGGCAGTTGACTACCAAAAGAAAGAGTACAAGTTTGTTTACTCAGCCTATTCTAACTAGCCGCTACGCTTTGATTTAACGCGGCGTTCGTTAAGCTTGACTCTTCAGCACACTACACATATAAAAACAGCGGTCGATAAAGGGAAAAGTCACATCTTTCTTAAAAACGTTCTAGTACATATATGGTATTTCTTCTTCTTCTTCTTTTATTATGACGTGTCATGCTTAAAAATGCTATACCCGAGCGACACAGAATACAAACTATGCTAAAGTCTAGTACATCGCTTACAATATCGCATACACGCCCCCCATCATAGATGTTTTCGTCATAAATGAACTCAACCATTCTGGCAAGATTGCGCAGTATGCTGACAAATGTCAAATTTACTCAGCCGAAGATGATTGCATCTTGATACGTATACGTCTTAAAAACCTTTAGGTAACCTAATAACTTTTGGTACGTTTAAGGTATCTCCTAGAACTTAACTTGCAATCAATGCATTCTAATACAAAACAGGTATTAATACACTGCTTTTTCTATGCAAAACGACCAAGAATAAAACGATCAACAACAGAAACTCATCGGATGCTCTACTCATTCCTGCTTCAACCTACTTCATTTTTGTCTGCTACCTGATACCTGCGTTTCCTGCTGTCTACCTGATGGCCAAAGATATCTTATGCCTAAGGGTTCGTATTGCATGCGTTTTTTTTTAAATGTACATATATGTGCCACCGTACATCAAGTAGTGACATATGTACCGCACAAAACCTGAGTCGTACATAAGGAGCAGACCATCGTTGAATTGAACGGCTAAAAAAAGTTGGTAAACGGGAGACGGCCGATGTCAAATGTACCAGAAAACAGGCGAAAATAGTTAGTAACTGTCCACTGTCCAGTTGTAGTGTCCACCACCCCCATGACCGGCCGGCGACAGTTACGAGTTCGCCATGCTCTCGCTCAAGAAACACACCTTATCTGCTTGCACGTTCGCACCAAAGACTACTAATTTTTTCGCATGCCTTCTACAGATTTGCCCGCGCATTTGGTGACTTCCCGCGTCCTCGCTACTGGGGTGGCGGCACCCTCTAGTTTGCTTCGGCATTGCCATCAACCGACACTGTCTATGCCCGCGCTGCTTAACGGACGCTGCTATCCTACAGTAACGATAATTGAATAGACACATTCTGCCTCCGGTCAAGAGAGAAGCAAGCCCAAATATTTATCAGCCGGTAAATTAGCTCCTGCGCACAATTTTGGCTAGCTTTTGCTTCTATGTCTGTAGCACGTCTATACAACGAAAAGAGTCCCCAATATACCTGGATAAAAGAATAGCCCTGAAGATACCAAAGCAATATCACACCCGACCGTCTTGAGATACGTATTTCCAAAATGTTCCAAATTGTACTATTTTATCCTTGGTAAAGAAAATAACCGCATTGCTTGCAAGTGTAATATCAAATCCTGACATTCTTCTCAATTGACTACTCCGCATCATGCTCACTTCCTTCTGATTCTTAGCGGTGGTATACTGCACAGACGCATAAGGCACACGATAATCGGAGAAACTGTCATTGCTAAATGTTTTGAGACATATTTAAAATTTGGCGCAAACATCTATCGTGTGAACAAGACACATAATCCTCAAGCGCTGCTGTTGCTAGCCAACCGCGCCGTTTAGTGCTACATCGTTGGAGAGTAATGTATATATATATATATATATATATATATATATATATATATATATATATATATATATATATATATATATATATATATATATATATATATATATATATATATATATATATATATATATATATATATATATATATAAATATATGCAGTGACTCATACCAAATTTCCGCTTAAGGAACATGGGCGACCCGGCACTGAGTAATCGGCCATCGGCCACAAATGCGATACGATCGCCGAGCACGTCGGCCTCCTCCATGTAGTGCGTAGTCATGAGTACGGTTCGCGTCCGCCGCTCTTCCTGCAGAAGATTCCACACGCCGCGACGAGCTTCGGGATCCATTCCAGCCGTCGGCTCATCCAGAATCAGGACCTGCGAACCATAAACGCAAAATCTTGCAAGCTCAATAAATTGTTCGTCGTCAATACTATCGTTCTACGGAACTTTTGCCAACAGCGGTGTTATATTGGCAACAGCTGCGATTTTTCTCGCTCAGATATATATGTAAATATATATATAGTAAAGGATCAAACATGCATTCAGTACAACTACGCTTTTCTACATGCGCACAATCCGACAACAACGACAACGACAAAGACAACACGAGCGTGGAGTGCAGGCTTCATGAGTATTACAAAACAGACTTGCTACAGACGTCATTGAAGGTGTGCATATGCATAACGAGTAAATTTAACTCGCATTGTGCGGCAAGGAATTACCCAATTTTCTTACCGAGCTGCCCCCGACCATTGCGTTTCCGAGGCTGAGTTTTCTCTTCATACCTCCCGACAGATCCTTGGACATGGTGTCGGCCTTCAGGCTGAGACCAAGTTTTTTGGCCAACGTGTCGACCTCCCTTGAGATCGTTTGTCTCGGAGCACCCTTCAGCGTTGCAAAGAAGTGCAAGTGCTCACGGACCGTGAGCTCGTCGAACAGCACATTGTGCTGTGGACAAAGACCGACGCCCGCTCTCGCCCGGCGAGTGTGCGTTTTTACGTTGAAGCCGTTAATGAACACCTCTCCGCCAGTCGGCGGGAAAAGACCCGTCAAGATGTTCATCGTCGTAGTCTTGCCAGCTCCATTGTGGCCGAGAAGCATCGTAATCTGATTGGCGTACAGGTCAAGTGAGAGATTCTTGACGGCACGCACGGGCCCGAAGCTATGCGATACGTTACGAAGCTGAATGATCACTTTGTCGCTGTTGGATACAGGCTCTACCAGATCGTCATCTAAAACACACACACCCATATTTTGTTAGTAACTTTGGCTTTAGTAGACTTAAGTTACACCGGTCGAGCAGCTTAATTGTGCAGCCGTGCCGATATAAATATAGTAAAGCACAAGCACAAAAACAGTAGAGCAAATAACAAGAGCACATAAACCAGAAAGACCGCTTCTAAGGGTTCGGACAGTGTTCCCCAGCCTCCCGGCCTGTCGAGGTGGCGTGGGGTGTTTGGGTGCGCTCTGCGACCCGAGGAAAGCCATAGGTGCACGGGTTCGAGCCCCATTGTTGCACAGTTGTATTAATGGGGTCCGTCTTACAAAGCAATGCAAAAGCAGTCCCGTAGACGTGACGAGTTGGCTGAGGGTCTGCTTGAAAAGGCCTCTCGGCCCGGTCAAGCCCGGTCGAGAACTGGTGGCGTGGTGCGTTCACGTGCGCCTTGTTGCAACCAAAGGAGACACATAGACGCACGGGTTCAATCTCCGCCGTAGCACACTTTTGTATTAATGGGGTCCGTCTTACGAATCAATGCAAAAGCAATTCCGTGGACGTTAAATGTTGAGAGAATTCTACTGATGCTCCGGCCTTGTGTTCACGTATTAAAGATGGAAAGGAGCCATGCAAAGGAACTGCTCGCTAATCTGCCGAACAACCTGGCACCATTACTTACGCATGAAGCCAAGCTGTTTTAATACTGAATAATGTGTTTGTAGCTTTTGCGGAGAGTTTGATATAGGACGCTATCATATATTTGTGTGCCCAGAAATTTGCGAAACGTCCTTATCATCCAAAGTTAAATACCTATTGTAAGACCAAAAAGTCACACTGTGACACCTTGTGAAAGTTCAATCAACTGTCTACCAATTTTGGTGAAATAAATGCTGAATTGAAATAAATGTTGGCTAAGAGTCATCCCAAAAAAAATGGAGAATAACGGAAGCGGAGACGGAAAAAGACACGGGGCTAGTGCATCGCCGCAGACTCAACGAAACAGAACGACAGCAAACGCGATTGATTTCGCCAAAGGACCCTGCAGAGGCTGTACCCGGTCAAGCCACAGCCAACCAAAAAAGGCCAAAGCCGAAGAATAGTGCGGGGGCTCTTTCCGGGCGACCTCTTGAGGATGGTCAAGCAGCTCATGGCGCTAAAAGAGAAGCTTGTATTTAAAACAAACAACAGACATTAAGGCTATGATCACACTCTCAACAAATGCACGTGGGATTTAGAAATATAGCCCAACGCCGATAATGCGTTGAGCATGAGTTCTCTCAGGCAATTAAGGAAGCCAACACCGAACATAAAGGGGAAGTGCAACCCCTCTAATTCCCTACTCGCCTCAATAATACATTGGGCCACGGCCAATTCCATATCGGTCTCGTTCTGCTCCGCCTTGGCCTGGGTCTACAGAAACTCTTGTGACCAAACGTGTTGCCAAGCAGAAGGTTCGACACGGGACATTGTCGGTCATATAGTTGAAGATGCCGTCGCATGGGTGGCAGGCGTCTTCTTTTAACCGTTATTATGAGCAAAAAGACGCGGCTGGAGGACGCTTGCCGCGTTTGCTAACAAAGCATGCGGATACCATTATATAGTATGGATAAGGACTCTTCGCAAGTATGTGTGGCAACCCAATTCTATATAAAACGGCTCGGCGCATCTCCCCGGATTCAAGAGCTGATGCCAAAACGAGATCCATGAGAGCCAGTTAAGTACAAGGCTTACCTACCACGATCTCAAAGTAATGCCACAATTTCCGAATTTTGGAGTGGGTTGGAGATGTTTGACGTTTTCAGTCTGTGAAAACCTCCCTACACTAAGCGCTGTTAGCTGGCCGCACCGAGAGTGCATTAGCGCTTCCAAACCCCCCTTACGAGAAAAGAACAATCCAATAATACGCTTCAGTGTTTAACCCTCCTGCATAAAACAAGTTTGTTGACTGTGTGGCTCGTAACGCGTTTTAAACATAATACCTCCAAACTAGTCTGTAGTGAAACAATTCAACATAGAAAAACGCAGCTTTAGTAAGTTCTTAAGCAAGAGGCTCTCGAGCAATAGGCTCTTAGGCAAAATAATTCGTTTTCATTCAATTGTTCATATTTAATAGTGAACATAAGAACAGCCTGTTTGTCGTTACGGCTCGCCGTGTTAATACTTAATTAAGTTTGAGATTAGAAACTTCTATAGCCATACTGTGTGTCAAGGTAATCTATTTATCTGCTCAAAGTTCCGAACCTTGAATGTCACTCGTAGCGTCTGAGACGGAACGCTGTCCCTTGGTGATTGCCGGCGGTCCCATCCAGAACGACTTCTGCAAGAAGAAGAGCGGATGCTTCGGCATTCCACTTTGCCAGGGTACGATCGCGTCCAGGTAGAGCGTCACCAGCACAAGCAACACCCACATAATCATCATGGCTGCCATGATGCTGAGCGGCGAGACATTATCTCCCGGAATGACGGCTCCACCAAGATCTCTCCACTGAAGACCCACGCCTGGTAGATAGCGAAATTATGTTTATAGAGTAAGCACGTTCACCATTAGGCTAACGATCGTTTCATGTGACTCCTAGGGGCATGATTATACAACCGATATATCTGCAGCATTGCTACGACGGTCTACAGGAGTCGACTTGAAAGACAGAACGAGGAACTGCTTCTGTGAAAAATTGGCAATTCTGTCCTAATGCATGACGAGACACACGGTGAACACGGTTTCAATATGATGTTACATATGCCTTGTAGCTGAATGACCTGTCACCTATATAATGCTATATACGAGCTACGCGGACGCACCGTTTTGTTCAGCGAACATGGCAAATTTGGTTAGCCAGTGGATGCCGATGAAGGGAATCATTCCAGTCAACAGCTTCAGTTGGGGCGACTTGGACAGGTAATCCACGTAGGTCTGGTCCCCGGGACGGTCGAGCAGAGCCATAACAAGGGCCATACTAGCCAGCATGATAAGCCCGACAGCCAGCGAGCCTCCTTTCGCTGTTGAGGTTTGACGGCAATAAAGACAGGAGCAAGGTATACATGTAAACCTAACAGCTCCATATATATATATATATATATATATATATACATGTTCTTACATGACAAATGTATATTTTGCTACTAGTATATATATATATATATACATTTATCAGCTTGTCTCATTGCGTTCGTGTTCAATATATTCATTGTCAATTTTTATTTGTTTTAATTATCTTGCTATTTGTTCTGTATGAGATGAATACGAAACCATTAGTGTGGCGTTTTAGAGCAGTGTATGGGGTTATTCCATGATGGTGCAATATAGTATCAAGCAATATATGGCTTTTACAAGAAGCTCCTTACAGAAAGAGAGTATGAATGCGAACCCGACGACTTCGACCTACCCCTGTGTTCAAGAATTGGGTTTGCAAGGTCAAATTTGCGAGGCATTTTAAAAGCAAGATTGGCACTGTTATAAGATTTCCACTTTTTAGGGCTGACCCTTATCCAAGATTTAACAGATTTAACGTCCACATGACTGTCTTTTGCACTGCTTCATGGACAAACCCCCGTAAATACAAATGTGCAACGGAAGAGTTCGAATCCGCGCATCTATGTGTTCTCTCCGGTCGCAAGACGTAACCCGAATGCACCACGCCACCGGGCTCAACAACTAGCAAAAGCCTACTGACCCGTAGGATCGCCACTAGCCTAGTAAAAGCTACCAGTTTTTACCTTAATGGATATAGTAATGTATTTGTTTATTGACCAAATAACAGGTATTATATTTTGTTAAATTGACGGTCGAGCCCAGTGGGGTGGTGCATTCGCGTGGACCTTTCGACCAAAGCAGACACATGCGTGCACAGGATCGATCTCCGCTGATGCACATTTGGTTATAGGACTTCGTCTTACGTAACAATCCGAACGCAAAGTGTTGGCTAAGAGTCAGTTCGAAACAGTTTAGCTTAGTTATATTAGACGCTTTACAGAAACCGGATTAGAGCTTTCAAGTAAATTAGAGGTCGTGCACTGATGCCCGCAACGTTGACAAGTACATGAATCGTCAGCTTCAAGGTGGCCAGGTAGCGCGCACATTTTATGGTGAAACCCATGCACAGCAAATTAAAGAGTAAGATGACGGTTTGCCATATTGGGATCCGTCTTTTGTGCCGATTTTAGAGCGGTAGTGTTATCGGCCCTCACTTCATAAAAAAACGACTGTGGGAAGACTGTAAGCACCAACAGCAAGCGATACCGAAACATAATAGAGAACACCCTTTGGACCCCTACGCATAGGGTGTTGCAACCAAACGGGTCTACAGTGGTGCCCCGAATCAATGCCTAAACTGAAAGACCGTTTTCACAAAGTTAATGCCAATAAATGCGATCACGAAATATGTCGATATAAAAATAATCATTACTTTTTATCGAAACACCAGCGCTTCGCTACCCACTTTTTATTAAAGGGAAAAAAAGATGTTCTGCTTACTCCTCTTACCGTAAATTACCGTACTATTTCAGATAGAGTATCATCTTTACTGTAGACGACCGCAGTGTATACCAGGCGGGCGCGCAACCAAAATAGACAGGCCGGCACCTACGTGAGTTTAGCAGGACGGTGACGAGCAGAACTAGCAGAACGACGCCGATGGTAAACATGAGCAGGATGACCAGAATTAGGCTCCAGCTCGTGTAGTAAAATGGCGCGTTCTGAGCGAACGGCACGCATAGGCCCACCGTGAGCAGAATGCAGATCGGAACACCCGTCGACATGCCGACGAGGAACGCGTTGATCCAGTAGACGGTGTCCGACATGCCCATCATACGCATCATCTCCTGCAATGGTGTGCGCACACGACATGTACCCATTACCGCATGGCCAGATCATTGACGTCGGTGTGTCGCTATTCCGCGAGCAAGCTCTGTGAGCTCTATGTGCTTCATGGTGCATGCTTAATGTTGTCTCGTCCGTTCCGCGGGGTGGTGGTGATGGTGGTGGTGCAATGATGCCGTTGCAACTATTAGTCGTTATATAATAAATGTAGTTCTTGTACGTAGAATATGTTCTGAGTTGATATGTATAGCGCTACGGGAAAGCGGCAAACTATGACGACAGCAAAATGTAGCAGCTTTTGTTTTATTATCATTTGTAGAAAAACGAGCATTTTGTTTCATCATAATTGGTAAAAAAACGAGCATTTTGTCTCATGTGTATGATGTGTAGATTTGTCCGTGGAGCATTGTGAATTACGATGCAACCACCGTCACGGCACGTTCGTTAAACTGGCCGCTATTTTAAGGGTTGTAATGAAGAGCATACATCCCCGCAGGATAGAGCGCTTGTGATTAGAGTAATACAGTAAGCATATTCAATATTAATTCATGCATACATTTTTGTTAATAATAAAAACGGTAGTATTTTACGTGTATTCAAAATGTGCCGTAACGAAATTAAGAGTTTTACAAAAAAAAACATTGTGAACATAGTTTTTATTTAAAAATAAGTGAAAAATAATAAAAAAAAGTGAGCTGTACTAAGTGCTTTGTAGATTAGCGACACGTACCCTGAGACGGCTCTCCTTTTCAGAAATGATGTTCTTTGCGTATGACGTGAGAAAGACCGCGTAGCTCATTGCTAGCAGCTGGCCGAAGGCGTTCCCGAGCATCTGGTAGAAATTAGTTCCGTCTGGAGGCGTCCGGAAATACTTTCCTGAAGGAAAAGGATGCATCTTTGGCGCATCTTCATCGGACCAAGGCAAGCTGTAGAACCGCGCGTGCTCCTGTAAGTGCCGGTGTCCGCCAAACAGCAATTTGAATAAAAAACGAGCTTGCATTTAGGTTATAGCAGCAACGGAGAGACGTCTACCGTCGTTTCGATTGTGCTGCTTTATAGGCGTACTGTAATTACGCATCCATGGTAATAGCTAGAAGTCACTTGCTTCTGTAGTTTTGTTCTGGTTCGATATATTTACAGAGAAAAAGGCCCTATAAGGCCTTATAAGTAGAACGTTTATAACAGTGGCCCTCTGGCGGCCTCTCACGGCCTTGATACGGGACCACCCGCATGAGTCCATGGTGGTGACGGGAAATTTTAACGTTCCGAGTGTCGCCTGGGGGGGGGGGTCGATGCACAAATGAAAGAGGGTCGGTGTTGTTAGATTGGATAGCCGGAATGCGACTATCCTTGGCCAACCCGGCGACGAACCCACCTTTGTGCGGGGGTCCCAGCGGTCGTTCCTGGATCTCACCCTGGCGGATGACGCCTTGCTTTCTACCATTCAGTGTTGAGCGGTACAGGCGAAGAAGAATCGATAAGCGACCACTGCTACATCACCTTCAAACTGGCCCCCACGAGTCACCCTACCCCTTCTTCATCTCGCCGCACGTGGTAAATAAGGCACCTTCATAAGGAGGCCCTCATTGCCACGTTCGGTGCAAGACTGGGAACTGCACAAGACACGGGCGTCGACGCGGGGAAACTATCCGGCATCATACAAATGGCCTGTCAGATGGCGGGCGGTCTCCCTCGAGGTCCCTCCAACCGTCGTCCGCTTAAGCCGTGGTGGTCGTCCGCCGTTGAAGAGGCCCGGAAAAGGCTGCATCAAGGCTAACAGGATCCTGATGATAGCAAGGTTGCAAGACGACGCCGTCGAGGAGATGAGGGCTTTGTCCTGCTTCCAGCCCAACGACGGGCGGTCGAATTGCAGAGTAACTACAAAGACTGCCGACAAACCCTGAAAACTGTCATCACTTAAGCAAAGGCGGCAGCGTGGCAGGAGCTCGTGGCGGCAATCGAGGCTGACCCCTGCGCCCTGCCTTACTGGGTGATCACGGGTAAGCTTCGCCGACCGCCCCCCTTTTGTCGCCAGAGAAGACCCTGGAGCAGGTTCAGTTGCTTTTTCCTGAATAGTCCCCGCGCCCGTTGCAGACCTTTATCGTTCGCCCAGAGGATATACGCGTGAGATTTTACGCGCGGGCGGGAGGCTTGCTCCCGGGAAAGCACCTGGTCCTGATGGCGTGCCGCCCAGGGTTATTCGCTTTCTGGCAAGGCAGCATCCGGAGGAGTTGGCGGGCATGGCCGCTCGACTGTTAGAAAATGGAATGTACCCCGCGCAGTAAAAGCGAGCGCACCTTGCAATCATTCCAAAGCCGGGCTCTACGTCATTTAGACCAATTTGTTTACCGGACACAGTAGGCAAACTGTTTGAAATGTAATAACAGAGCGCTTAAATGCAAAGAATGAGGACCTTTACGCTCTGTTGGGTGACCAGTATGGCTTCCGATGGGGCCGGTCAACGATAGATGTGCTCCACCGTATCCTGCAAAAGACGAACCAGGAGACTAACAAATCTTGGAAGA
This sequence comes from Dermanyssus gallinae, assembly GCA_003439945.1. Lineage (NCBI taxonomy): Eukaryota > Metazoa > Arthropoda > Arachnida > Mesostigmata > Dermanyssidae > Dermanyssus > Dermanyssus gallinae. The sequence goes on along the minus strand of QVRM01005835.1, from coordinate 281,715 downwards.
CCCGGTCATTCGTTCTTATCATCCTTCTCGAAATGAAGAGCGCTTTTAGTACAGCAAACTGGGGTGATTGTGACGACGCTGAAGCATTTAGGTATTTCACTTTACCTCCGGCGGATAATTTATTCTTAGCTACACAACAGGACGCTCATAGCAGGACATAGCCAGCACAGTGGTACAGCCGGCGTGCCGCAGAGCTCCGTTTTTTGCCCAGTTCTGTGGAACTTGGCCTACGACGGTGTCCTGCGGTTGAGGCTTCCGGAAGGCGTAGAGACCGTCGCATACGCCGAAAACCTCGCCCTCGACACGGCTCGCCGAGAGACAACACTAGAAGAAATGGCTAACGTGGCGCTAACCGACATACAGGCATGAAGGACCGCCCATCACCCACAACTTGCCCCACAGAAGACGGAGGCAGTTTACTTAACGGGCCGGAAGGTGACCCGTGGAATCAACCTGACGCTCGCGAGCCACTCTATTCCTATCAAAAAGACTGCCAGGTACCTAGGCGTCATCTTAAATACCGGTCTTACAGGTGCCGCGCATATCAAGCACATCGTCGCCAAGGTCAGCAAGGTTGCCCAGAATCTGGCCAAAATTCCCCCTCGGATGGCGGGAGCTACGGACGGGCGCCGCCGACTGCTAGCCTCTGTTGCGGAGCCTTTGGCGATGTACGCGGCGCCTGTGTGGGCCAACCTGGCCCTACACACCGCTCGCAACAGACGAGCTCTTCGTGCGGTGCAGCGCGGCATGGCTCTTCGGGTCTGCCGGGCGTACCGCACGGTGAGCACAGAGGCAGCCCTCGTCCTGGCTCGCCAGCTCCCCTGGCCTGGGAAAGAAGCGAGCGCACGACAGATGGCGCGATGGACTTCACGCAAGCCCGAGCGGCAACGTTTGACGCGTGAGTTCACGAATGAGCCACGCCAGGTGCAGGATTGCCCCGGGCGAACTGGACCCGGTCGCTTATACCGGACCTCCGACGTTGTTGGTATGACGGGCCTGGCCGGGGGCCACTTTCGTACCTCTCGGTCCAGGTCGTTACGGGATACGGCCAATACCGATAGTGCATTAGCATTTCCAACGATAACCCCATATCAAAATAAAAATAACAAATAAAGAATATTATATTTTGTCCTAAAATCTGAGATGGGCTTCCCGATGCAAATAGATAAATTTGCTGCGAGAAAAAAAATCCATCACACAACACATCGGTCTCCGACACAGCTTCTAATCTAGTCTAATAATTACTAAATTATAAATTAAAAAAATCTTGAACAGGATACCCGTTTTCTCACGTGCAAGGCACTGCACTTACCTTGAAAATGGCGTACATCGATGGCCACAGTAATTCCATCTCTCCAATGCTACGATTCATTCTTGGGGTCGGCGTGGGGTCGAACTTATTGGCCGCGCCCAACCCGTATTTCTGGCTAAACTGCAGGGTGTAGTTAAGTACAGCTTCTTGCATGTCCGGCGAGAACTCAACAGCCATATCGATCGTCTCGCCCTCGCTAGAGCCGAGGAAAGCGTAGAGGTCATCACAATTTGCGAATGGCGTCATACTGACATTCTCTGCAGCTGTTAACAATTAGACCAGAAAAATACATTAAATAAGTTATTTATTAGTAATTGAGATACCTGTAGATATTAGTAAATATGGATCAGATGCAAAGCGACGTGCAAGAAAGGGCCACAATTAGCGCGGAATATGTTCGTTCAGACCACTTGTATTGAAATAACCATTAGGGCTTGTTAAAGGACGATAGAGGAAAGCTATAGTTTTAGCAATGAATTAACATTAATAGTTTAATCATAGAACAAGACCCAAACGTTGACACCTATCTTAGTAATGAATTACAGCTTATGTTAGCAGAACTGTGACCGCGTATGAACCGTAATCGAATTCGTCGCGTCAAGTCGTTCTCTAGTTTTTAGCTTTTATGCCTGCGAAACACGGTCAGCGCAGCAGAACTTTTAAATTATCTGTCGCAGGGGCATTTAGGCATAAGCCCTAAAAAAGAATCAGTATATATCAATCAATTCAGTTTATTCACCATATTTGGTAGTTACATGTCTTATAATTCACTGTTACAACTAAGCAGGTATTTCACACGTTCCTGCAGTGATTGTGCGTCGATAGACGCGCATCGGGTCAAGTGGTAGCGGTTGATGTTACAGTCTCCACAAAATTTGCACAGTGATGAATCAGTATATATATATACATATATATGTATATATATTTCTCCAAACTTAAATAAAAAAAAACTGTAGGCAAAACCAAAAGGTTGAATGTAAGTAGTGAACGAATTATTATTATAGGTCAACTTCTATTAGATGAATGTGCGTCAAAATTCATTCATTTATGACAAATGCACTGGCGTAAAGTTTGCCAGTTAACACAACTGGGCGAACTATTCACAAGCTATTTAAAAATTATGCGTACCTTTTTCGTAGACGTTCTTCATTATCACATTAGCGTAACTATTGTTTGGGGCATACGCGATGCGTACGTTGCCCCGGAACTTTATGTCGTCTTTCGTGAAAGGTCCGACGGGCTCATACGTCGATGCAGGCATCCATTTTCCCAAATCGGAATTACCTGACTGGTTGCGCAGCCAAACAGACAGGACTACAAACAGAAGGCGTTCGTTACACACAGGTCCAGTGCACCCATGTTAGCAGCGTTGACAGTATATATATATATATATAAGGCTTTACTAACTTGTGCGTGGTTCACATATCATCTCATATTGTACATCCCTGTTTATAGTCTTATATATATATATATATATATATATATATATATATATATATATATATATATATATATATAAAGTATGTGCATATATAAATATATGCTCGTACGGGTCGAATGGTATGATATTGACAACATTGTCGGCGATCAAATGCAAGCCAACTCACTAATGGTGACGAGCGGCAGAAGGAGATCAAGAAGACTGAGGAAGAAACGCCGCTTAATTCTTCGAATGACGATGTCCTTGTGCAGGAGCGTCAATAGCTGGCTGCCGAAACCCATCGTGGTTAGAAGGCCAGTCGACTACTGTGTCGATTAAAGCCAAGAAGTCGAACTCATTAAGACTCAGATGACCTCTTCACGTCGCCGCCAACTGAAGCACAACACATTACAAACATTACCTTAATGGCCTAAAACTGACCGTCGTAACGTTCACAGTCTAGCTTCCGTTCAGTTTAAGTCGTTATAGTCGTTACTTCGTGCAGGCTAGAAGTACATCCAATATGTCTTTAGTACGTATCTAAAGGTCCAAAGGTCCTCGGGCACGTTAATTACAACAAAATATTACTGCTTAATATATATATATATATAATCTCTCTAGAAACCCTGTTAGATGACGAGTCGGTGAGGATCGCGGTCGGACTTTGTTTGGGGTGGACGTGGTGTACGCTCACACTGCGTCTGGTCGGACGGGCGCCGCTCAGTGAGATTTAGTATCCATTGGACTACCGTGCGTCTTGGAACCCGTCGGACTTGACAGGGAGCGCAGGTAGAGACGGTCTGGCTCCAAACCCCGTTCGAGAGCGATTGCATGCTGCTTTGGAACGTGACAGTTATAGACTCATTAGCCCTTTCAGTGGTCATAGGCAGGCTGAGGTATTACCAGAACATCAGCGCAGCGCGCCTTCGGTGGGTGCAACTCTTCAGAGATAGCTGATCCCAACAGGGGACGTATATATATTATATATATATATATATATATATATATATATATATATATATATATATATATATAAATTCCTCGAATAATTGTGGGGTTTGTTTGTGGGTCGTTTCTCTAAGAATGTATCGAATCTGCGCTATCCCATGGAGCCGATAATGGAAACGCTGTTTCCCTGCACGTTGCGAAAGGTAACTGTGTGGCTCTTCCGTGGCGTTTCTAATTCGTTTTACCAGTTTACGCAGCAGTGTGGTTCTGTTTTTGATGACAGGGTTGCTACCTGACGGTTTCCATTGCGACTGGTACAAAATGGTATTGGGGTTGCAATCTCCAAATACTCCCGCGCAGTGACTCTTGTCTGGGCGATATTGGGTGCATACGTAGACATTTTGCTTCGGATGAGAGAACATTATCTAAACAACGGACGTCGTTAAAGAGCCTACGAGCAATGATGGTTCTGCTATATATACTTTATTTTTTACGAAAAAGAAAAGAGAGGGCCACGGAGATATTCAATACACACATGTATATGTATATATATACACGTGTGTATGTGTACATATATGACTACACATATGCACTAATTTGTAGACCAGGCCAGGCCTCAGTATTATTGCTTTTGCTTCGTCAGCACCTTGAAAATAATTCCTTCAATACATGCTGGAGTCGTATAGAAAATACTCAGAAATACCATCCGCATTTTTATTACCATGCGCATGCGGCTTATCTGTTGACGTTTAAGACAATGCAAGGCGCCGTCCTCTTACACATCAGTTGAGTCGGCGGGTGAGTGAAAGTCTCAATCTTTCGACGGGAACCTCGAGTTAATTAAAGTTTTTGCGTCAGATGTCAAGAGAACATGATTGAATTGGACTAACTCCGTGTTAGGCAAGACATAATTGCACGTTCGACAGCAGACAGTCGTTTACTCCAAAATACAATTTCTCTAATAATAATTAAAAGAGAAAGTCAGTCAGTAAAGGAGACGGTAGATTTTACAAAAAAGCTATGAGATGAAACGATACTGATGTTAAAGGGGATTCATTTTGTTCGAACAATGACAGTGTGATTCAAAGCTGTGCTTTAAGAGAATCTAAGAAATCCAAGCTAAGAGTTGAGATAGTTGAACATACCGTGTCGCGTTTAACAATGCTTGTTGTTATCCTGTGTTCCCTTTAGTTGTTGCCAATACCCCGTGGACTCGTTGGTGTGCAACAAAACGCACTGAATATTAGATGAGAAGGGGTTTGTTAAATACCTGGTTCCCAGTTGGCTGTGCTTAAGCTGGCAGTTAGATTACATCCAGATGTATCCAAACATATGAACAGTGTCCAGAAAAGCGATTCACAATCATCGTAGCTAACGCAACAGGCGACGAATAGGCGATACTGAACCAGCCAGGGACAATAGTGTGAATGAATACTCTCGTGTACAGCAAATCTAAAAAGCGGGCTCATGTGGAAGAGATGAACAGAGGGATAGAGGGAATAGGGAAAGAAGCTGCTGGAAAATACCCCATCGGCTGATTAAGTATGCATTTGGCGATGTTAACGTCATATGAGCCCGCAAATATTCCGGGAACGCCGCTTCTTCGTTTGGCTGCATGGGCCTCTAGCCATACGTAAATATCTCTCTCTAGGTCGCTTAGTCCTATCCGCGTAGTGTCGGCGTTTTTTCTAGGCCTAATTCCTTTTCCGAATACGCGTAGACTTTACATCAACTTCAGCTCCGCTTCAATCTAATACCTGGATTTGTGATTGCATACCAGGCAGGTGACACAGCGTTACCGCTCGTTCACATTCTCAGTTTTATTTATATATATATATATATATATATATATATATATATATATATATATATATATATATATTAGCGTACACAGCTACTCCGCGTTAGGATTCTTAGTAATACCTCACAATTTCTGATATCGTATTTATACGATACTATTAAAATACATTTTTGGACAAAAAGTTTACTAAATGATACATTTTGTTTGTATTTAGGGTTCTGACGTGTTTAAGGTAAAGCGAGCTAAAAAACGTAGCTTTTAAAAACAACATTGCGACAATTTTGTGTCTCAAAGTGCACAATAAGAGCGTGCGTTTAGATAATTCAGTTCAGGTAACAACATCACCAACAGCATTTAGAATGGCCAAAAATATCCAGCGTAAGAGTAGCTAAAGCCGAAGCGCAGATGCAAGAACGCAAACGTTACAAACTTGCAGAAGACTACATGTTTGTTCCGGTAGTATTTGAGGCGGGCAGAGAACCTTGCCCAGCCGCATGGAACTTTGTGGAAACGCTTTTACTGAACAAAACAACCGCAAAAAAGGGCTTTCAACGATTACAGCATACTCTATGGGATCCAGAGAGGTAACGCTGGGTTAATATTAGAGACAATGAGTGCTGAAATGTTTGGTAGCCTAGGGACGATGTAGAAAAAACAGACTGCTAAAGCAAGACTTTTGGACAATATATATATATATATATATATAATATTCATAGTGCACACACTCTCAGGAAACAATTGTAGCTCCATCAGTATTTTTAATAATTAGAACCTATATATATATATATATATATATATATATATATATATATATATATATATATGAAAGTGTGTTCCTCCTATCAATCATGCATTAAAGATACCTGAATATCGAAACAAAGTTGCCGATTTAGATCATTATTATGCAGGAGATAGATCGAGATGGCCGTGTGGGGGAACGTCCAGAGACCTAATAAAGGAAAGCTTAGCGATCTTTATAACAGTCTTAGACTTACTACTGAGAGGGAGAGAGACGGTTTCCAGAAAATTGGAAAAGGCACTTCTATCCCAAAGCCACAGAGAGAACTATGCTCGGCCTCAGCCAAAAACGGATAGAGGACAATTTTATCTTATACCGACATTAGGCACTCAGAAAAGACGAGATGCAGAAAAGAAGAGTCTGAGGAGCTGGGAGGCTGGGTGGACTAGAGCAAACAAAAGCCACCAGGATCGTGGACAAGGTCAAGAATTCCAGATCTCATGAAATGGTAGCGATCCTCCATAGTCCATCCAGAGTACGTGAAAACTACGTTCTGCCTAATTTAAGTTTTCACCAGTTGTGGCAGGCTCCAAACCTATATGGAGAAGATCGGGAAGGCTAAGATCGACACATGTGTGGTGTGCGACGTTAGCGAGATACAGACGACCCGACCCCACCAAGACTAGACGTGCAGAGCAGTAGAACGAGTGATGTACTCTCAAAAATGCTCGGCTCGAAAAAAAGCTGGGATCCGGGTTCTGATTCTGTGGGGGTCATTAAAAAAGCTGATGAGTGGCAGTAACGCATGTATCGCCGCCAGCAGACTGAATATTGCAAGACAGATTAGCGGCTCTCTACATGCATTGACGTCATGCCAAAGATATCCCGGTCCTGGAGATTAAGGGACCACCACCAAGTTTATTGGTGAATTTAAGAGTCCTATACTACCCAGATTAAAGGATGTACTTTGAAATTTTTGTTTCTGCCCCCTGTGAAAAAATATGCCGGATTAAACGGGACCGATTGCACACTTTGCCGGGACAAAGAACCACTAACGCTTATTTAGCTACAGCTGTATATAGGATGTTTTCTGAGGTCTTTTACTTTTACTAATGTGATATAATATATCAGCATTCAGTCCGTGTAGCATGTTAAAAAGAATCTTACGATTTAGTGGTTTAGATAATAGCAACTTCCATAGCGAAATCCAACGGAGTACTCCATCGAGCAAAGTCAAACGTTTTCTTTAGTAATAGTGTTTAGTGAGTTGAAGCCCCACACTGTGCAAACCGGATTATCTGGTTAGTCTTTTCAAAAAAGTCTAGCAACTCGCTGAAAGTTAATTTTGTACAGTTTATGACACTTAATAATGAACTTGACTAGCGTTAACGAGACTTGCATGAGATGATGACAAAAAAACGAACTTTTCGACTGAGATTAACTACAATATACAAACTGCAACCTTGTGCTGGGAATATATATATATATATATATATATATATATATATATATATATATATATATATATATATATATATATATATATATATATATATATATATATATATATATATATATATATATATAATATTAAGCACTGCAACGAGCTGTATCAGGGAAAATGTGTTTGCTTGTGCTCACGAAGCGTAGTCGGGTATGAGCTCTTGGCATCAGGTATGACGTCTAAATTACCCCTTCGGAACAGATATATTTACTTCTACTTCATAGCACTTACAGGATGACACTAGCGGATGTGTCATCCTGGCTGCCATTCTTTGTTGAACATGTATAGCTGCTTTATTTTATGCAAGTCACTTAGGTTAAATATATAATAAAGATAATAGCCCTTTATGGTTTTATATATATATATATATATATATATATATAAGTTTCAAACGTGGTTTATTCAACGGAACTGCATTTTGCAATGCTTAAGTTTACAGTAAATAAAAATGGTTACATAATAAAGCAAACACCGAAACAAAAATTACTCTCGACAATATTTCAAAGAATGCTTTAAATAAGCGCAATGCCTGCGCAATGCGCAAAACACAATACCTAATCACAATAAGTATCATCACAAAGATTTCTATACAGCGTTTGTTACAATGAACAGCAATAAGTGAGGCAACACGCTCTCACATATACGCGCAAATGAATTAATACAGCACCTATATAGTACACAACGACATTAAAAAAAAATATATATATTTATATATATAGAAAGAGAGGGAGAGGGGGTGTCCAGATAGTCTCGTTTAAAACTCTGGGATATTGTCAAGTTTGATGACAAATTAAGTTTTGCTAATGGAAAGGGGGAGCGAAAATGTGTCGTATAGGAGTGAGATGATTTTAATGTTTTTGCTCTGATTGTATATAGGGTGTCTGACATCAATTTATAAAATGCACGATTGTGAGAGCGCATTACTTATTTATTATTATAGAAAGCCTGATCGCATATGTGATCGCATTCAGGCGAAAATTCTACAATGTCTGAAATATGTTGTTATTATTATCATAGGGGTTAGATTTTTATTAAATGACTTTAGCATTTTTTATGTCTGAAATTTATATATACATATATATATATATATATATATATATATAGTCTAGCGGACGACGGGAAATTGCGTCCACCCGAGTTGAGTTTGACTGTCGTTTGTCAATCTTTGTCCGACCACTGTCCGTCCGACACATTTGCACATATAAAAAATAAAACATTTACATGTTGGTGAGCATAGGCCGAGATATAGCCGAGAAAATACCCGCTACCTAACAGTAATTGGCTGAGCGCGTTTTGCAGCTCGTGTCTGAAGGATCACTTACACATAGGCGTACACAAAATTCATTTATGTACATACCTTGAGAAAAGTCCACTTTTATTGTTGTTGTTGTTTTTGTCGTTATTGTCTCTCTTTCTCTCCTCACAGTCCTTACTGTTCACGGTGCTCTGTAAAACCCGCCAGGACAGCCAGAAGGCCGTAAAAAGCCTGACCACTATCCGTTCGAAGCTGCTGCTGCTGCTTAGTGTAGTTTTTTACGTCTACCGAATATCTAGTTAGTTGTACTGATCGTTGGTATCGCACTGCCATTCATCATCGCTCAGCCTGTTACGCTTCCGCCGGCTACGAGAGCACACTAGGTGGCCAGCGTACTCTGGCCATCGGTTCTTCTGATTCTTGCTTGCTGATCTGAACCTCCCGCGGCAGCTCGTCTTTTTTTCCCTTTTTTTTTGCTGCAACTGTCACTTGTGCTAATTCTGCTTCTGTTACTGTCGCCGCACTCGGTTTGCGTCTGTTTGGCTTGCTGTTCTAGGGCGTCGTAGGGTCGTCAGCTTAGACGTAGATCACTATCACACATGCGCTATCGTGGGAAACACACGGCCGATGCCGGTTTCGTGGAGGGTCGGCGTCTCGCTTGACCACCAGCCAGCATGTGCTATCGCGAACTCGTTGCTCTGTCAACTCCCACCGCGGAACACGACATCACGTCGACCTAGGCCGTTAACCACGGCGACAGGCGACGCGCGATCGACGCGCCAAATATCATTCAAACGTCACATGTCTGTTCGTACCGTCTTCGGCTTATTCTTGCTTTGCTTGCCCGTTCTTTCAGGCAATCGCGCTAATTCGCTCATCTCTCTCTCTCCGTCTTGCTTTCCCTATCGTGCTGTAACACTACATTTGTTACTCACTCGCTCTGGCTCTATGGAATTGGCTCCTCAAGCCGTTGTCGGCCCTCTCTCATCAGTTTGACTTGATCCCAGGAATCAACGATGCATCCTGGAGATTCGCGCGTGTTGCTGACTGCACACTGGATGTGGAGGATTACCAACTTACAACAGCTTATATATATATATATATATATATTTATATGTAAATGTATATATATTTATATCTATATGTATATATATATATATATATATATATATATTTTTTTTTTTTTTTATATATATCAAATTAACAATGCCACATCTTCAAGCGATCCGCAACCCCTATATATTAGCTAATACTTACAACGAACACTTAGCAAAATTCTCTATAGACGCCTCCATAACTCAATTAAGCTTCTCCCAATCTAGCGAGCGTTTCTCCACTATAATGGTACCTTCGGGAATCATTGCCCATCTGGATGGCATCCTTAACGATGTCAAGTCTGCGGGACATGAGCTCAGACTCGCCTCAATCGACCTCCGTAGGGCGATCGACATGGTGAGTCATAGCTCCGTCCTCTGGTCACTCCGGACTCACGGATACCTGGAGGTATTCATTAATTATATCGAACGCTCGTCCCTCTCATCTAAAACTCTCATAGAATTTAGTCCAGAATGTTGCACTTTTCGGCCAAGTAGGGGTGTTAGGCAGAGAGATCCCTTGTCCCCCCTTTTATTTAATCTAGTTCTCGACGACATTTTAAAATTAGGCAAAACTAATATCGGGTACCAACTTACTGATGACTTCCGCCTTATGGGCTTAGACTTTGCGGATGATCTCATCCTCCTAGCCTCCACAAAATCTACTCTCCAACGACACCTTAATATTGCGGACCCCCTTTTGAAATCCCGAGGCCTTGAAATTAATACTAATAAGAGCTTTCCTATCTCCCACCTATTTAATAGGAAGAAGGGTAAAGGTTGTATTAATACCATACCAGAATTTAAAGTTGGAGAGCGGTAATTGCAAGCAAAAGGTATGAGGGATGGATGGAGATATCTGGGACTTGACTTTGACAGCAATGGCAGAGAGACAGGATACAACAAGGATATACTCCATAATTTACTCAACAAACTCACGATAGCTCCCCTTAAACCCCACTAAAAACTCATATTTTTGAAAGACTTTCTCATGCCCTGCCTTCTATATAAACTGGTCTCGGGTCCCAGATCATCTCGCGCACTTCTTAGCGACCTAGACAAAGAGATCAGAAAGTCGAAATGGCTTAAGCTCGAAAACTCGGTGCCGAACGCCTACCTCTACACGCACACAGCACACGGCGGTCTGGTCATACCCTGCCTCCAAACATTTATCCCCAGACTCCGCCTCTCCCGTCTGACAACACTCCACGCACCCTGGGGTCCAATGAATGCTAACCACCAAGCACTTAAAAAAGACCTTGCGAAAACAAGACTTCTTTGCGAGCGCTTTGAAACCTCCATCGAGACCGCTACACAAGAGACCGATTACTGGTCTCAACTACACAACACGTTCGGTGGGGCACATTTGAAAAGAGCACACGAAACGCCCTTTGTACATTACTGGATTAAGGGTATGCTTTACCTATTTGGTAAGGAGTACGTAAATTTAATTAAGCTCAGGATCAACGCACTACCAACGCGTGCCAGATTGGCCACGGGAGGCCCGGGCTACAACATATGTTGTAGGCACAAGTGTCATTCTCCCATATGATGACTTCGGCGGAGGCATGGAGGGAGGCGACGAACTTGTTCGACGCTGTTTTGACACTCAAGACAGCCAAGGAAACGACCAGGCGGGAGAAGTTTGAGCGGGTCTCTCGGGAGAGTGGTCGAGACGAGGAGCCGAGGGAGGGGGAGGGGGTGGGGAGCAGCCAGGCCCTCATGGTCTCGACGCGCCCTCACAGGACGGATTACAAAATGGCATCCCCCTATCCAACCGCAGGTAGACATGCGGGATGATAGTCAGGGATAGAGCTGATTGAAGGAGAACGGCAGAGACGCCTCTCCCACGGCTTCGATGTAATGCCAAAGTAATACCGAGCCTGGGGGGGGGTGGGGAGGAATCCGGGTTTAGTGGGTTTGCGAGTCTCACGCTAGTCACGCAGGCTGCTAGTGGCGCATGTGCATCATGCATTCCCGAAACCTCCCAGAACAAAAAAACAAACAAAAAAGGCACAAGTGTCATGCGCTTGAGACGTTGGCTCATGACGCTCAGATGTGCGATACAACACACAAGCAAACTATGAAGACACATGACGATGTCTTAGATCGCATGGCGTGTCTTCTCCGCGAGAGGGGTCATAAGGTGGTTCGTGAACGAGTATTCCGTCGACCGGGCGCACCGGGTCTAAAGCCCGACCTCGTAATAACAACAAGGGTGCCGAGGTTTGCGGCCCGAACAGGGACCTGGTAAAAGAGCGGCAGAACAAGATCACCAAATATGACATTAAGTTTCTAAGAGCTCCCCGATCCGCAAAAACCTCGCAGATTCGGATCCATCACTATCTCTATGAGTGGCAAATGGGACTCCGAATCTGAGAGTACGCTTTTGGGGCTCGGCGTCACGAAGAGGAATCTTATGGATCTTACCGTCTTAACGTTGCAAGGGACCTTGAGAATATACCGCTCGCACCGAGTCCACAAGAGCGGGAGCTACCATCAAGCAAGGACACATACAGCTGATTCTTAACCTCACGTGACACCTTTTTACCACAATGTTTATTAAGGCGAGCACCGTCGAGTGTGCACATGTATTGTAAATGATAAATAAATGTTCACAACATATATATATATATATATATATATATATATATATATATTTATAAATATATTATTAATTTATTACCACCCGGGCTGGGTAAGTGTGTTTATGTGACATCACAGTTTTTCGACACTATATATATATATATAAACGGCAGCAACAATAACCCCCCACTTCGAAAGACACTACTACATCGTCATCTATAGGGCCGCTAATATCGCCACTACGGCGATTTAGTTTAAGTTACAAAAAAAAATTACCCAGCCGCGGCGGTGTCGAAGACAGCCTCATTCGAATAGCTGATGCAAAAAGCAGTACAATATACCCGGGACGTTAGACATTAGCATATACGCAATAGTAGGATATTCTAAAAATGAATTCGATTATGAGTAGATACAGACACACGCACACACTTAATCTATACGCAGTAACGCAACGAACTACTGCCCGATGCCACAACGCAGTGGAATGATTATGCTCCACCAGTGTACTATGAAATGCCTAGGCAAGATCGACCCCAAGTGAACTTAGCGTAAACTGTCTGAACTGTGACGAGTTCGCCGGTCAAAGAAATCCTGCCCCCCGATTGGGCTCAAAAGAGCAAAATCTGTGTCTTGGATTCGGAAGCAGGCCGACTCGATGACCCAGTAAATTGGTGAAACAGCAGCCACAATAAATTTGCTAAAACGGTATTTTTAAAAAAGGCGTTGTTGGGTTTAATGATAGTAATACACACGGCATCTTTAATGTATCCACAGCTTAAATTAGCGCTAACAAAAAGGATCTTCCATTTTCAATACTTGACATCCTCATGGACAACGAATATCTACGCAGTCTACGCATCGGCTTGAGGTTGGAAGCAAAACTCGTCCAACTTCACAGCTGGTAGTACGGTCACCTTGTCGATATCTGAACAAGCCACAGACTGCGTATTCAAAGCGAATGTTGCCAAATATACGAGTATAAGCGATGAGCGAAATTCTTGTTAGATTCTACCACTTGGGTGACCCATATATATATATTTATATATATATATATATATATATATATATATATATATATATATATATTTAGGTCAAATTTATTTTTCGTATAATACATTATGTATATGTTACACGTATCACGATAGATTAGCTAAGCCAATGTGCCTAGTGGGCGCGTATTGTGACTGTCACGTGTTCGTTTCGATGAGGCCAGACCGACGCCACTTCAAAAGTGTGCCCCGAACGGAGCCAGCGTGTCCATGTTGTGTGTCAAGATCCAGACGTTGTTTGAAAAAAAACGACGACCTGTTATTACCGGATGACAGGTTTAACAAGGTGCCGACTTTGCGGATCAACTTCTTGGTCGCAACGCCAGGAGCACCCAGGGGTTTCAAACGTGAGAGGGCAGAATTCGTAGGGGTACCCGATTGATGAGTATTTTCTCAACTTGCTAGTCTCTGCAAGGTAGGATGCGTAACCAGCTTCGGCCGCGCCACCGACCATAGAAGGAGCTGAGGAGTCGGTAACGGTTGTATCCCAAATCAGCATTTTGCCTCGCTTGAATGGTGCAAGTGTCATTCCGTCTGGACGTCTGCCGTCCTCCGCGCAGAGGCCTGGGTGTTCAAGGATGCACGAATGACCACACGACCTAAGGGCTCTGCTAAACGTCTCATTGATAGCGGCATGTCTCGGGTGTCGCCCTGCGCCAATGATACACGATAGTCCATGATGTCCTAGTTTATCGACGGGGTGACTACATTGACACCGATGAGGGCTAACTAGGTCTGCACCCTATTCGTAGGCCTACTGCTATGCGAATCGTCTCATGATCAAGAAGGGTACCTATGGGGGCACTGGAAAGACGCCAGAGTCCCCATATATATATATATATATACAAAAATCGATCAGATCGATTAAATATATCTATATATATATATATATATATATATATATATATATATATATATATATATATATATATATATACAAAAATCAATCAGATCGATAAAAAAAAAATATATATATATATATATATATATATATTTAATTAAATTGAGATATGGTTTATTTACGGAACTGCATACATTCACATGCTTCAGTTCTCGTTATGAAAAGTGGTACAAGGGTTTGGGAATAAAAGGAGAAAAGGGAGAAAATAACAAATATATATATATATATATATATATATATATATATATATACGTCATCAAAGTGCTACCATAAAAAAAAGTTATATAATAAAAGTATATATATATATATATATATACCACGCGCATCAGAAATGACTAAATATTGAAATCAGGTTGCCGATTTTAATAACTATGAGAGACAAACAACCCCTAAACGCCTGCAGCTTTAGTTTTAGTGTTTTTTTGTCCCTCCGAGTTGTTATCTGAGGCTTTCTACTAATAATCATAATAACGTGACATACTATCTTAGCAATCAATCCGTGTAGCATGCCAAAGTGTGATCAAAACGATCCTCGCGCCATTTTTTTATGGTAAGACTAAAATCTTTTTGTTAATTTTGGGCGATCAAATCTGTGTATGTAGCCCGGCTCATATTCACGTTGACGTATCTATCTCTTGTGAATTTGGCACAATGCAGACAGTGTTTCCGTAGGCAGATAGAATCTGAGCGGGACAACCGGGGGCCGCTTCAGGCGGAGCCATTTGTCCACCCATGCCATCGCCGGGTGGACGAATGACAACACTCTTCATGTACGTAGGGCATGCACTCAGTAACGGCGCCTCATTGAGCGCAGCGGCTATAAAAATATTGGTCAAGCACAGTATTATATATTGTGCCTCAGATTATCACTATTCATGCTCGATTGTGATCAGCTTAGGAAGTAAATTTACGTTGGTACATTGGACCCGTATGCACTAATAATGACTCTGTTTAAAGGCTTTACTATAGATCACCATTATTTATTCAATCATATTTATTTCACTCAAATAGAGTATGTACAGAATACCCAGGTTATTATTAAACATAAATACTTGTTGTCCTGCCGTTCTACCGAGAGAAGAAGTGTAAAAATCTTCGTTGCAGTGCCGGACAATCAACCGCGTGGTACTTAGCACATTGCTGCGAGCAAAACCGACATCTGCATCAGAAAACGATCTGCCGGCGCTCTTCAGGCAACTCAGTTGGTATAGGCCTCTGGAATCTACCATTTCTCCACACAGAGGACCATTTTTATAAATCCATGCTGCCTGACGCCAAGCGAACATTGTAAATGTGTCTTGTGCCAGCAAAATAATTAGGAATTGCTTAGCAGCGGTCTCCAAATAAATGGCTGGCTAGCCAAACAGAAGCCACAACTTACGGCGCGTTGTACGACGTGAGACAGACGATTACTTTTGTTCTGTCGTGGCAGAAAACGAGAAATCGAACAAAGTTACATTTAGCTTTGAAATATATTTTTTTTCATCTCTCAACCCCGTTAAGAGAAGCCCACGTGCGCCATTGAACAAAGTTGAACGTTTTCCTTAGTAATATTCGTTTACTGGAGCTTAGTCTGATTTATGACGTCTAACAACGGAACTAGCTAGCGTTAATAAGGTTTGCACGACACGATATCAAAAGTTTGGATGGGCGATGATATGCGCGCTACAATCTCGAACGATTTCCTTACACAAAACCTCCTAGAAACGAGGAAAGAAAGAGACGACTTGTTTTTGTTTAAACAGAAAAACCAGTCGTGCATTGCTACCTAGAATGCACTTCTACATGGTTTGTGGGGTTCAAACGAAACACCAGGCGCCCCAAGTTGTGATGGCCGCTGCGGTCTGCGAACAATATTCTTCTTTATGAGTTCATACTTTATAGTTCAGTAGAAGCCCAATTAATTTCACAATTGTTTTATCAAGCTAAAATGTAGAGATTGACCACAATATACAAGCTGCTACTTTGAACTGGTATTATATATATATATAAAGGGAGAGAGTAATCGTTCCAAGTATACACTCTAGGCATCTACATATATGATCTTCGACGAGCTGGACATTAATACCTGCACCGCGCGCCGGGCATTAGTAACATGTACCGCAGCGAACTGCATCGGAGCAATTGTAACTGCCATTCCCCATTAAGTGTTGTCAAAGAGATTGCAATGTCCGCCGGGACAACACGTGAGCTGTTTTGAGTGCGAAAAGTACCTGCACGCAGAATATAGACCTTTGCAACTGGCAAAAGCCCGTGGGTGATAAACAGGTCCCCTACAGAATCATTCCGGCGTCTAGAGCATATTGCTCGTAATGCGTAATTTTGTACGACCTTCGCTCTACGGAGAATGCCACGATCGCCACCTCCCTACATGAGAATTCCGTAGCAAAGGATGGGCATAAACAGTGAATCGTAAGCAATCAACAGGCCTTCAATGGGACCCTGAGCTGTTTCATGTGTCGTAAAGCTGAAATGACTGCATAGCATTTAGGAGTTCTATAGTCAAAGTGCCGTTGAAAAAAAAACATTTATAAATATATATATATATTTTTTTTTTGAGGGGGTATTAAGTGCAACGGTTGGATGTTACTCTGTCCGGTAGCGGGCCTCCTTTACCATTTGGAAGCCGTCGAGGCCATCAAGCTGTAAAGTGAGCGGATGAATCCTCTTTCTCCCTGTGAGGAGTATTGCTTCACTCTTTTCCGGGGCCAGTTTATGTCCCGCTGCGTTCATCCACTTTGACGACAGGTATACAGCTTTATCTAGAAGAGCGACCGCGAGGAGCTGCGTAGGCTGTATGGTGGATCTGCGTAGCAAGTCCGCCTAACTTGCGACGTACTGCAGTTAGGGCGGGTTAGTGCTCACGGAAGCCGTGAGTCATTCCTCAATTATGGTCTTGTATTTTTTTGCCAGCGCGCTCAACAGGCGCATTGGCCGAAATCCCCCGTTCCTTTTGCGAATGAGGACGACTTCGGGTCGCTTCTAAGATAGCGGAACAGTGCCGCTTTTATGAAGGGCAAGGGAGGGATGTTGCGATTTTGTGCCAGCGCCCAATCGTGAGCTACTTCCAGTAACTGGGTACCCGTTGATCGACCCTTTGTAAAGCCATGTCGTGAGGAGTTTGAATAAAATTGAAGGAAGGTTGTCGGGAGTCCGCGAGCATTTTCTCTTAAGGCTATTGAGGTGCACTTTTACCTTCTCCTTGTTAAAAACAATGTCATTTATGAGAACGGTCGGGATCTGATTAACGGTGTTGGGAATTCCAGACGGCTGAACATATACGCTCTCAAAGTAATCTTTCATAGCTGCCGTTTTGTCGAAGTTCCCTGTGACCGTGTGTTTGCCAACTATAAGTGGAGCCACTCCAGACTGCAGTATTAAACGGCGACCAGCATATCTAAAAAAGTTTTTGGCATTACGAATGTTTAGGTTCGCCTCCTCTAGCCGCCTTTTGCGAATTGCGGCTCGTGCCAATTGAGTGGATAAGCGCGAGTGTGCACGGGACGATGGCGTCAGACTATGTAGGCGCCTAGATGCGTCCTCTATGAACATTTGCAAGGTAGATGGTTTAGGCTTTCTTAACGGAGTAAACATCTCCATGAGAAATATAATGGCATTTACAAATGACGTATATTGTGATTCGATGGAGTCACAATGAGATAAAAACGAACGCCAGTTGGTAGCTGCAATGTTAGCCGCAATTGCGTCATAGTCCGAATGGAAGTTATCTAGGGAAGGGCTAGCGGACTTTTGAGGTGTGTCAATAAGAATTTTAAAACACACAGCAAGGTGATCTGACTTTACGGGTGGCTCGCCTACTAAAAGCTCTGCTATAATTTCTTCGTTGTCAGTAAATAAAAGGTCTAAAATGGTACCGCTGCGTGATCTAGTGGGTACGTTCACAAGTTGTGATAAATCATTAAGGCAACAAAAAGAGCTAAAAATTTACTCTTTGATGGTTTCACTTAAAGGTTGGTTGAAATCTCCCGTCCGAATGACCGGAAAGTCTACTTGCAAGAGCTCATCAAGCAAATCACAAAGTGTAGTCATGTAGTCAAGCTAGCAGGCTAGCCAAATGAGTTCAAAAAGGTCTACTTTAGTATCCTCCTTGTCTAGGCTAGAACCATAAAGACTAGCTCCAGACTGCCTGGTCCTTGACACTAGGTTCCACCTCATCAGAGGCTTAGGCAATAACTAGGCAGTGGATTATCCCTGCCTCTGAAATCTCCACTAAGTGCAAAGCGCTTTACAATAATGACTTGACGCGTATGGATAAAAATGGCTGTTATTGCGAGAAGCACTAAGATCGCATTATTTTATAGAGGCTGGCACGCATCTCTAGCATGCATTATTCCATAACAGAGCGACTAGTTAATTCTCTGAAGTCGTCATTATATGGTTATAACATTATAAGGACGTTTGCTTGTTATTTTAACTGGCTACTGGAATTGAAAAAACAAGCAGATATGCCGCGGTTCATGTGCGTGAAAGGGGCAACTCAGGTCTGACTCAATTTTTAGGAAAAGCTATATTACTTCCAATTGAGCATTCAAAGGCAATTGATAGTAAACGTTAAACTCGTAACTATAAATGTGCTATTACCAATAACTAAAAAAAATCAGAGCCGGCAAAACGGCTCCAGCTTACGTCTATCGCTATGGAAGCACTGTGACCTATCAGTGAGAGTACAGGATTGCTTCTGAATGGCTCGTCGGAAGTGGCAGTAACTGCGTAGGCGCAGCTATGTGACGGAGCGAGTCGGGTGCAAAACAAGGCCCGTGGCCGAGTGAATGCCTATTCCGCCCAGCAGGACCGGTAGGCTGTCTGTGTTCATACCTTGTCCTCGAACGCGATTGGACCGATCATCTAGGGGAACACCGCCATAGCCAGCAGATCTAGCTAATACCGGTTTCTTTACAAGGATGTTCCGGAGCTTACTTAGATGGGTTAAACTGCGGCCTTCTCCATTGCTCGAACGTTAAAGAGGGTACCATCGTCAAGGTAGAATAGAGGGACTGGATGTCACTTGTTTGACGTAATGATGTAGAAACAGGCTAGACGCAAGATGGGCTGCTACGTACCCCAGCTGACAACTGGCTTATGACGTGATTTCAACCTCACCGAGCATCAGGGGAGTCGGCCTGTTTCATGCTTGGTGCATGACTAGATAGCGGGTTGGAGCAAACATTTGACAAGAGGAGCCCTCGTTTGGTTAGGTTAGAAGCGTTTTTAAAATTAAATTTGAACGGCCAACGGCTCTTGTTGTTTTCGAGAAATGTGAAGGCTATATGCACAATTTCTAATGCCCCATTATCTTCAATCATACATTAATCATTTATCATCAATGGCTTACGCCATATGTCATATCTGCATGTAGCTTTACACATTTTTTTTGCTTCCTTTGTTGATGATGCTTTGATATATCAGTGCAAAACCGTACACGGGCGCTAGCCTTCCGGAAAAGCAATTGAAGTTATGGTCATCGCACATGTTATTAATAAAACGCACTTATAAAGTAAGGCCATCGACCTAAGAAACCACGGTCTTTGTGGCCAGTCTACGCAGAATGAAGCCAACGGCTATGGAGCTGTGTCCCCTAGTATCCCTTCTTCAGACGATGTCACCCGCCGTATATGACGCTTCTCACGGATGTTGCATCACCTTAGCAAGTGTGGCCAGCACATCGTTGTGGTCACCGTTGGCAGGAAAAGGCAATTTAGATGGTCGGGCGTGACGCCGTCGAGACATTCCGCCGCATCAGATGGAAAGGTGTGGAAAGTTCCTTGGTGGCATCGTCCCGACCACTGGCAAGCCGATAAGGAAAGGTGGCACCACGTGCCCTGCAAGAGCAGGCGTGTGCTTTGCCTTACCCATCGACTTCTTCGTTATGAGAGCAGTCTTGTAATTGGGGACAAGATTAGGCTCTTTTACAAAAGAGAAATAGGTAATATTCGAAGAACAGCATGGATTCGGGCACGGAACATTAACTCGTACGTAGTAGAGAGGTGCTCGGGATATATGGGACATCCAGGCCGCAAGTATTCGCGATTGTAGCTTTTCAAGATTTAGGGCCAAAGGATAAAATAGTCGAAGAGTTAGCAAAAAAATGAGAGACGATTGATTACGGGTTTAGTATTGCTGAAGAGGTGACAGGAGCTATCCGGGTAGCATGGAGCGACATACTGAGTTTGTTGCCATGTTTTGTGCTTGTGAGAAGATCATCAGAGTAGGTAAATATGGGCTGGACTCGAAAGTAGTAGTCGAATCGTACCGTACAAAATTGGCATGGTCTTCTTTAGTTAAAGTCATTCGGGATGAATCAATCCATAAAACGGTTGGTTGAATCCACGTATGAGAAGGGCTTAAGGATAGTCAGTACAAACGGCAGTCGCTCTTTTTTGGGGTTAACAATGCAGGCGACTGCCACGTACGAAATAAGCGGCAATGAGTAACACCGAAAAGATCGGCCCTTAACGACCATGCTTGCGGCTTCCAAGGTTCATCACGTGTTGAGCCCGGTGGTGTGGTCGCCAGGGCTCGCGACCGAAAGGGACACGTGGGTGCATGGGTTCGAGCCCCACCGTTGCACATTTGTATCTATGGGGCCCGTCTCAGAAAGCAATGCGTAAGCAGTCCCGTGGACGTAAAAGGCTTTTTCACTAACAACAAAAATTATATAGATGAGTCAAATATAGAAGATATTACTTATGATAAACATGATGTCGAAAAAAATTTAATTATTCATGATAAACATTATGTCGCGGTGTGTCCGGCGGGTAAGTCCATAACAAAGCAAAACGGTAGGTGGTCGATAAAATGCTGTATCCAACCTCATGTGTGCGGGGACGTATGTATATATTTCATTTACTCAACACCGGTGCAAGGAAAATCAAATGTTCGAATCATAAGAGCCATTACAACCATTACACCGATCATTTTGTACTCGCGCCGGTTTTAATTCGGCATACATTTCAACAATGAACAATCACTAGCTAGCATAGCGTCAACAACATCATCAACAACAACAACAACAACAACAACAACAACAACAACAACAACAACAACAACAGAGAACTTGTAGTTATAATGAAATCAGTAATGATCTTACTCGATTAATTTTGCTTCGGGAGGTCCGTTAGACTATTTCGGCCGGAACGCACATGCCGGGCCGACAAGTCTAGCCCGAATGTTGTTGACGAAATAAGGCAACGTTCTTGAGATTGATTACTCTACTCGCTTTCCGTGCGTGACTCAGAGCAATACGTAAAGCCGCCTATGGTCTAGCCGACCATTGTCTTAAACTATATTGCCCCACATTGGATTGGTCACTACCGTGCTGCTTGTAGAACTAGACTTTATGGATTTATAGCTGTACAGCTGTCACAGCAAACCGAAAAATTACTGAGTCATTAAATCACAAATGTGTTTGCTATCGGGACTGGGAGCAGTACTACATGCTCGATTCGTTCCACGTTGGTTTTAAGGAGGTTCTGCAATCTATTCACGGTGTCGCGTTAACCCGTCATAACATGCTCGACGTGTTTGTTACGACCGGCGGGATCATGAAACGAAGTCATTGCGTTAAATATAATGCTTTATTGTTACTTGTGTAGCAATTTTTTATCTGTCTGCTTCAAGATAAATATGTACGACATTTTGGTTTATCTCAGGTAAATGCCTGTCGTTGAATGTTTGCACTTAATGCGCATATCGTCGACACGGATAACAATATATTTGCAACGCGCATGTTATTATATTACATTGGATTTTATTTATGAATATCCCTCCAGTCGCGTAAGCTCAAACTCAAAAGACTGTATTAATATTCTTCATGAAACATAAAGCGGATTATATTAATTATACTATACAGCCAAATACCAAGGCTACACTTTAGACACTTCGATCCTTATTTTATTGCTTGGTCTAGTAGGTGTACCACAGCAGGAGTACCACAAGGCCCGTACTGGGCCCACTCTTGTAGAACCGGGTGCGCGGGTGATAAAATTTCCGCTATACATCAGAAAACAGATTGAGAGACCAGAACGGTGAGAAATGACCAACTATATGTGTATATATATATATATATACTACCGTACTAATAGAAACGTCCTAATAGCGGGCCCACATTGCCTTACGTGGCATATGCATTATCAGTCAACGATCCTGAGCAAGCGTATTGTATCTTCCGCCGGGAAAAGAATAAATACGTGAATGACTATTTGCACAGTCTCTTATGCACACACCATACTGTGAGAAGCAGGTCGAAGCAGGGATGCTGTGAAATATTGTTGACTTTTTGTTTGGCATTTATAGTTTATTTTGTTCGATGCGTCAAACTCACTACTCAGGCGATTGCGCACATCGTATTCATCATGCAGGATAGTGCGGGACTCCCAGCGACCTTAATGCTTTTCTAGCCACTATCGACACGGCCTACCACGCACAAGTGGTTCAGGTTCCGGTTCAGCCTATCAGAGAGACGGCCGTGCTAGATGTAATGCTTGCTCTTGAAAAATCGCGCGGCACTCATTTCTTTATCCACAAAAAATGTGCGACCTCAAAACGCTTTTGCAGCTAAATGAGCTTTGTATTGTATTGCACTGTAATTTGCAATCAACACGTTTTCACTGCTTTCGCAATGTTAGCACTCTTCATCATAAAGCTTAGTTTTGTCGTCGTTACTCGTTAACTCAGCGTCTTACATTATTAATACTTTTTAAAGGGATTAACTGGTAAGACGCATGATGCACACCAAGCGACATTCTTAAAGTCGCCGTAGTGTGGAGAGACTCACTAACGCACTCTGGCACTTGTCGAGGATGGTCGCAAAGCTGTTTCCTCGAGAGACTAAATTAAGCACAAATGCACTGCATAGCAAAGAATCATAGAAATAGCGTTTTGCAGCTTCCAGACGGCACACATTCGAACACACTTGCATAAAATGCTACTACCAAAGCGACCAATACGAACAACACGGACTCAGTAGTGTTTTTCCTTTATTTTCATTAGTTATTTTGTTTGTCATTTGTTAGCATGCAATAACCCGCTACTGCTGCCGCTGGCGCTGCTGTATTCCGACCCGTTCGTCACCATGCGGCGACCCGTCGAATGCGTTCGCCAGTGCCTAAATGGTTGGCCTACTGGTCACGGGTAACGGTGCTATGCTTTAATCGAATTTATCAGCGGAAGCTTATCAGTGTAGCGTGCGTCTGACTAAGCTAAGACCATCAGCCGATTTGCTGAGAAAGCCAGCTAGCTTAAACCGTGTAGGCTCTCCCCAGCGTGAAATTGCCAGTATAGGCCTCTCTTTCATCTTTCAAAGGTCACGACGTGACGCAGCCGGCATAGTTTGATTCCTAGCTTTCCATGCCTGCGTACACGTGAACGCAACACACCACTACGCGTGTCATTGTCCATCCTTTGCGGATAGCAGCCGAAGCCTGAATTCAATGACGGTAGGCCGATTCATCAAAATGTTCTAGCTCTTTGCGTAGCGCGATTCCCTGGTTTACTCATGAGTAGAGTTATTAACACACGGTAATATTATTATTATTATTATTATTATTATTATTATTATTATTATTATTATTATTATTATTATTATTATTATTTAGTTAATACAATTGTGAGGTATGAACGTTTAAATTATGTTTATCCTGCTCTGTTCGCTTTCTGTCAGTTCATGGCACCTATAATTGAAGCCACGTTCCCTCTGCACACGGCCAAAGACATCATCTGTCTCAAAAACATGGCCTCGCGTCGATCGCCCGTAACGTCTTTGATTCGTTTTCCGATGTCTTGCAGGAGTTTTGCTGTACCTGTGCTGATGGGGCCGAGTATCTCTAATGTAATGGGTGCAAAGTGGGAGCTTCTAGATAGTTCTAGATACTTCCTCCGTTTTTCAAAATCTGCACGTTCTGCTACCCATCCCGATTCGACTTCGCTGTGGCGTAAATATGATAACGCCGCCGTGCATGAAACCGTTACATCCCATACAAGGCATTTTCCGTGCGACCACAGCGGGATGGTGACCCCGTCAGGTCGCAACTCACCGCTGCCATTAAGACCTACTGGTTCGGGCGTAGATGGTATCCCTACCCTTCTAAGAGCTCTTCTCACTATGGCGTTGAGTTCAACGTGCCTTGTAAGTCTGCCGGGGCTTTTTAGACAGCTTATGCAGCATGCAGCATACCACTTTCCTGCAGATTAAATCATTTTGTATTTCTGTATTTTTTAGCACTCAAATTATTTATTCAATGTGATCAATCATTAACGGTGGGAGCGTGACATTTGGGTCCCTGCGAACGTGTGCACCTTTACGGGGGGGTCTAGTGAAGGGTTATTAATACTATACTCATGGTTCATCTGGCTTCACGTTTGTCCAGCTTCCAGAGGGTAAAAGGGCAATGTGATGTCCGTGCATAGCGATCATTAACCAGACTGGGGACCGCTTTTGTTCCTTAGTGTATTTTAGATATATTCAGCCTGCTGAGGACCTATGCGCGTAATATGTTTTTTTCGGCCGCCGTGCGGGGTAATGCAAAGGAATTGTATGAGAGTTGAATTTAGCAGTTGCCTTACCTGTATGACCTAGAAAATGTGCGGGCTCTATCGAGTATTCGTGAATGTAGATGGGCGAGAAGTCAAAGGTAGGCTCTTAATCCCATGTCGTGTTATCATGTCATAAAATATTACCAGCACCAGTAGACATACATATATATGTACAATTCGTTTTCGTTTCGACGTAATCCATCATTTACTTTGCAGGCCCACTTCATATCCGCGTTAAAGTGATAAAGCTCCTCCCAGAGATGACTTACGAGGTATTAACTAGATCCCGCTGACCTGCTATAACGATATAGCGTCAAAAAATCATATCAAACTATCGTGCATCGGAAATGGATTAGTAGGCAACAGCCAAATCAGGTGATCTACGTCTATACTCATACTTTGCCGAGTGAATCATAAGGCTCACTTACCGATAAAAAAAACATTAAAATAGGAGTGTACCTTTTACGAGCCGAATTTCATTTTTATTAACATCGATGTAACTCAAATTTAATTACTAACAAAACTCCATACATCATAAATTGAAATAGGCCCGAAGTGCTAAAATAATTTCCGCCAGCGGCAAACCTCATATATTTTATTTTATAGCACACCCTAGCCTCTCTGTATGGAGAGGTAGGCGACATCCGGCGACTGTAACGTCCCGACGGCAGTAGCACTCTTCTACCTTAAGAGATTATTTCAGGGCTGATGTATAGTCTTGACAGAGTATGGGGACACCTCACTCGGGCAGACTTTGGCTTGCTTTAAGGGTGTTTCACAATGTACCACTTTTAGTACCTAATGTGTGTAGTCTGTGCACCGGTATTTCTATTGAGGTTGAGGGCGCCGTCTATAGTACTATTGGAAAACTTTGTCTCGGAATGGAAAATTTAAATTGAATAAGTCGGCGAGAAGTGGCATATCAGAATATTTTCAGTGCTCCTCATATCTGGTCTGGCATGTGACAATCACCATGTCACCCGTGACAGAGAGGTCACGGTGAGCAACACCACAGTGTCATCAGTTGAGATAACCACGATTTATGTACTTGCTCGTCTGCTGTAAACCGCTGATGGAAACAATCCGACTCGAGCAGAGGTCAGCGATTACCAAATAACACTAGCACTTTTTGCAGGACTAGAAAGTTTGGTGAAGCCTTAGCCGAGATTGGACACGTTGACATCTAGAGCTCTTGGCACCTCTGGGAGGGAAGCGCATGCTCTAGCCGTCACATATACACAAGAAATACCTGTCACGATTACCACTACATTGTTTGCTCGACTCCAGGTTTTCACCAGCCGTGTGATCAGTGCCAATGCTTGCGTTTGATGCCATGCAAGGAATTAGGAGGTGTCTTAGCGATCACTGCACTATCTCCCAACGTGGGACGGACTCTAACGTCTCATAAGGCAACATTCGTTTTGTATATGCAACTAAGTTGTGAAATAAATAAAATTCTTAAAGCCAAGATAGCTCTGCGGAACCCTTGCTGCGCATATACTGGACAAGAGTGGCGATGAGCAGAGTAAATGAGATGCAACTCAGTGAGTCCCCTTGTTGAGTTCCCACATGTTGCTTTATGCCCAATGCTCCTTTTTTTACCCTTCAACCAGTCACGTCCCTTCCGCGCAAACGATTAAGATTACTTGCAGTAGGGCTCTTCCTACTTCCGCCAGTCAAAATGCCTTAATAGGGAGGCTGTGAGGAAGTCGGTTAAACACCTTCACTCAGACGGTATATGAACATTTCTCTGGTCTGGGCCACGATTCTGATTGTTGGACATGAATTGCGCCGCGAGTACCCCCTGCACCTTTTAAAATCGAATTACTCGAGCCCTGATAGGCTACCATCTGCTGCTGGCAAAATCCTGTTTATCGGTAACAAGTGACAGCAAATTTGTGCAAAATACGCTCTTAAATTGTCAAGCATGCTCCACAATATACACTTAGGTCGGTTCTATTGTCACCATGCCGTCCTCTTCTTTAACAAAAGAGATACTTTAATAAAAAGGAATAAGTGCCCGTAACAGAGTATTCAAGCCATTTAGTGCATTACTGCCAAACGCATATGTTGAATGAACTATCTAACTCTTTAAGCGAATCATTAGAACAAGAAGGTCCCGTTCCGCTTATTTAAGTAACCGAACCTCTCCTCGCGTAGCCTTATAATCAAGTCATTGTTTTATATAGGTCTTTGCACGTGGTAGAGTGCACGTGAACTGCTTTTTACCGGCTCAGTCGTCGACAACACTATCTATACAGTTAGATTGGAGATGCAACCTGTGTACCGTGTTGGCTTCCACCGCGGATATCCACTAGTTTTTGGGCCAAATTGAGCTTACGCTCACGCTTTGCGGTCGCGCTACGTTGCCTTATTTTTTTTATGTGAGAGATCAATGAAAAATAGACTAGCATTACTGCAGCGCAAAGATAACGTGAAAATGGACGTGGCAAGGCAACCCGTTCAGAGCATTGCTTACAGCCCACTGGGTGGCACCAAATAGGCCAGCATTGCAAATCGGCGATCGCCAGGTGCAAATCAAAGGGCCTAAATCAAAAAGCTTATTTCCTACAAATACTTAGTTGGTTGATAAGGTCTTGCGCAAAAGACACCAATGCGACCATGAAATAGACCAGAAGAAGCAGTGAAACAGGTCCAGAGGGTCCAGTCAGTATAGTGCTGCTCACCGGGCACAACAAGTGTGCCTCATAAATCCGCAATCTTATAATCCATCGTTAAGTTTACCCGGAAGTTCAACAAAGCAAAACCGGATTTGGGACTGGCCGCCCTCTCAATGCGGTGTCAAAGCAATTAACAGTATTGAGATCGATTTCATTTATTTCTCACTGACTAACGTCTAGCGAAGGCTGATATATTATCTGAAGTCTATGCAGCTCTATACAGAGCTCGATAAATTCTTCCCCAGAACTGCCCGATGGCGATGTATTTTGCCTACGTCCATAGTCACCTAACTTACGTTGTAGACGTTTATGGCTTGACACAGATGCTTCTTATCGGGTCGCTTCACCGACTCCAAAAACGAGCACTGAGAACAACTCTGGACCTCTGGATGCGAGACTCAATGCAACCGCACTACAAAAATAGAAGCATTCTGCCGTTCCCAAAACCTATACAATACTCTCTTGTAGTTAAAATTAAGCGTGGAGTGCATCCAAGCTTATATGGTTGGGCAACATCAGCAACGCCCAACGCCCTACCTAATAACTTGCCTACTCGGTCACACGCCAACTATAACTAGTTAAAGCTATCAATCAAAAACAATTTAGTGTACAGCTAAGATACAGTGCTAAATTAAGCTCCCTTGTAACTACTACTCAAAACTGGAACATTGAGGTGCTTTTCAAATGTCGTTATCTCTATGCCTATCTAGCCATTTATATATTTATGTGTATCGTTACCCATCGGTACCAATGTATATATATATATATATATATACCCACACATATATGCATGAAAAGTTCTGATACCATTTTCTGAAAAAAAGAATATTTATTTAATCTTCCAAAGTGTTTTTGTTTCTATCAAAATGTGTTTGTGCCATCTTCTTCCCACTCGTCGAAACATTTTTAAACGAGTCGTTCGGCATCGAGTTGAGTTTCTCCTGCAAATTTTTTTTATCTCTTCTATATTCTTAAAGCGTTGTCCCTTCAAATTTGTTTTACTCTTGGAAACAGGAAGATTTGGACAATATAGAACTAACATTCTTACTTAGCGTTCAGGTCTCTTGCGTCGAACGATCTCGCGCAACCTTCTTAAATTTTCACCATAATATTCACGTTGGCCATAGAACCAGGTAGCAACAAACATTCGGGACATTTTGGGAGGTAACCCCCTTGAAATCGAAAGGCACTCAAAAGGACCCTGGTGATAGATCTGCTCTCTCTGAATTTTTCAAAAAGTACCGACCTCCATCAGGCAGACAAAGTCTCTGTTCAAATTCAAATGCGATCTCAGAGATAACTTAATATTCTGAAAGTTTCGTATCTGGTTAAAAATGTTATAGAAAAATACACGCCATGTTGTAACATTGTTATCTCATAAAAAGGGCTACAGAAAGCTCCCCTCGAGACTACCAACTCCTCCCGTTCACTGCTCCCGTTCTTGCCAAATTCCACCAGATAGAGACAATACAAATCGTCCAATGGAATTGCGAAATTCATCATTCATGTGCGACTTACATCCATCTGAGTATGTAAAATATATTGCGGATAGAATTCCACACCAAGGCGGCAAGCAAATGAAAGGGCTACGTCCCCGTGGGACTGGATAATAAGATATCCTGTTAACCGATGGCAGTGCCAATGCGTCTGTCACTTTCCAGGCAGCTTAATGCCCGGTATCTGCTGGCCTTCGTTGCGAGTTGTTTCACTGTCGATCCAAGTCCCGACGTAGAGAACTACTCGGCTGCGTTTATGGATACCCTTTGCTTAGCTGCGCTATTTCGGGGGCGACGCTTTGGCAGGCCCTGGGTTCAACCAGGCATGTCAAGCTTCCCGCCGAGCCCAGATCTGTGATTTGTTTTTTTTACACGGAGGGGGCAGGAACAAGAATGCATAATACACACCATTTGGTCTGTGTAGTACTCTCAAGCCCAATTCTCAAGGAAGGATCACCTGTGGCGGTCTGCTGGCGGATACCTACTCTGGTGTGAGGCCACTAATCGCCCGTTTTTCAAAGAATGTGTCGATGCACCTACACGGCTGAAGAAAACAACAAGTATATTGAGATAGGCGAAAAGTGTTTTTTACAGGTTGCAGCTGGACAGCAACCCCAGGTGGATTTTACGACGCCTAACACGCGCCAGGCCACGCTCCACGGTACAGCCCCAAAGTCCAACCACGCACTACGCCGTCTACGCAGTGCGGCGAAACTAAAGCTATACGACAACAGAATAACCACAATGTTGCACGTGCACTACAACGATCACGATATCGTTCAGAGGCCAAAACATCACCATCAAGAGCAGACCGACCACATTGCCGCACGTGCACCGCTGTGCCGAACCCACCGATTACTGTCTTGACTATTGACAACTTTGCCGACCTTGCGGCTAAGACTTGCTGTTGATGCTGCCAATCAAGTACCAACGAGAGCCACTGGCAGCAGCATACTGATTGATGACCTAAAAGCCGGCAACCTAGACCTGATAAAAACGTGTGATGGTCTCACACGGAAGCACTAATGACAGACGCGTTTCGAGATGTAACTTGCATGTGGGCACTCCCGCCGAGCCATTCCACACCCACCATCCGCATTGACTTCGTCTCGCCCAACGACTCAGTTTCCTGCAACAAAATGATGGTGACCGCAGTGTCTCTCCAAATCTCACTAAATATTGTACTTGGTGTGCGTGTACTAAGTTCAATTGTCCGACGAATCAGAGATTTGAGACAAAAACCGACTCTAGACACAGCGCTCATAACTAAACAGAATGTACAGGTGCTTAAGAGAGGACACATAAGTGGATTTTGCTGGATCGAAGTAAAAGAGGTCAGCATAATATATTCTGCCTATATCAGTTCTAACTGCTTGCACGAGGATTTCGAGCGACTCCGAAATGACCTCGCAGAACCGATACGCGACACGAAACCCGGAAACGGAGTGCTAATAAAAGGGGATTTTAACTCAGCGTCAGAAGTCCAGGTATCGGAGGACCTAGTTGTTCTTAACCCGGCTCTCGTTGACTTCCTGGCGCTTGGTTGAAGGACGAAGCGTTGTGGGGAACCCTCGCGGGAGATAGTCACGTAAAACTCAAGTAAATTATGGTAACTTAGCAATTCTTCGTCCAGTAAAACCTTCCAGTTTAAAATCCTGTGTGTTTCCGCTCTTCTTGTTATTGTACGATCGATGCATGAGGTGCGCCCAGCTCTATGAAAGGTGTGCGCACCTTCTTCTCGCGTCGATCTTACAATAATAAGAAGAGCGGAAACACACAGGATTTTAAACTGGAAGGTTTTACTGGACGATAAATTGCTAAGTAACCATCATTTACTTGAGTTTAACGTGACTATCTCCCGCAAGGGTCCGCCCACAACGCTTCGTCCTTCAACCAGGCGCCAGAAAGTCAACGAGATCCGGGAGTCCCTTAGAACCCTTATTGGCCAAAACGGACCGCCAACAACACCCGCGGGCCTCCAAAACCTCCTCTAGGTTTCCTGCAGGGTCCCCACGGACCGCGGAATACACCGATTGCACCGAAGGTCCCTGAAGCGCTGGTGGTGGCACCTCAAGCCGGGAAGGCACCAGGCCCGGACGGCATCCCCGTCTTCGCGGTTAAGCTACTGCTGAAGAAATACCCAGAAGCGGTGGCCGCGGCCGCGACTCTCCCCCCGGGCGCCGAGACCTATTTTTAGAAATACTACTGGACGTGAAAAACGCCTTTAATAGTCTCCCATGGAGAGTCATTCTCGGTACTCTCCATAATAAAAGAGCGCCCTTTTACTTGAGGCAAATTTTATCATTTTATTGATTCCATCCACTGATAATTATCTACTCACATGACCAAACTTATAATATGATCGCAGAGGTGCCGCGGAGCTTGATACGATCCTCCTGCTATTGAAGATTACGTACGACGACGTGCTGCGGCTGGGGGATCTCCCACCCGGGGTCGAACTCGTAGCCTAAGCTGGGCCCCACCGTCCAGGCCCGAACACTAGGCCAGCTGGAGGCGCGTGCAAACGAAACCTTCTTCAACGTCGCGCACTAGAGGCAAAGGACGGGGCTTACTCTGGCCCCCGCTAAAAGCGAAGGGATTCTCCTGGTGGGTCAGACGGGCTTGTCCCCGCCTTGTTCTGGAAGACCAGGAGATCGCCGTAGTCAATACTACAAAGTACCTCAGGGTCTTCCTGGACCGGGGCCTCCGGGGTACTGAGCACCTACGGCGGGCGTCGGAGAGGGCATTGAAGATCGCCAATAGTTTTGCGCGCCTCATGCCAAACACCTAGGGCCCTAAACAAATACAAAAAAAATATTATGTCCGTGGCCGAGTCGGTTGCCCTATACGGAGCTCCGGCCTGGCCTACCAACGTTCTAAAGACCAAAGCCAACAGAGCCCGCTTACAGGGGGCTCAACGGGTCGGAGCCCTTCTGGCGTATCGCACGGTTAGCGCTCGAGGTCGCGGGCACTATTCCATGGGACCAAAGGCAGAAGAGCGCCGCCGCCGCCTGTGGGGGGACCAGAGCCTTAAAAGGAAGAGGCGCGGCAACTCACATTGCAGCTATGGCAGGGGTAGTAGGATGGCCTGGCGGAGGGGGCCCAGGCGCCAATCTCCGCAAGCTGATCCCTAGCATCAAGGACTGGCTGAGCCGGCCCGGTGGGGAGCTCACCTTCCACACCACCCAGATTTCGACGGGGCACGGCGACTTTCAGTCGTACCTATTCAGAATCGGGAAGGCCCCCAGCCCCACGTGCGCCCACTGCGGCGATGGACTCGAAGACACTCCAGAGCCTACACCTCTGGCGTGCCCCGCATCGACGAAGCAGTGTCAGCCTTTAAGGACTCTGATGCACACGCACATTTTTAACCAACGCGACATCGTTCTGAAGATGACGGAATTCCTGGAACACTGGAACCTGACGGCAGCAGTTTTTAGTAAGATTTTAGAAGCTTCGACGGCCAACAACCTGCGCATTTTACGCCCTGCGGCTCCCGGGGACAGCTCTCGTTAGGAGTAAGAATACTCGCCCTCTCTGACTGTTTGATGCATGCTTAAGTAGTTCCCAGTCAGTTGGGGGACGGGGACATGACTGGTTTTTAGTGAGTTGGAGCCCCACACTACCGGCCCACACTTGCAGGGACCCTCCTGCTGTGGTGTCCGTGTGTGCAACCGCATTTTCCAGTTAGTCCTCTACATAAAAATAATACAAGTCTGGGGATCACCTCGAGCCGATAAAAGGAACACGACTCTACTAGATTGGGCAGCATCACTCGATCTTCAGGTATTAAACGACGGAAAAGAAGCCACGTTCCACCGCCACGGCAGCGAGTCTTACGTGGACATCACGTTATGCAAATACATCCTCGCGCCAAAAGCTATATACTTAAAAGTTTTGGTAGACGAGGAAAACCTGAGCGACCAATATTGCATTGAGGCTTGGCTGAGGATTCAAAACCTCCGATCAGTTTCTCCCCTTAAGAAGCCATTCAGACTCACAGACGAGTCAAGGTTTAAGGACGAGCTCGAGAGGAAAATCAAAGCCCTATCTAGCCCCCACAGAACTGCAGAAAGCCTGCAAGCACTCTTTGCGAGGTGTCTCCGCAGAGGTCTATACTTGGCCCACTTCTCTGGAACTTGGCTTACGACGACGTCTTCCGTCTGACAGGCCTCTCCAAAGGAGTGGACACAGTGGTCTATGCCGACGATCTGGCGATAGTCGTGCAGGCTAAAACTGCCGACGATCTTGAATTGAATATGAATAAAGCTGTTTACCTGACGTCAGAGTGGATGAGCGCAGCGGGACTTAGACGGGCCCCGGAAATGACCGAAGCAATGCTCAGAGGGATTAAGAGGATCCGTCCGCCCACTTTACAGCTTGACGGCGAAAACATTAAAATGGTAAAGGAAGCCCGCTACCTCGGAGTCATACTGGATACAGCGATGAATGGTCTCAGCCACATAAAAAAGCCACGACAAAAGCAGCCAAGGCAGTGTGTGCTATAGCCAAAGGCACTGCTAATGACGGTCGCGGAATCGGTATCATTATTCGGAGCGCCAGCGCCGAAGAAAGCGAAACAAATTCTACAAAGGACCCAGAGGGTAGCGGCCTTGGGGATAATCCAGAGGTACCGCACAGTCAGCACGAATGCTGCTCTGGTGCTGGCAGGGTCGATCTCCCGGGATCTCAAGACACTCGAAAGGAAGCGATTATGACTCTTAGGTGCTCCTACGCAGACGGAAAAAGACAAGGAGAGGAACTTTACAATTGAGGATTCCTGCGCGTATTGCTGCCAGATATCAAGGCATGGATAGAGAGGCCAGGGGGAGACCTCACCTCTCACCTCACCCAGATCCTCAAAGGACACGGGAGCTTCAATTCGTACTTGTTCCGAACTGGAAAGGCTCCGTCGCCGATATGCGTATTCTGCCAAAAGATTCAAGACTCAAAACGTGGTTTATTATTGCAACTGCATAACACAATGCTTTAGTTCTCATTAAAAAAAATATAGATAATGATAAAAACATGAAAAATACCTGGTTAACTCTCAGTCATGAACAGCCAAGTCAATCATGAAGTATCACAAATCATAAACACAACACAAATAGCATGTGTGCCTTAACTATGTTAAAATGTGTTGGTGAGTAGCCATTTCTGGACCATCTCTATCATGCAATGCAGGGAAGTAGTACGACGAATATTCTGTGGTATGCTAGTCCATATAACGGGCAAGCGAGAGACAATGGCTTGCTGACTAGACCTTTTTGTGACTAATGGCCCTGCATATATTGTGGCACGTCTCGAGGTCCTACGAAACAAGGGAGCAAGGGGAAAAGAAACATCACAGGGAATAATATTCCGAGTGATTTTAAAGCCCAGCGTGGCAACCTTCAGCAAGTAGAGCAGGTTGACCAGTAGGAGGTTATGAACAACATAAAGATCACTGACGGAGTCTCTGCGTCGCCTGCCAAATATGGCTCTTAGAGCATCGTTTTGCATTATTCGAGCCCGATAGGGAACAACTTCAAACCCACTCCCCCAGATAAGAATGCCATAAAGGAGAACTGGCAGGAACAACGTTTAGTAGACCAAGAGAAGTCCATCCACCGGAACTCCGATAAGCCGCATGAGAAAGAGGGCTGAAATGATGGCGTAGCATTTGGGCTTGATGTATTCTAAATGCGCCCGCCAGCTCATGCACTCGTGCAGCATTAGGCCGAGACATTTCGTGGTCTCTGAGAAGACCAATTATCTCCCTGATAGAAAGAATTTCCTGTCGGGGTGCATTTTTAGCTGAGAAGCTCGGAATGCAATAATGTTTGTCTTGCTGGCATTAACGACAAGACCAATTTTATTGAAAATCGAAATTACTGTTTCCACTTGAGATGGGAGATGAGGCAGCTCCGAACATATTTCGGAGACATTGAGCCGAAAAAGCAACGTCGTATCATCAGCAAAAGCGATCAGATTGCCTTAGTTGTCCCTCTGGATATTAAATAGGATGAAATTAATAAGAATGAAGAATAATAAAGGTCGGAGAACAGAACCCTGGGGGGTACCGATGTCTACGGATCTCCAGGAGGATTCGACCAACCCAACTCTCACCGCCTACATTCTTGAACTTAGGTACGAGCGGAATCAACCAACTGCACTCACTGAACACCTCAACACCTGAAGCATTTGTAGGAGATATGAGTGATTGAAACAATTGAAGGCCGTGGCAACGTCTAGAAAGACTCCGAGACATAATTTAGTCGATTTTACGGCATCCAACAATAGACTGCCATAAGTGGGCGGGGGCCAACTCCGTAGATCGACCACGTCAGAAACCAAACTGATATAACGACAGAAAGTTAATGGACTCTAAATGATGCTCAAACCTTCTCAGAGCCAGTTTTTCTAATATTTTAGACACAAAATCTACCAGACTTATGGGACGATAGCTGGCGGGTAGTGTTTTATCGCCCTTTCTTTTGTAAAGCGGAGTCACAAACGAGGCCTTTAAACGTGTGGGGAAGGTACCCGAGGAGAAAGAGAGATTCGCAATTTTTGTTAGGGGACGAGCAATAGAGAACGTCGTTAATTTTTAAAGTTTTTCGGAAACCCCCATAGCCCCACAGCTCCCTTTTGATTTGATTAGGAGTGAATAAACCTCAGAGTCTGTCATTGAACAGAATTTAAATGAGTTGCCCTTGCTAGTCCACAGATCTGTAAGAATGGGTGATAAGTCACCTTCAAGGCAGAGAGACGCAACTGTAGCTGAGCCTATGGTTGCAAAGTGTCGATTGAGCTCATCTGCAATTTCTTGTGGATCAGTAACAGGCCAATCAGGAAACACAGTCAAAGTGGAAGGCAGTTCTACTGAGCGGTTATGTCTACCACATGTTTTATAGATGAAATTCCAGAGAATTTTTGTGTCACTACGCATAGTCTCGAATTGTGTCCTTTAAAAGACAGTTCTAGCGGCACGTAAGCCATGTTGATACCGCCTACGGCTACCAAGATATAACAGTTTACTCTCGGGAGAATCAACCTTTTTATGCCTCCGATACATTTTATTAACGTGCCGGCGGAGCCGCCGCAGTCCAGGAGAAAATGAAAATTATCTGTTTGGCGCGCAATCTCCGCGAGTTTTGGTACGCAACGGAAAAGAGGATTTATAGAAGTTGAGCAAAATGTCCCGAAAAGCCTCGAGGGCCGAATTGACGTCCCTTGCATCAAACACGGTGAGCCAAGATGCTTTGCAAACGCGGCTTAGAAAAAAGTCAATGCTAGCCTTGTCGTGCGCCCGAAAATTCACAGGAGATTCAACCTGAGACGATTTACTCTCCTCACCGTCCTCAAAAATCGAAGCAAAAACAGGAAGATGATCTGAAAAAAGCAAGGTATCGAAAACCGCTGCTTGGACAATAAAAAACTGGAGCAATCAAAACTGCGATATGGTCGATACAAGTGCCGGATATTGGACGTGTAACACGATCGATAAGTTGGACCATATCTCTGCTAGAAAAGGAGGAGATATAATCTGAGGGCGGCAGGTCAGCCAGAAAATGTACGTTAGCATCACCAAGAACTAGGCACGGAAGTGAGGAGCTTCTGGGCAAAATGTCGTCCAATATATTGAGCAGTTTCTTTGTGGATAACACTGCTCGAGTAGAAGTCGACTATATAGCCTTCGAAATTCATACGTTTTTAATATGAATACGTACAGCTTGCACGTTGCCATCGGCGCTATTCAGTGCAAAATGAGAGAGAACCCAGCAGGTAGAACGAACGAAAATTCGAACTTCGCCTCCGAGCTTGATCACATTTCGATTTGACACGAATAAGTCAAAACCATTAATTGAATAGGCCGGGCTATCAACATCATTTAGCCATGTTTCGCTAACGATCGCAGCGTCGATATGGGACCCCTCGTCACTGAGAAAACTACTCAAATGATCTAACTGACCCGATTTTTTTAAACACATACTGCCCGCATTTAGGCGCATAATCACAAATTTACTATTGTTTAGGTGGAGATTGTGCCACACAGCCACGAATATTTGTGCTGTTTAGAGAGTCACTGTAACTGTGCTTGATCATGATATTAGCGAAGGTGAAATAAAAACTCCAAAGTTATGTAGGTGAACTATACCAATTAAAACTGTTTAAAAACTAATAAAAGTGGAAAAATTGCGTCGAGCAGCTCCTTTAAACAGAATGTGGTCTTCGGATATACAGCTTTGAGATCTTGCAAAACGGGTTTCAGTGCAGAGAGAGCTGAGTTTCGAGTCGAAGCGGTCCTTGACGAGGAACTTGATAGTTTACGCTTTGTGAACGTCTTCGCTTTTCGGGACTCTATTGAACGCTTCGTCCTAGATACAGTTGCTTTGTTAGGAAGAGCAGAGGCACATGAGGACACTCCAAGTCACACACTGCTACAGTGCTCGGCGAGGGAGGCTGCGCGGTTAATCCGAGAGACATGGACCAGGGAGGGAGATCCATACCACGAGCTCAGCGATCCACCTCAGTCCAGCCTAATAGAGTTTACAGAATACATCGTCTCCAGTGAGCATGCCTGGAAACTGGGAGCAGCTACAGCAGAAGAAGTCCTCCAGGAGAACCAAGAAAAATGCAAGAAGGACAGATACAACTGCTGTTTCAACCCGAGAGCAACCATAGAGAAGTGCAGCAAGAACAAAACGGGCTTGCAGGTGGTAGACAAGTGCTGGAATCTTTGGGCGACCCCAGCCAATTGATCTGAAAGGGCGCTCGCCACTTCTTCTAATAGTCCATAGTACTGTTTTATGCAGATCTGGGCTATCAGAGAGTGAGGCTTAAGGGGGAGGTGAGTATGGGTCTCAACGAAGTAACATCCAACCGTTGGAGTCAAGTCCCACACTGCTAGAGATAGAGATTCGTAGCAATAGGCGTAACTGCATTTAATACCTCCTCCACACAAAAAAGCTCAATTGTGGTCGCACGAACCACCCATTCTCGTGCGAATTTGTATATTTGTCCCAATGTCCATTGCTTAATATTTTTTTCGGGGTGATGTCGGGTCCCTGCAGCACACTAGCAAAGATCTTAATCAATCGTTCAGTCTTCACTGAGCACTGCCGTTTTCCTTTTTTGTTTTAGCCAACCCTTTCTCCCGCTAAGTATCTTACCCTTTTACGACCGCCTGCAGACTAAATCAATATTGTGGTCGATTTTCACATATAGACAAGTACACACGTGAACGTAAAAACGCAATGCTTTCGTGGCTTTCGTGGCAGTCACTTTATTTACAAGAAGCGAGTACTGTGCTTGCAAATGCAATGTCGAGTTGACATGCAATGTCGTGTAGGAGATATACATGTCGCCGACCTACGAGGATATCCGTTTCGCGGGTGGAAGCTCCTTAGGAGGCTCGAACGACTTCATACGTTGCTTTTCCCGTTCCACCTAAAAACATTTCACCCAGCGAGATGCGCACATGAATTAATGTCAACTTCGCTTATGTTGTGTGAACCACAAATAAAATAAATGTCTGACCAAATATTCGCATTTTATTTAAGCACACTTCAAAGTGGAGATCATAAAGCAGTATGTATAATCAATATTTATTAACTACAGAGAGTAAAAAACGATAAAAACAGGCAAGCTACGCATGATGACATATAACCTTAAAAAATCATCTTAGAACAAACAGTCATTGGACTATACTAGGCCAATGGGTATCACAAAACCGAAATAGTGTTTAGGTTGCTCCATACAGTAAGGCTAAAACCGCTGGAGTTAGCTCCAAGACGCTACTCCAACTACTAAACCGAACGGGAGCACAAACCTGTTTCTCGGCCTGCCGCTCAATTTGCTCACGCTTCCTCTTGCGTTTCTTGTCGCTTTCCTTGAGGAAGAACTCGCCAGTCTCTAGCTCCTTGTCAATCTGTAAGAAACGACACAGATATTTTTCAATTGACGTATAACGAGTAAACATAAGGGGTTGAGAGGATAAGGACAAACCCGTCAGTTCAGTTTGCGTATTACGACTTGGGCAAAGATGTTGGCAGGAGAAACTCTGTGCGGCAGAGAGGAACAGGACATTACCTTTGAAAGCGGCGCAGGTGGCGGGAACGGTGTGTACTCGCCCTTCACGCGCTTCTTCGGCTGTTTCCGTTTGGAGATGTTCTTGTGGGAGAGCTTTGGTAGAAAACGATCCCAGTTCTCGTTGGCCAGTTGAGGGTCGGTGGTCAACTCGCGTTTGATCATCAACGTCTTTATATGGTAAATAGGATGAATATTGTTCATACAGTCTTCGACAATCTTACGCACCTGCGAACCGCACCACCAAACACAAGAGAATTAGCGAGTGAGCACTATGAATACATGACAACAAAGACGTTCAATATGTGACTTTGTCCTTCTTTCTAAAGTTACACATCATGATAACAACAAAAAAAAGCTAAAGACCTTTTATCGTTGTTGTTCAAATGTCGTTGTATACAGCGTGCGAGATCAAAAGCCCTCGAATTATCACCTGTCGTTACCCGTATTTAACTAAAACGTGAGCATGTTTATTATCTTATTTATTTAGACTAACTTCCAACCACAAATCTACAACTCTTGGGAGAAATCGTTTTAAAATAAGTATTTTGCTATTCTCATTCGTGATTGAAGGTCTTGTACAACCGCCTTTCAAAACATCATTTTCTTTTCGAGTACCAACTCGGACCTTGAATATTACTTACCTGCTTCAAGCCTTTGAAAGGCCCCAGCGTCGAAACGGTATTGCCCTGAACGAGCACGTAACAACCAGTGAGAATCTCGATAGCCTTCAAGGTCGCGCCATTAGGTCCTTTAGACACATAATTACAACAATTATATATATATATATATACTCGTATGTGCATATACATGAACATACAGACTGTGATTATCATCTGATTATATCAAGAATACCTCCTATATATATATATATATATATATATATATATATATATGTATATATATGGAGGTATTCTTTATTTCTTCTTCTTCTATTCTATATATTCGTTATTCCTATACTAATAATATAATAATTCCCTTGTGGAACTATGTATATATATATATATATATATATACATTCTGTGAACGAGAGTAAGAAATAGTACGAACCTACGAGTCGTTGGCGGCGGCGAACAAAGCGCTCTTTCTTGCGCACCATTCCGCCAATCTTAATTACGTCGCAGGCAACGTCATCTTCGAGAATTCGCACTGCTTGTTCGAAAGGTACGCTACGGGCCATCAACTTGATCATGTCTCGTGCCTTGATGATCATATAAGGATCCCACATCTGCCTGTAATGTGTACAACCAGGGGCAGCAGACGCGGATAATGGCACGAAGAAGCATTATGGAAGGCACACCAGAGTGAACCTTATCCAGCTATCATTAGCAATGTTTATTATGAAAATACCGTATGCACATAAAATATTTTTTTCTAATAAACGAGTGCGTTCGTGTAATCAAGTAGAGTTTTCAATTGTCAAATAGTGCTACGCTATGTGTCTCTCTGTCCGTAGCTATGTTTCTTTGTGTCTTATACCAAACGCAATATGAATGACTTGACACTTTTTCAGTGTATTATATATATATATATATAAGCCATTACTACAGGGAGTATCCTAGAGGGAATTGACCAAGCGTAATTTCTTTAAAGCATCAAGCGGGAAACAGAGTGCGCTTATGTGACCACCATAAAAAGCTCGACCAATTGTATATTAGGATAAATACTATATTGAGTAAACTGCCTGAATAAATGTTACTATTAATACTCTTCTGTTGTTATTACTAATACATGTATGCGAATTTGCTGCTGTATTTAGTGCACCCTGCCGGTTCGTTAAGTTAGCACAACGTCACGTCCGGGTCATCGTCTGGTCAAAACGAAAGGGACACGTGATACTCACAATACACGCCCGCCAGGCACATTGGCTTAGCTAATTCTCCGTGACAAGTGTCTCACAAGCATAATCTAATATACGGAAAATTTCTTTATATTGAGCAAAAAATATAATCGATAGTGTTAACACTATTTACCGTGTTGTTTTCACCGTCATGCTTCCCTCGATAACATCCAGGTCTGCCTCAACACCATGCTCTGAAAAAAGCACAACGGAAAGTTGCGTTAGTCGCGATGTTATCCTTAATTGTGATTAGACCAGCAATTGCAACGGCTCGGAGAAGATCAGACGCGCGTAAGGGAAAGTCATGGTGCTGGAATGGAAGCACACTACTTTACGAAGCGGCCGGAACAAGCCATCTTATCGCGAAACATAAATGTTCTGTTCTCCCGAGTATGCTAATATGTAATCAGAACGCATACCAAGGAGCAATACATTGTCAGAGCCAACAATAGTTAAAAACTGCAATTTAGAAAATGTCACGCAATAAGAGAACGAGCTATTCGATGAAGAAGCGGAGCATACCAGCATATTCAGAGGAGAGTGAAGAAAAATTGTCGTACTGAGAGCAGTTTGAAAAATCGCGAGTAACGTTCGCGGCTGGTGTACGTTCTAAATTTTCTTACAAGAGGTTTCGGGAATGCGCAATGCATATTCGTTGCTGGCAGCTGTCAACAACTAGAGTGCGACTTTGAAACCCACTAAACCCGTATTCCTCCCCAAGGCATTGCGTGGCATTTCTTCGATAACGCATTATACCTGGCGGCCGTTCCGTTCCAGTAAGCATAGGACTCCACGGAGTCCGAAATTGAAGGACGAAAGAAAACGGCTTAAGGTAATCATATCCCCAAACGAACCGCCATCGATGTGGTACACAAATAATCCACATATAATGCGCCTCCTGAATATGTTTGTCTTATGAGCGTAAAAGGAACATTTAAGCAGACATCACCGAATCTCGATTTTGCGAATTCTCCTTAACGTGACTATTTCGATTCTGCTACTAATGTCTTTCAGGCGAAACAGAACTGTTTTTCGAACAAGCTGGCAAGTTCTGTAACTCTATCGAACACCTCTACCGATCTGTCACAACGTCGCACTTTGCAAAACTAAATTCCGACTAGAAACATCGGTATAACAAATGCTAGTAAACTCACTGTCACTTCTGGCATACAGACTTACCTCCAAGTGACTTTTTCACAAGTGGCCACACTTCTTTGAGATATTTCTCACGATACTTCGGAAAGAGCATCGCAAACGAGCTCTCACATATGACACCATGGGGGTTATCCTCACGCGAGCAGGGCAAAACGCGCCACGGGTCTGCAGTGCCGGCCTTTGCCTAATCAACATGAAAGAAATAACATGTCATTTTGTCCCTATGAGAAGCGCTCCAAAGTACGGGCATATATATATATATATATATATATATATATATATATAAAATATTGTGATGATTTATCAATCATTTAAAATACGTTCGCACACTCGGCAGTGCTCGCCTTAATAAAAATTGTGGTAAAAAGGTATATATATATATAGGATAATTTTGAACACAAAACGTACGTACCTAAATACCTATAATCATCGTGTAAGGAAGAACCAATTAAGCGATTCATCTTAAAACAATTAAGTAATGCTCGCCATAGAGCAGGTGCTGTTGTTCGCCTCTCTTACGCCAAAACCTATGACCCCTTCAGACGTTACAGCTGTGCATTTATCTGGCATGTTCCAGGTTTGTTTGTTGTAGTCCTAATATGACGCTAGGGGCATGCTTTTGTATTTATTATAAGTGCGTGCCCGGCGGAGTCGGACAGTGGTGTGCAAATACGGCAGACCCTCGACAACTCCCTTACAACCCAACGAACACCGACATTGCAGTGAAACGTTCTGTTCCCAGCTCGCACTATCAGCACGTGCATTCTATGTCAATCTACTAGGAATAACTCTTCTTCGTTAAAAAGACTATCTTTAGTTTTACTCACCGGCCCGGCTTCACCAGTGGTCGTCATTTTCTTGCACTGCACTTGCGAGCTGCTGTCGCGGTTCGAGTCCACGAGAAGAAAAATAAACACCGCTTTCAAAACAACCCGGCGGCGTTTGATGGTCGATGGTTTTGATGGCGCCAGAGTCGTATTGCTGACAATACCAACAATTCGCCGCCGCCGCGATCTTCTGCTTTAGTAACAATAACACAACAACGACAACGTGACACACTAAACTCGATTATCGATACACCGATCCGCTCTAATGAAAGACCCAACATAAAACAAAAACGAATAAAATGTATTCTGTTGTTCTACTGTCAATCAATCGAACTTAGCCAGTTAGTCATGATGCCATATCACGTAAAATATTAATAATTTGAGCCAACGTAGAACGAATGTCTCGAATACGTTCACACCTCGTAATTGTTATATATAATGATAATAATAATAAGAATACAGCAAGAAAGAAACTATAAAATAATGAGGATACACATTCACACCTCACAACTGTATTGCTATAATAATAAGAAGAAGAGATAAAAGCAATCATCAAGTGAACTTTAAAAAAAAAAATATATATATATATATATATATATATATATATATATATATATTAATAATAATAATAAAGATATTCCAGTGAGGCCTCGCTGGGGCAGCGCTAGCAGACAACATCCCGTAAAGGCCGACCGCTGCTACTGCAGCTGCATACGACGTCTTGTAAAGACCGACCGGTGGTGCCGCTGCTGCTGCAGACGACGTCCCGTAAATGCCGACCGGTGCTGCCGCTGCTGCTGCTGCTGCTAGTGTTGTTGCAGACGACGACGACCCCGACAACAACAACAACAACGACGAAAACAAAGACGCCGCGATATATATCGAGGGTGACGGCCGACGATAGGCGGTACATAGATAGATCGTCGCCGGCGGCTGGCTGCGGAAATCCAACGACGGCGGCAACGGTGACTGACTGCAGGCAAAACAGGCCAATCATCCAGCGCACGCAGCCTAGCGGGCAGGAAGGACACCACCGCAGTGGCACGTCGGCCGTCCGCGTTGGCATTGAGTCATTGTTGTTGTTCTTGTTGTCGGCGGCGGCGGCAGCGGTGGTTATCGGCGAGCCACAGAGCGGCAGCACGGCAGAACGCGCGGCCAACCGGCTGACACTAGCACCATAACCGGGACCAGGACGTGATCGCCTCGGTTGTCCTGCTTTGTTTGTTTTTTGGTTGCTCCAGATCCGCCTCTGATCCGCCTCGAGTGTCCGGATCATTCGATTCGACCGCCGCAGCCGTTGTCGTCGACGTCGTCAATTTGTTCGATCTCCCTGTCGTCGAGCCTGTCTCTGCCAGCGAGCGTGAATGGTGTGTGGGTTCTTCGGCAAACACACCTAAGTAAGTATGTTAGCAAGTAGAAGTAAAAATAAGCATGACCATCATCATCGTCA
Organism: Dermanyssus gallinae; assembly: GCA_003439945.1. NCBI lineage: Eukaryota > Metazoa > Arthropoda > Arachnida > Mesostigmata > Dermanyssidae > Dermanyssus > Dermanyssus gallinae. The sequence goes on along the minus strand of QVRM01005835.1, from coordinate 237,035 downwards.
TCTTCATCATCGTCATCATAATAATAGCACAGCACTTGGTGACAGAGCAATGAGGCAATGACAATCGCGGCGTGCTACAGTGGTAGGCGACCCGGCACCACCCCTGAGGTGGGGGTAATTATCGCTACCAATAGGGATGGGGTCATTTCATCGCTATCGGTAGCTATATATTGTAGATATGTGATCGTAGCTGCACACTTATCGTAGCTGCTGCTGCCGTTGTTATTGTTATTGTTACTTTATTCATCTTGAACGTCACACGTTCTTGATGCTTCGATTTTTCATTTACCAACGCCGATAATTGCGGCGGGACAGTTCTTTGCTTTTTTCACATGTACTTCATGTAAAGGGTTGTTATTCTGCTCGCAACCAACCTCAGTGGCGCTTTTTTCTTGATTGATTGATGACAACCGCACAACTAGACTTGATCGGATATATGCTCAATTTTCAATATTTTAAATTTCAATTTAAAATGTGCTTTACTCACGGAACTGCATAACGCTGAAGTTATCGATATATATATATATATATATATATATATATATATATATATATATATATATGGGCGTGTCGGCAAGTTCTATTGCTCTAAGTTAACTGAAACCACCAAGGATTTCCGGTTTGCTTGGCTTAGAAGCGGCAATCGTCAGCTACACACATGCCAAATTTCGCGCCACTCGGTGGCCTCGTTTTCTGTTAGAAAACGAGGTTTGGCTTTTATGCGGGCTGATTTTTAACGAGTCTAAAATGAAGGAGCAACGAATTTGCAAATCAGGTTCTTTATTAAGATTAATCAAAGCATATGTTCTCGATAGTGGTGGACACGCTACAAACTGCTTATGGTGCCTATCAAACGAGTGTCTCGAAACACTGTGTAGACATAATACCGTCGATCTCGCGGCGGACGTGAAGAGACTAAAGCCTACGACTGTAATAACGAGAGAAAATGCAAAAAGTTTGTCATATTGTAGTCAACAATTACCGAATTATTATGAAGAAAGTAGCTGCGGAATTGGAGATATTATATGGATAAGTTGTAACAGCACTGGGCCGATCATTTATGCGTCAGAAGACTGACAGCGGAGCGAGCTCCTTTCAGAAATGCTGAATTTCCAACAAGTGAACGCCCGTCGGTCAAGCCTGTCGTGTTTGCACTGCACTTTCAAACGAAAGCAGAAGATTCTATATTAATCTTTCGGAGAGTCATCATCACAGGAGGCGAATCATGGGTATGTGGTTACGACATCGAGACCAAAGCCCAGTCAGCAGCCCGGAGATGCTTCCAAGGGGACAGTCAATTGAAGAAATTCAGACAGAGCTGATCCAACATTAAGGCTCTTTTGATTTTTTTCGAATACAAGGGACTCATCTTTCACTAATACGTGGTTATACGGTCAATTATAAGGAATACTACCGTGATTTTTTTGAAAAGGATTGAGGGACAACGCTTCGAGACTACAGAGAAAAACAGAAACATTTGCAGGAGCAACCCGACTCCGAAAAATTGGTTTAAGAAATGTATCAACCCTTTTCAATTTATATATATATATATATATATATATATATATATAATTTATCTTCCGTATAACACATTATGTATATGTTACACATATCATGAAAGATTAGCTAAGCCAATGTGCTTAGCGGGCGTGTATTGTGACTATTACGTATCCGTATAATATACATATATATATATATATATATATATATATATAAGCTGTTTTAATATATAAGAATGTGTTTGTAGCTTCTGTTCTGTGGAGAGTGTGATATTGCACGCTATCATATACTTGAGTGTGCAGCAATTTACGCAACGTCCTTATCATCCAAAGTTAAATGCATATTGTGAGACCGAAGTGTCACATTGTGACACCTTGTAAAACATGAATCAACTGTCTACCAATTTTGTGGTGAGATAAATTAAATGTATATATATATGTATATATATATATATATGTATATATATATATATATATGCAAGCGGGCAGGTAGCAGGAAGGCACTGCTATGTGTTCGTCTAATCCGGAGCGCACTTGTTAGACACCTAATTCCAGCGAACGAATCACATATCTCTTGGTCAGACGTTTTACCACCGCATTGTCTTAGTGGTTAGTCAGTCGTACGATGGTAAACAACGAGGCGAACCGACCCGAGTAGCTCATTCTGTCAAGTTGTATGCTTGTTTTTGTGTCTCTCTGTTTCTTGGCCTTGCTCTTGCTTTTGGTCCTGTATAGCGGATAACCCTATCATCGCCTGCATCTTCTTTCGTTGATTGTTTCGTAAACTTCTTTTGTAGAGGACGCGGGCACCGGCACGGCACGCCCCTCAGCAAAGCGGACTAGGGTCTCTTACCGCTGAACGCAACACCGAACGCAATACCACCTGACAGAAAATGGAAGGCGAAGAGGTTGAGTTTCAATCGGGCGGCTCGGGTGCCTCGGCCACCTACCCGATGCAATGTTCGGCCCTGCGCAAAAACGGTTTCGTCATGCTCAAGAATCGGCCGTGCAGGATCATGGAGATGAGTACCTCGAAGACGGGAAAACACGGACACGCAAAGGTACACCTTGTCGGTATCGACATCTTCACTTCGAAAAAGTACGAAGATCTCTGCCCGTCCACCCACAACATCGACGTGCCCAATGTTAACCGCAACGACTTTCAGGTATTTGGCCCATGCATTTTTACCTTCACCTAGGAAATATCCCATTTTCTAGGTTTCTGTTTGGCGTGTATCATAAAATGTGTATAAAAAAAGCCTGTGTTGCTATATCAGTCTTAGCCTTGCGCTTAGTACGCGCAGTTTTGACCCAAGTAACGTACGTAGCACGGCGCAGGTCTACAACCTGGATTCAACGAATCCAGGCTCGTCCAACTGCAAGGCGAAGCACGTGGCCAACTTTATCGCCCATACCATCGAGCCACGCGGAAGCAGCAACCGAGCCCTTAAGGGAGTCGCTGGCAGACTGTTTTGCTACATGATAACATGCCTAAGCTCGGCGAACAGAAACATCGTATGAGTTTGTGGACGCAGACAGAGCCGGAGAGATCACACTTGAGCAGGTGGCAAAAGTGTTGAAGATGACCCGAGACGTCATTTTTTGTGCCAACGCTATCGCTATGGCTGCTGCTAGATTCACCAGTTAGCGCCATGACCACTGCACGCGGGCAATCCGGCGCTTGCGTTGTCCATGCATGGGCGACGTTAAAACGCCGTACAGGGTGCATTAAGTACAAGGTGCATGCTCCCAATGTTCTGCTCACTGGCACTGCATGTGCCTGTGGATCGACACTATATATCGATCGCGATCGCTGGGCATGCAGCGCTCTATGCCGTCAACATACTTTGTGGCCACGCGCTGGCTCAGACCAAAAGTCTGTAAAACTGCGCTAAACTGAGGTCTGACAGCGGCTACAAAGGACTGTGTCGATGTATAGCTATAAAGCGGATTATGACTTAACTGTAAACACTGCACCATTTGCCACTGGCTTGCCCTCACAACTGGGTGAGCCGGTCTTCCATTGAGTTGCGACAATCAGCTGATGCATTCTGACTGGACGAAACAAGCTTCTGCTCGAGTTTCGGCCTCAACCGTTTGCGTACAACGTATTATTGTACTTCACGTGACTAAATAAGATCTAGGGCTATAGAGCGGATTATGATTTAAATGTAGACACTGCACTATTTGCCACTGACTTGGCCTTGCAACTGGGCGAGTCGGTCTTCCATTGAGGTGCGACACCGAGATGATGCATTCTGACTGGACGAAACAAGCTTCTCCTCGAGTTTCGACTGCAACTGTTTGCGTACAACGTATTCACGTGCCACACGTGATCACAGAAGATGGTAATCACATTATGGGTTAAATGTAGACACTGCACCATTTGTCACTGGCTTGGCCTCACAACTGCGGCAATAAGCTGATGCATTCTGACTGGACGAAACAAGCTTCTGCTCGAGTTTCAGCCTCAACCGTTTGCGTACAACGTATTCTTGTGTTACACGAGACCAAATAAGATCTAGGGCTATAGAGCGGATGATAAGTTAATTGTAAACATTGCACCGTTTGCCACTGGCTTGGCCTTGCAACTGGGCGAGTTGGTCTTCCATTGAGGTGCGACAATAAGTTGATGCATTCTGACTGGACGAAACAAGCTTCTGCTCTAGTTTCGGCCTCAACCGTTTGCGTACAACGTATTCTCTTGCTACACGTGACTAAATAAGATATAGGGCTATAGAGCGTATGATAAAGTTAATTGTAAGCATTGCACCGTTTGCCACTGGCTTGACCTTGCAACTAGGCGAGTTGGTCTTCCATTGAAGTGCCACAATAAGCTGATGCATTCTGACTGGGCGAAACAAGCTTCTCCTCGAGTTTCGACTGCAACTGTTTGCGTACAACGTATACACGTGCCACACGTGATCAAAGAAGATTTAAAGCTCATTATGGGTTAAATGTAGACCCTGCACCATTTGCCACTGGTTTGGCCTTGCAACTGGGCGAGTCAAGTCTTCAATTGAGGTGCGACAGTGAGCTGATGCATTCTGACTGGACGAAACAAGCTTCTGCTCGAGCTTCGGCCTCAACCGTTTGAGTAAAACGTATTCATGTACTAGACGTGACCAAGTATATATAGGTGCTATAGAGCGGATGATGACTGAAATGTAAACATTGCACCATTTGCCACTGACTTGGCCTGGCAACTGGGCGAGTTGGTCTTCAATTGAGGTGCGACAATAAACGGATGCATTCTGACTGGACGAAACAAGCTTCTGCTCGAGTTTTGGCCTCAACCGTTTGCGTACAACGTATTCTTGTGCTACACGAGACCAAATAAGATCTAGGACTGTAGAGCGGATGGTAAGTTAATTGTAAACATTGCACCGTTTGCCACTGACTTGGCCCTGAAACTGGGCGAGTTGGTCTTCCATTGAGGTGCGACAGTGAGCTGATGCATTCTGACTGGACGAAACAAGCTTTTGCTCGAGTTTCGGCCTCAACCGTTTGCGTACAACGTATGATTGTACTGCACGTGACTAAATAAGATCTAGGGCTATAGAGCGGATGACAGGTTAAACGTAAACATTGCACCATTTGCCACTGGCTTGGCCTTACGACTGGGTGAGCCGGTCTTCCATTGAGTTGCGACAATAAGCTAATGCATTCTGACTGGACGAACCAAGCTTCTCCTCGAGTTTCGACTGCAACTGTTTGCGTACAACGTACTCACGTGCCACACGTGATCAAATATGTTAATCGCATTATGGGTTAAATGTAGACGCTGCACCATTTGCCACTGGCTTGGCCTCAAAACTGGGTGAGCCGGTCTTCCATTGAGTTGCGACAATAAGCTGATGCATTCTGACTGGACGAAACAAGCTTCTGCTCGAGTTTCGGCCTCAACCGTTTGCGTACAACGTATTATTGTGCTACACGAGACCAAATAAGATCTAGGGCTATAGAGCGGATGACAAGTTAAACGTAAACATTGCACCATTTGCCACTGGCTTGGCCTCACAACTGGGTGAGCCGGTCTTCCATCGAGTTGCGACAATAAGCTGATGCATTCTGACTGGACGAAACAAGCTTCTGCTCGAGTTTCGGCCTCAACCGTTTGCGTACAACGTATTATTGTACTTCACGTGACTAAATAAGATCTAGGGCTATAGAGCGGATGATAAGTTAAACGTAAACATTGCACCATTTGCCACTGGCTTGGCCTCACAACTGGGTGAGCCGGTCTTCCATTGAGTTGCGACAATAAGCTGATGCATTCTGACTGGACGAAACAAGCTTCTGCTCGAGTTTCGGCCTCAACCGTTTGCGTACAACGTATTATTGTGCTACACGAGACCAAATAAGATCTTGGGCTATAGAGCGGATGACAAGTTAAACGTAAACATTGCACCATTTGCCACTGGCTTGGCCTCACAACTGGGTGAGCCGGTCTTCCATCGAGTTGCGACAATAAGCTGATGCATTCTGACTGGACGAAACAAGCTTCTGCTCGAGTTTCGGCCTCAACCGTTTGCGTACAACGTATTATTGTACTTCACGTGACTAAATAAGATCTAGGGCTATAGAGCGGATGATAAGTTAAACGTAAACATTGCACCATTTGCCACTGGCTTGGCCTTACGACTGGGTGAGCCGGTCTTCCATTGAGTTGCGACAATAAGCTGATGCATTCTGACTGGACGAAACAAGCTTCTGCTCGAGTTTCGGCCTCAACCGTTTGCGTACAACGTATTATTGTACTTCACGTGACTAATTAAGATTTAGGGCTATAGAGCGGATAATAAGTTAAACGTAAACATTGCACCATTTGCCACTGGCTTGGCCTTACGACTGGGTGAGCCGGTCTTCCATTGAGTTGCGACAATAAGCTCATGCATTCTGACTGGACGAAACAAGCGTCTGCTCGAGTTTCGGCCTCAACCGTTTGCGTACAACGTATTATTGTGCTACACGAGACCAAATAATATCTAGGGCTATAGAGCGGATGATAAGTTAAACGTAAATATTGCACCATTTGCCACAGGCTTGGCCTTACGACTGGGTGAGCCGGTCTTCCATTGAGTTGCGACAATAAGCTGATGCATTCTGACTGGACGAAATAAGCTTCTGCTCGAGTTTCGGCCTCAACCGTTTGCGTACAACGTATTATTGTGCTACACGAGACCAAATAATATCTAGGGCTATAGAGCGGATGATAAGTTAAACGTAAATATTGCACCATTTGCCACAGGCTTGGCCTTACGACTGGGTGAGCCGGTCTTCCATTGAGTTGCGACAATAAGCTGATGCATTCTGACTGGACGAAACAAGCTTCTGCTCGAGTTTCGGCCTCAACCGTTTGCGTACAACGTATTATTGTACTTCACGTGACTAATTAAGATTTAGGGCTATAGAGCGGATAATAAGTTAAACGTAAACATTGCACCATTTGCCACTGGCTTGGCCTTACGACTGGGTGAGCCGGTCTTCCATTGAGGTGCGACAATAAGCTCATGCATTCTGACTGGACGAAACAAGCGTCTGCTCGAGTTTCGGCCTCAACCGTTTGCGTACAACGTATTATTGTGCTACACGAGACCAAATAATATCTAGGGCTATAGAGCGGATGATAAGTTAAACGTAAACATTGCACCATTTGCCACTGGCTTGGCCTTACGACTGGGTGAGCCGGTCTTCCATTGAGTTGCGACAATAAGCTGATGCATTCTGACTGGACGAAATAAGCTTCTGCTCGAGTTTCGGCCTCAACCGTTTGCGTACAACGTATTATTGTGCTACACGAGACCAAATAATATCTAGGGCTATAGAGCGGATGATAAGTTAAACGTAAATATTGCACCATTTGCCACAGGCTTGGCCTTACGACTGGGTGAGCCGGTCTTCCATTGAGTTGCGACAATAAGCTGATGCATTCTGACTGGACGAAACAAGCTTCTGCTCGAGTTTCGGCCTCAACCGTTTGCGTACAACGTATTATTGTACTTCACGTGACTAATTAAGATTTAGGGCTATAGAGCGGATAATAAGTTAAACGTAAACATTGCACCATTTGCCACTGGCTTGGCCTTACGACTGGGTGAGCCGGTCTTCCATTGAGGTGCGACAATAAGCTCATGCATTCTGACTGGACGAAACAAGCGTCTGCTCGAGTTTCGGCCTCAACCGTTTGCGTACAACGTATTATTGTGCTACACGAGACCAAATAAGATTTAGGGCTATAGAGCGGATGATAAGTTAAACGTAAACATTGCATCATTTGCCACTGGCTTGGCCTTACGACTGGGTGAGCCAGTCTTCCATAGAGGTGCGACAATAAGCTGATGCATTCTGACTGGACGAAACAAGCTTCTGCTCGAGTTTCGGCCTCAACCGTTTGCGTACAACGTATTATTGTGCTACACGAGACCAAATAAGATCTAGGGCTATAGAGCGGATGATAAGTTAAACGTAAACATTGCATCATTTGCCACTGGCTTGGCCTTACGACTGGGTGAGCCAGTCTTCCATTGAGGTGCGACACCGAGATGGTGCAATCTGACTGGACGAAACAAGCTCTTGCTCGATTTGTCATGTGAGATATTAAATTAATGGTGTCAGGATCATATGCGAGCCGATTCTTCCATTTATGCGGGATACCAAATGAATGCATTATGACTGGACGAAACAGTTATATTCAAGTCTCGGCCACAACCGCTGGCGTGTAATATATTATTTTAGCCCTGAAGAGAATATATGGAGCATTTTACGATTCAACGTTTGTATTAGTTGAATTCGGTAGCACAGTTCAAGCTTGTATTAGTTGAATTCGGTAGCACAGTTCAAGCTTGTGCATTCTGTTGCACCGTTTTTTCCTTATACAAGGAAGGACCTTCCACCTATTGCAAGATAATATTGGAGCGATTTGTGGTGACTAAACACATTTTTCTTTGTCCGTTCTCACGCCCTCCAAAATGAGTAAGACGCATTATTTCTGCTAAATACTGATGTTAAACGGTCTTTGAATAACATGATAAAACGTCGCTTTGTTGGCGCTGTTGTGTGGTGTTTTGTTTCCTCTACGCTTTTCAGCTGATCGACATCTCGGATGATGGATTTGTGTCTCTGCTCGACGAGAAAGGCGATATTCGGGACGATCTGCGTGTGCCTACCGACGAAGAACTTGCCCGGAAGATGCGCGAGGAGCTCGACAAGGGTGAGGGCACGGTGATCATTACGGTGCTATCGGCTGTCGGCGAGGAAGCCATCATCGCCTGCAAGAACTCCTCGTGAAGTGACTGCGTCAAGCGCACCCGACTGACATCGACGCAAGCCAACGAAACCAGTGCCAATTCCTCGCGTGCAACCTCGACGAGCCCGCCATTGCCGGAACGTGTGCGCCTCACCACGTTCCCGTAGCACCGTAGTCACCGTAGGCGTCCTCAAAACACCTCAAAACAAAAACAGCAGCGAGGCAGATGGCCAGCGGGGCCAATGCAAACTTTCCGGAGCTTTGAGGAGCCCTAAACGATCGACAGCTAAGTCGACGAGCGAGTGCTACTACTGCCACACGCAGCTTGACGTTAAACGCACGCCATTGTATTTGTTGTCGCTGCTATGCAGAGTTCAGACTAGTCAGCGAACAAACTCGCTTTTCTCCGCCAAACTTATATAGAAGATATCCACACAGAGTATACCACCGAGTGGTGTTGATATAACCCCAACGGCGTAACGTAACGTGGTTTGGGGCGGGGTAGGGGGAATGCATCGATAAGGTCGATGACATAACGTGGGTCGGAAGATGCATCGATATCTGAGCAGATGGCAATTTCCTCACTGCAGTGACACTAGCGAAAGAAACTAGAGAGACGACAGTATGGGGGGACCTTAATCTGGTGGGGAAGAGACACAAATACGGCCATGCCTGATGCAGAGCCAGAGTGAGAGAGAGAGAGAGAGAGATATTGTGCGTAATTGTAGTCCTAATGAGAACTACAAAGCGATTAGTTTATGTCAATGATGGCTGCTGTGTGCGTTGTTTGTGTTGCTCGTCTATTCAACTGTATCAAGTGACGTGAGGGGTCAATGATGTGAACACGAAGGAGGAGGAGGTTTCGTTAGCTACGACGCGTCGTGTGTCGTGTTTCTAGTCGGGGTCACAACGTTTGAGGAATTTAGCCAGCCGGCTGACATCCGGAGAGGTTTTTGGGCAAATCAAGCTCATCCGCTAGACACGTGTTGTCTCTATCGATGATTGATTGATTGATTGCCTTGAGCCTCGTTGTAGACTCACTGTTTGTGTAGCAGAGCGGCTGCTGCAGAGTTCGTGTTGCAACTTCTACTACGACAACAACAACAACAACAATTTCTGCTGCTACATCTATCACCACTGCTACAACTACAACTAACTATTATTATTATTATTATTATTATTATTACTACTAGTACTAATTAATATTTTTCTTCTTATTGTTGTTACGAGTACTATTGTTGTGCAGTCTGTCCCTTTGAATCTGCATATTTAATCGGTCGCTAACTGCATCCTACGATTTGTAGCAGGTGACACGCGTTTATTTATGTCATTCATCATTATGACAATAGTAATAGAGAGAAGAGAAAAATAACAAACAAAACGAATACCAGGCAGATATTATGCAGATAGTTACACAAACAGACAAAATGCAATGATGACCAGGTGATGAGTAGGCGTGGACGGTGGCCGTAACATTAGTAGCGACGACGACGACGACGACAGCAACACATTCGTCGTCTGAGTGTGACGAAAATAGTGAGCAGATAGATCTCTAATTGGCAGCACGCGGGACATGAGGACAACGATACAGTTGTCTGCTGCTGCTGCTGCTGCTGCGAACTGGTTGCTGATTTGCTCTCCGATGCCGCGTCTGCCGTGCATTTAAGATCGAAACGAGCTTTCTAACAGCAGCAGCAGCAGGAGTCAGTGGAGGCTATCGGAAGAAAGGATTGCATTGGTCGTGTTGACAGCTGTTGAAAGGCGTACCCCACCTACCGGTGGTGGTGTGTGATGAGCGCATTAGAGGCAGCACGAGGCCTGTATTGAGTGGTGCGAGTCCGTATGCGTTAAGGTACTGCCCGGCGGTTGTTGTTCATTGTCCGGGTAGATCCGTGTATCATCGCGTGGATAGGATAGGGTATAGTAGCACGTAAAGCAAAGACAAAAGAAATAAAGAGAAGAAAACAATTACAATAAAGAGAAGCAAAGAAAAGAAGCAGCATGACAGATCGAGAGAAACGCCGAAGGAGGACGCAAGATACATCAATGTTTAATGTACAAATCAAGAATGCGAGAACGAGAAAAGGCGAACGAAGACCTTAGGGGAAACGAGCCCGCCGCCATGGGACAGCAGACAGGAACGCCACGACTTGAGGGTTGGCCGAGTGCAAGAACGCTGTGACGAATATATAAATATATAAAACGTCCTTTCACAATAAACGGGTTGAATAAATATCTTGTATGTTTTTCTTCATATTAATGCATATATATATATATATATATATATATATATATATATATATATATATATATATATATATATATATATATATATATATAAATATTATACAGACAGACAGAGGGAACGTCAACGTAGTACAACTAACCCTTACGATTGCGTTCCGGTTAAATTTTAATTGTGAAATTTTCAATTTAGGTAGCTATGCCTATCATATACATACCTATATTTTAAAGTATGACTCTCCATTGGCAAAATGTCAAATTCAGTCTTCGTATCGGCTATCTCGTTAACTACACGCTTATCTTTTATCTATATTTTCCTAGTCTATAGTATTCAAATTAGCTTAATTACCTGTTAAAAATCTAGCTGTCAATTCGTTTGATCTGAACCGCACGTGTTACCGATAGAACTGACTGCTAAGCACTAATTCGGAGTGCAAAGGATTTCATATTCGGACGTAGTCACTTTAGGTCAACGTATAAAAGTGTTGTGGTTGTGTTAGTGATTGAAAATCGATGAAATTTTGGCGACACTGAAAATAGACTTCACATAAAGTCTGTGATAAATGTTTATAACATAAGAAACAGTTGCGTAAACCTTCTTGTACTTACCTAAGGAGTGTCGACGAGTGTTAAATTTGCACATGAATCTTAACGAAGCGGGTTGGTGCTATTGGCAGAGGCCGAGCGCCTTTGAACACGTTGAAGAGTAAGTAGTTCTATTGTTACGTTGCCGCAGCGCACTTGCGCCTAATGAAAAGCCATATAGCCTAGAAAAATATTATCGTTGTATATCGATTTCGATCGTTCTTGTCTATCGAACACGCGCCTGTGAGTATGGAGGCTGTTTACGGTGGTCGTCAGACAATATGATCACGTTTGCAATCTGCACGCGACTCGCCTTCGTCTTTCATCACGCAGCGCGATGGCAGCCGACGTTGACCAACGCATTACTTAACTCGAACACCGTTAAGCAATGCGTCACATTACAGTACATCTACGTGGTTTCTTTCTAGCCGCTCGCGGTTTTTCTTCTCCATCAAACTGAAATACGATAGCCGGAACACGAAAAAGACACCAATTTCGTACATAAGTTGTGGCCTCTTTGCATGGCGCAACTGTTTCGGTAAGCGCCAACTCGCTGAACACGAGCCACGGTCAATAGTGAATAAGTGAATATACTAGCGGTGCAATTTACTTGTATGCATTTATCCCTATACACTGATGTCTTACGTGGGTGCAATGACGTTGGTACGCCATAGAAGTTCAATTTCGCAGCATACAGGGCCCGTCATTTCTGTTATAGCACTTCCTCATCCATTATTAAAGTTTTCCGTAATTGGCCTTTGCTGTGAGTGTCTATCGCATGATTTGTACATACACGTGATGGCAAGAATTTTAAAAGCAGCAGGTCGGTAAATTAGAATGTCTTTTTCAATGTTTACAAATATATATATATATATATATATATATATATATAGTTAAGGTAGCATAAAGTAGGCAAAGCACTTGAGTGAATCGGCTGAAACGCAAAGTACTTACATTTTAAAAGGCCCACAAGGGCTCGTAGATTGGTTAGTTGAGAGATGTAAGGCCTTTCAGGTAGTCGAATGTTTAACATTGAACACGTACGCGCCTTCCGTTATGCTTTGTGCTCCCTAAATCCGCCATAAGGGATGTCAAAACTCTGAGAAAACTTAACCAAATGACATATGCAGTTTTTGTGGAATTTCGGAAAGTCCTTGACTCGATTCCTGAAGAAAAGTGAATGCAGGAATTATCGACTACATTTAGAGTACGTCAAGTGATTCGGCCTACGTCCGAACTCGATAACGAGAAAAACAGAGGCCGTCACATTGGCCGAATCGTCTGCCAATCGCTGGGGTTGAGTCAAGGAGAAATCAACAGCCAGTCCATTATATTGTGACGAAGCGTTCCACCTCTGGGCAACACTACAACATTCCAACTGCGCACTACATTGTCTACGCATTGTTGTAAGCCTAACGTCCTCAATCTTCGAAACGAACACCAGCCGATGATATTGGCCGTTGTCTCGGAGAACAAATTCAAGCGACTACACCAAAACAGCAAAATATCGCGCCTATGCCGGGACATCGATCAGACATGCTTGATCTCAGCATTCGCTGGTTCATCAGAACCATGCAAACCGAGTACCGTGTAGCCTTTATTTTCGCTCGCCACGACCATATCCGAAGAAAGAATCGAGAACGCAGGTAACCGCAAAGGGGTGGGTCCCCCCGTTGCACTGGGCCCCGTCCCAGCGGTTCTGCTCAACGAAAGCCGCGACACTGCAACGTAACCAGATTCGCCTGAACAAAGCAGGTCTGGGCGTCGTGATGTAACACCTTTGCTGAATGCACAACCCCGACCCTGGCCACCAAAGAGACGCCAATGCTGATTCACAATTGGTGCCAACTAAAACATCCAGCCCTCCCTTGACCCCCGACGAGCAAAACAAATAATCCGCGTATGCAGAGTCAAGCCCTTTATCCCAGGCAACTGAGCTATGTATCTAAACAAGTTTTCGGGCTGACCCTCAGCCAAGATTTAACGTCCACCGGACTGCTTTTCGCATTGCTTCGTAGACGGACCCGATAAATACAAATGTGCAATGGTGGGGCTCGATACCGCGTACCTATGTGTCTCCTCCGATTGTGGGCGCAGACTAATGCACCGCGCCACCGGGCTTGAGCTATGTATATATCAGGTGACAACAAACCCGCAACCACCGACAATACAATGGTACCCACAGACAATCCTATCATTGAAGACACCACAGCACCCTTTGTCAGTGATTATCCACACGAGTTGGAAAAGATGCCTAACGATGCCTGCATTTGCGTACGTCTCGCGACCGGAGGAGACACATAAATGCACGGGTTCGATCCCCACCGTTGCATATTTGTATTTAAAGGGTCCGTCCTATGAAGCAATGCAAAACCAAACTTGTGGACGTTCAATGTTGGCTAAGGATCAGCCCGAAAAAGTTCTTGAGTCAATGGATTGTCCATTAGTTGGTCAAAGACCGGTGTTCACCAGTTCTTATCAACTTGCCCTAAGTATGAACCGTGAGACATTTCAATGCGGAAACAGCACACTATTGGCATGATCAATGAGACAACACTCTTACGCGTTGTTTTGATCATGTTCGCAAGAAAGTTGTAGACGGCGTCGCTGCCCTGTTCGAGAGCCGGGATATTCTGCCCCGTGACTGTCTGTTTGCCTTGTACTGCGTCTACGTCTATAGCTATCGGACCTACGCAGTTAAGATTATTGGAATGTTTAAATGGCTTAAGCGTCTCATAATTCGCTACACCGCTTGCAAAAAAGCCAGAGCCTTTCGAGGGGGATACCCACCACGGGAGTCCTTGGGTTATAAACACATAAACATGTCGATTCTGCCCTATCCTCCGCAAATAGAGATGTTTGTCGTTACTGAGGTCAAACGAATCTTAATGAGAATTCATCAGAACCTGCTCAATCTCTCTCACTCCACAAAAACCACTCGCCTGGTCTTGGGGACCTTACAGCGCGTGTCAATAAATCAGCACGCAGCAATAACAAAACTCTGGGTGCTCCCGTTACCATACCTAATTAAACTAGCCATTATTTATAATGGCTATAATTAGCCATTAAAATATAGCGCATTCTCCTTGTTTACCATCCCAATCTGGTTGACCTTATCTGCAAAAACCCGAAGCACCCGAGGCTCGGCATCTCACTTGCTTATCGTTTCCTCGGCCACAATAGCACAATCGAGGCTTGCACTCTTTTATTTAGGTGCTGCATTGTGAAACAAATGGCCTAGATCATTTGGTATCACTAGGACGCTTGTATCCTTTATTCAGTTCAAAAACGCTGCGAGATCGCACTATCTCATCTTGCTTGTGTCTAATTAAACCATAACTATAGAATATGTACACATAGACAAATAATTGTGATAATGCGAGATACGGTGATAATGCACAAAAGCTTACTATCTCTTGTACATAGGCTTTGCAGTAGCCATGTGACTATATGAAGTTATAATACAGGCGAGAAACTACAAATAAGAGTAGATTTAAATCATACCATACACAAGGGGATCACACACACACCCTTATTTTTTTTGCAACTTTATGTAACCAATCTCCATTCTCAATATCAACCCTCGGCTCCACATATTGGATTAAGCTCCCTTCAGATGTGCGTGCCACCTATTCGTTAACGACCATATTCAAATAAAATGTCAAACAATACTATGAGAGTAAAGTAATTTAATTGTACATTACAACGGTTCATTTTGTTGCTTTGCAAAACGTTTATGTGTATTTGAAAGAGCTCTTTCTGCTCTACAAGATGCTCTGTGTCATTTGTTTTTTTTTAATAATTAAAATTTTCTGTTAATCTTTAGGTTTCGAAATGGAATGCCCAGGAGGCAAAAGTCGGCATTTTCGACACCTGCTCTTCTTCACTTCTTATGGAGATCAAAGAGCTGCCGAAACCGCTTGGGAAACATTTGCGACGTGTACGGGGAAGGCGCCTTAGGTGAAGCTAAATCACGTAGATGGTTTGCAAAGTTCAAGAAGGCCGACTTTGACATGGACGATATGCCTCGCACCACAAAACCTTCTGAATTCGACGAAGGACGTCTCAAGGCACATTTGAAGAAAAACGGTCACCAAACACCTCATCAATTCGCCGAAAAATAGACTGCGATAAAATGGTGTGCTATGATAATCTCCGACTACCTTCAACCACCAATTGGCTTTATTCAAAAGCTCGAGGCTTAGATGTTTCAACAAAGTTCAACAATGAAAACAAAAACAAAAACGCCTTTAAACTGCGGATCAGTATCTCACCGGCCACTGAGCAACACAAACAACGTCGCTCAAATCAAGGTCAGCAAGGAGCTCTACATTGCCCAACCGCTGCGCGTAAATGAGATTACTCGACTGAAAAGGCCCGATCGACACGGCTAAACCATAGTGCTTCATGACAACGCCACGCTTCATGTTGCACAAGTCGTCAAAATCGCACTCCATGAGCTCGAAAAAGGAGGTTCTTCAGCACCCATCGAACTCTCTAGACGTTATGCCAACCGATTATCACATTTTCGCTCGATGCCGAATCATATAAAGAGAGTTGTTACCTTCGGCCGGTCACAAACTGAGCCTCAAAATCGGCTCAACAATTTTTTTGACACCAAACCAGGCGCTTTTTGGCGGAACGGAATTAACAAATTGGTCGAGAGGTGGAAGGAGGTCGTAAACATCAACTTTGGAGAATACTTTATTAATTAAATGATTTCTTTTGTTCAAGTAAATAGTTTGAAGAAACGCTACAAACTTATTTTCAGGCACTTTACTATAATATGATCCGAATACGATAATAAGCAGAATGACAATATATAAAATTAGAAGAGTACACGTAATAAAGGCATATAAAAAGTATACATTGTTATCTGATAAAAGGAGCTCCGAACAAGCTATGTGCTTAATGCAGCTTTAAATTAACGTATGCAATTATCTTTCAAGAAATGTCAATAAGTAAACAGTTGAACATAATACAAACACTCCAAACTAATCTCTGGTGGCTTTGAGGAGCTGTATAAACTCTCTGCATAAATATAAATTACCTCTAAAACTAATAAAACCTATCTAGCAATCTAGACACGCCTACAACTCTAACTAACCAAGCGAGACCCCCAAATGATTAGAACCTTACACCGACCAACA
Organism: Dermanyssus gallinae; assembly: GCA_003439945.1. Classification (NCBI taxonomy): domain Eukaryota; kingdom Metazoa; phylum Arthropoda; class Arachnida; order Mesostigmata; family Dermanyssidae; genus Dermanyssus; species Dermanyssus gallinae. The sequence goes on along the minus strand of QVRM01005835.1, from coordinate 220,308 downwards.
CAGCGACCTCTGCCAACCAGTATCCAGTCGCAGCAGCCCGATATTCCCGCTCTCGTCAACCCCCGCGATGAACAAAAGACTTCTAATATACTAAACGACTCACCACGCACAACCACGCACCCCGCACCACGGCAACCGCCGGCTCAGGATGGGCCAGTTCAGCGGAGGGCAGTGTGACGAAGCGTTCCACTCTTTGGGCGGTACACCAATAATCTAACTGCGCACTTCACTGTTTACGCATCATGACGCGATTCAAGCCGATATTAACCAACCATGTCCAACGGCCACAACCCTTCCGCGCCAAAACCCTAACGTTCCCAACCGTCGGAACGACCTCCAGTCGATGATAACACGTCTCAACCGACCAATTCGTAGGAGAGGATTGATTCAAGAGGCTCAATCCAAGCCAAACCCGTAGTAACCCGTATTGCTATACAAAACAAACCGATGTAACTTCCGATTTCAGAGTAGTAACTAGACCGAGAACGAATAGAAGATCACCCGTCTTCTACATCTCTTCCCGTCTGTGCTACGCACCAGACGCACGCCCGTGCGTTCTCGCTCAATCGTATGTAGGCTAGTTGCGGTGCAGTTGTCGCCGTACACGACTTGCCCATCTCCGGCTAATTTAGCGTAACGTCATCGTTACAATATATAATATACTTTTTCCTCTGAACATCTGACCTAGCTACGACCCTTCGAGCTGCGGAGGCGAACCCGGTTCGCTCTCCATGCTGACGACTTCTTAATAATGACGATCTCTAGGCAACCATGATGATAAATTGATACATTTTATTTTTAAATACGTATTTTTATTATAGGTTTCTTGGTGCCGATCTTCAGAATACGTCAATGCAAAACAGAGCATGAAAAAGCACCGTTTGCAATGCCTGAGAACGTTAGTTTATGTCGCCACTTCTACATTAAGCGTACCCTAGGCACATGCATAAACTCCACGCATTCGTCCAAGCCATAATTATATGATGTGCTAGTTAGTGTAATCTCGTACCGCTACACATAGAGAGTTACGAGTAAACACGTTATGTATAGGTACTAGTGGCTTATCCATATGACATCGAGACTTGGTTAGGGTGCTAACATTAATTAGCCCGATTTCACAATCGCCCGTAGCACGTTCTCGACAACTGACGCGTAAGCTCTGCAGATGCGATCAACATCTGACCCACTTTTTAATTTCGACGTCTGTGACGCAGGCCTGATGCCATTTTGCAAAGGCCACTCAATGTGCGTTAAAATGCATATACCCTCAATTTATAAATAGCTTGTATATGACCTAATTAAGACCAAAATGAATTGAAGTGTATGCAACACCGTGTTCTCGTTTGTTGATACTTTACCTCAGTGACGCGACCTCATGATGCGATTTACCGTGAAGTATAATTAAGTGAAACGTTTTTTTGTGGTCACAAGATAACCAGTCCACGTGCCCTAAGCAAAAAGTTATTCTGAGTGACGATTAGAATCTTTAATTAGTATTATCGCAATGAATTAGTATTATTCCGTAGTATTATTCCGCAATCTCAGAATATTTCGTTACCTTCATTCTTTTGCACGATCTGTGACGGAGCTATGGATTGAGCACAACGGATCCATGCAACATAACCCCGGACCGTCGTAAGTCAAATATGTTTTTCCATGCTTAGGTCTATACGCAGGCAATCTGGTCTCTTGTCCTCAGTAAGTCCAATCCCCTAGGTTCCAATCTTCAATGTTGCTGCTGTTCCAACTTTTCATATCACTTCTTTTTTGTACAGGACGAAACGAATGCTTATTTTGAAGTGAGAAGCTAGAGTCCAACACAGGCCACACCTAGAGGTCGGTGGTTTGGACGTATGCATGCCATTACACTTTGCATTTTTGATCTGTATGCGACAGTCGCTGCGTATGCACCGATACACAGTGCATGGTTATCGCTACCTGGTATGCTCAAATTTCAGAGAAATATACAGAATTCAATTAAATGCAATGGGCACATATCAGCAAATTATTCGTGGACACCATTTCCTTTGTTTTTATTTGATTAAATATAATGTTATATCTAGCACTCGGAGTGAACGTTTGGCTCCGTGCCTACGTGAGGGATTATCTAACCCAGGGTTAGCCTAGTTTAACAATGGGCCCCGAACAGAAGCCGTATTTTCTCGCTGAATGTCAAGCGACAGCCTTTGACGCAAGAATTCAGATGTTGTTGTCTTCCCATTGTCGTCCAAACGCCAACGGACAACATTGGTGCGCCAGAGTGCGTTCTGCATAAGTTAGCCGCGGCTAACCTGACGGTATGGCTCGGTCTGCAGCTGCACCGACCGAATCGACGGGTCGGTCTAATGAGTCGGATACAGTTGCGTCCCAAACAAGCATGCGGCCACGCTCTGATGGGGTTGGAGTGAAACCGTCAGGTGTTTTGCCATCGTCCCTAGAATTAAAAACATTTTCAAGGAGGTTGTTTTTAGTTCTAGACCATCCTCCGTCTCCCACGGGCTTGGAACTCATCGTGCGCTATCAAACAGTCCTTGTGGCAGCATGGCCGCTGACTCTCAGCGGTATGGTTTAATATATATTCTCAATGAATCGCATCGCTTAAAGAAAATTCGCTCAACAACAGGGATCGAAGCGGCGACAACCCGCTAGATGACAAACATGACTTTAGTCCCCTAGGCCACGTCCCTGGATAGACCGGGGAGCTAGTACACAAATAAAACCGACAGATTTCAGTGCGCGACTAAAACTGTAATTGAAAGCGGAGTGACGCGCTCGTCGGCCTGTATTCAACGCTCATGACATGTCATGATGGGCCAGCGCGTCCACAACGACATCGGTGGGGCAACAGATTTATTATAATTATTTACTTGTCTAGTACGTAACAAATCTGAGATGTCCAAAGGTGTAATCTCTAATTTACTCTATTCCTGAATGATTAAGATAATTTCCATCGCGCCTATATTCAAGGAGGAGCTGGCGACATTCCGCCTATGTCGGTTACGGCTAGCAATAACAAATGTACGCAGAAAAAGAAAACCAGAGACCTGATATTCTTATTATTATCGTAATCATTTCATGCAGCAAGATGTATCTTTTTTTCTTTTGATATATACGGTTTTGGGAATGCTTAATGCATCGCCTGAAGGTCGCCGGCTGCTAGCAGCAGCCACTCGTGTGAGACTCGCAAATTCATTAAACCAGTTCTTCTCTCTCTCCGTTCGCTCGTTTAGGCCCAGTGATTCTCTTTCCGGGTTCGATTAGGATAATTGTATGTTACTGCTACGCCCACAGTACAGTAAAAAGAGCCCCTAACCAGTTCTGGCCTCTAACCAGTTCAACGTGCTAGAATATCCAACTCGTGTTCGCAATAGACCAATCTCACGCCCCACGGATCGATCGGTTGGGTTTGTGTGTGGGTGCTTCGCTCCCACGTGGGCCTGTCTGTCGTTTGTCTGTCTCTACTCTACAGTCGTCTTACGGCGCCGCAGCAGAGGGCGCGGCACAGCCAGTAAGTAGGTGGCGGCTGGGCACTCTGTTTGCCGCCGAAAATTCAAAACTGTGGCCGCTGCCGCCGCCGCCATGTTGCGGCATTAGCGGCCGCTAAACGGAGGTGGTGGTGGCAGTCATGAGTGGGTTGGTGGGTTAGCGGTGCTGCAGCAAAACGTACTCAAACTCGTTTGTTGAGCCGCGTCGCCTACGTTTTCGCCCACAATTGTCACGGCGGACCGTCTTTTGAGGCTACGAAACGTGCGAAACGTAATCCGTGCTAATCGAGGCTCGATTTATTTGCAAAATTCTACACTTGGCGGGTTTTTCTGGCTGGTGTAGCGGCCGCCGTTCCGCTGCCGCTGCCGCCGCCGCTGCTAGCGTTGTCCGGCTGCCGCAGCCACATCGTCGTCGTCGTCGTCGTCAGTCGTGAAACAACTGCAGGAGGCGAAGCAAAAGGAGGAAGAGGAGCGGAGCAGTGCCCGCAGCGTTTCTAATGCAACGTTTGCTCACCCGATCGCCCGGCCGCCCGCCGCTAGCTCACCGCCTCGCTGCTTGATCCTTCGTCAGCAGCAGCAGCAGCATTAGTGGCGCCTACTCTACTCTACGACGACGACGACGACAACAACAACAACAACAACTCGAGTTGTTCTGCTCTCTTCTGTGGTAGTGGTGGTCGTCGTAGTACGGCAGTATTGCTTCTGCTACACACACACACACTATTATTACTACGACAACTACTACTACGACAACATTTACTATTACGGATACTGCTGCCGCCGCTGCTGTCGCTGTCGCTGCTAGCTAGTACTAAAGCTAGGGCTGGCGCTGGAGGTTACGGACGCCAACCAACCAACCAACCGGCCAGGCAAAGCTAGGCGGCGGCCAGGCAACCAGAAAGCAAGCAAACAGGCAAACAGACAATCAGGCAGGCAGGCAGGCAGGGAATAACATCTCAAGCAAAGGAATATAGATAGCCGCAAATCAGTCAGTCAGTCAGTTGTTGTTAAGCTGCGAGAGCTAGTGTTGGGGTGTGGTGGTGGTGGTAGTGGTGATTGTAGTGGTGATGGTGGTGGTGGTAATGGTGGTAATGGTGGTAGGGGTACCGATGACATGGTAGGCACAGTTGTGTCGGCGATGGTGGTTTGACTGTGGTGACGACGACGACGACAACAATAACAACAACAAGAACAACGACGACGACGACGACGGCGAAGAAGAATAAGCCAAAGAGGAAGAAGAGGCTACGAGCTACGAGGCTGTTGCTGCTGATGACGACGACGACGACGACAGGGATCATTTTGAATCGGCGGTAATCGGCGTCCATTTCATCGAAATATCGCCGGCCGACGTCCGTGCGATGATCTAGGTGCGCTGCACGTCGAACAGGTGGGTACGCGACCGTTCGCCGTCGTTGGATTCGTCGCCAAAATGGATGGGCGGCGTCTTTCGGACGACGGCCGTCCATTTAGGCATAGCAGCACGAACCTCTAACGCCATAGCGGCGGCAACAGCAGCAGCCGCCGCCGCAGCAGCAGCACAACCTGCAGTGAAAGCAGCGCGGCAATCGCGTCCGCGATCGTCGCGTTTAATTCTCTCTTATTACGTACTACCTAACGAACGTCTCTTACGTACCTAACGTTCGTCTGTGCGTGCGTGCGGAGAGAGAGAGACAAGTATTCTGATGGCAACGACATCTAGGTAGGCAGGTGTTGCGTCGTTGCTGTGGCCATTTGCCTGTCGCTGTTGTTGTTGTCGTTGCTGCTGTTGTTGTTATTGCTACTGTTTTTGTTGTTGTTGCTGCTGCTGCTGCTTTTACTGTTGTTGTTTCGACTACTGTTGTTGTTACTGCTGCGGCTGTTGTTGTTTTTTTTTTGCTGCTGCTGCTGTAGTTGTTGTTGTGAGTTGACCGCGGGGTGGGGGAGGGGGAAGAGACCAATAGAGGTTGTTGTACATCTAGAGAACAGACAAGCACAATACTGAGGGTGGATAACGTAAATTTGGTGTGTTTGGTGGTGGTGCCGGCATCGGTGGCATTGCTATTGATGATGATGATGCTGCTGCTGCTGCTGCTGCTGGGGTAGCCGCCGATGCCGATACCGCCGGTGTCGGTCATACACAGAATTCAGTAGTACAGAAACATCATCAATAGTAACAGCCAGGAGCAAGAGAAGCAGCCATCTAAGCAGCGCATGGCGAACGAGGTGAGATGCGTGCTGCAACTTCTGTATGTAGCTTTGATGCTACAACAACAACAACAACAACAACAACAACGACAACAACGTTGTACAGAACCAAACGAGAAAGACATAGAGTTAGATAGAGAGAGATATTGTGTGTATGTGTATGAGAGAACAAGAGAGAGAACGGTCGAAACTTGTTGTTGTTGTTGTTGCGGCCGCGGTTATTGTTGGAGTTGTTGCTGCTGATGCTGCTGCTGCTGCTGTTAATTCTGCTGTTGTTGTTGCTGTAGCTGCTGTTGTTGTTGGCGTTGTTGTTGTTGTTGGCGTTGTTGTTGTTGCTGATGTTGTTATTGCTGATATAAAGATGGCGGTTCCCAGGCCGACGCGTCCAGCCAACGAGCCAGCCAGCGCCTTCACCACCACCACCAGCACCGCACAAGCAGAAGCAGTAGAACTACTTCGAGCTAGCACCTCGTACCATTGATTGGAATCATTATTATTTGTATTATTACTGCTGCTACTATCACTATCATCATCATCATCATCATCACCACCACCACCGCCACCACCATCGTTTCTATCATAATCAACGTCGCCCTGTCCTCACCACTATCAACAACAACAACAGCAACAACAACGACATCAAAAGCAACAGCAGCAACCCCATAATCACATTCATTCTGGTGGCGCCATTGTTGCTACTGCGGCGGCTTCTGCGGTTCCTCCTCTTACCATTATTAATTCCTATATCGATAAATAATCTTCAGCAATAATAGCAAGCCTGCTCTGGTCGAGTCGTATCCCATCGCATCGTCGTGGTCTCGCGTCAACTACTACGACTTCGCGTTCTGCTTTTACAGCAGCTTATATTGCTGCCGCTGCTACTGTTACTGCTGTTGTTGTTGCTGCTGTTGTTGTTGCTGTTGTTGTTGCTGCTGTTGTTGCTGCTGTTGTTGCTGCTGTTGTTGTGTCTACTGTTGTTCTTCTGAACAGCAGACAGAACCGTGCCGTGTCCGTGCAGCGAGTGTGTATGTGTGTGTGGATGTGATCGAAGAATTCAATCGTGGTTTGCAGCCAACTCTTGTATGTAACCGTAGTCACAGTAGACAAATTGTATTCTGCGTGCCTATTACTATTACTAGTAGTAATAGTTATTGCTTTAAATAATCAATCAATCAAACATTTGTTTTAGAATTTAAGCCTTAAATAATAAAATTATGTTTTATTAATATTATTCTTCTTCTTCTGATCAGTATTGTTAAAAGTAGATATGATTTGAATTAATACCAATATTAATTACTATTCCGTATGTATTATGGCCGTACCTCGTACGTGTGAGGCGTGCCGCGCCGTATAGCGTAAATCATTCACTAGCTACTACACTAAATAGTCCAACCATCCATATAGCAATATCTTCTAGCCAACTTTGTAGAAGTGGAAATCGTAGCAAGGTTGGCAGCTGCATAGGTGTGTTTTTGCTGCCTATCTGCACAGAGAAAGAGATGTATATATTCCTATAATTCGGTTCTCTCGGTGATAAAGCCCCATCAGCATATTCGCTAACGAGTAATCATCGCCGGCTTTATCGTGTTCGGCATCATAATCGTGATGATTAAGGTGATTGTTGTTGTCTTTGGTCAAGTTTTTGTTGTCTTTGGTCTAGTTGTTGTTGTTGTTGTTGTTGTTCTTGTCATTGTCATTACAACTGACAAATCATCAACGAATTCCTACTCACCTATTCATCGAGCTCTACCTCTCTATCCTTTATCTAATCGTAATACCCGCCATCCCCTAGACCACCAGGCCATGAATTAGCCATCCATTGGCTGGTGGTCGTCAGTCTCCAATAAATCCATTTGGGCATGCTTTTGCCGCCAGCGCCAGTCAACAACCGATGAACACACAAATAGATGAGCATTATTTTGTTGACATCATTTTGATCAGCCAACGGAGAAGTAACATGTCAAGCGAGCATCTCGACCCGGGGCCCTTCCGTCTCTGTCACCAAGCACTTCTACTCTAGCAGCACCCGGCGTCCTGTTTTTTCTTGTTGTTGCTGTTATTGTTGTGGTCTTTTCTCTTGTTATTGTAAATGTTGTTGTTGTTGTTGGTATTGCTCTTGCTGTTGTTGTTATTAATATTCACACACCCTTTAGCAGGGGGGCTTTTGTTGTTATTCATATCGTGACGGTTGCTGTTGTTGCTAGTGCTGCTACTCTAGCAGCTATTTGTTGTTATGTTGTTGCTGTGACTGCACTTTGTTGCTGCTGTTGTTGTTGTTGTTGTTGGTGGTGGTGTTCTGGCCGCCTATGGTATCCGAAGTACCGTGTATCCGTGTGGTATGATGATACAAAACAGTCGCCGGTATTGTTGCCACTGCAGTGGTCGCATTGACAGCTCAGTGAGAGGGATGTTTTTTGTTGCTACTGCCGTTACTGTTACTGGGTTTGTTGCTGTTGCTGGACGTATTATTGCGGTCGTTTCTCTAGCGGCCGGCTGCGCACGGCGGGAGGCGACGCCGGCTCGCCCTTGTGATGATGGTGGTGCCGGCGACGACGACGACGACAACGACGACACTTGTTTTGTTGGTTCATGTTGTTGAGAGTGTAATTATGTAATTATCATCGTGCGTTTCCTAGGTTCACGTTTACCTAAACTAAAAGGGAAGAATACTTAACGGAGCGACAGAAAGGGAACGAGTTAGAAAGGTATATATATATATATATATATATATAATCTATCAAGGGATTTAGGGAGCACTAAAGTAAAGGAAGCGATGAAATAGACGCTAAGAAGAAGCAAAATAAAACAGAATCTAGCAGAAGAACACACAACAGAAGAAGTACTGGTAGATAATAATAATTATTTTGTTATTAATATGATTTTGTCCTATTCATCAGAGTACTCATCGTGCCTTTCCTAGGTTCACTTTTACCTAAAGTAAAATGGAAGAATACTTAACACAGCGAGAGAAAGAGAACGAGGTGGAAAGGTATATATATATATATATATATATATAAAGAAGCAAAATAAAACAGAAGCTAGCAGAAGAACACGCAACAGCAGAAGTACTGATAGATATTCTGACTATGTATATTAGTCATTGTCTTCGTCGTGGTTGTGGGATAGTGTTGTTTATGTGAAGTAGCCAACATTATCATTGTTATTGATACTGCCCTTGTCATTGTAGTCGCTCTTGTTGTTATTGTCGTAAGAGCAGTTACGAGCTGATGTAGGAATTGTTATTGTTGGACGTCTTGTTTCTCGACTCCTTTATGAGGTTCTGTATGACGAAAAATATATCGGACAAAGTTTCGAAGGCGTTAAGGAAGAGCGCCTCCATTTAATTGGCTCATTGTTATTTGTGGCGCATCAGCACGCGTTGAGACTAGCCCATGATCGGGTCGTCGGCCGATAAATGAAGAAGCTAGCAAGGCGGTTTCCTAATGATTTGAGAAAATATAAGTTATTGCTTCATAGGTGATCGTAAGACCATCAGCGTTAAAGTATAGGCGCACATTACTCACGCTCCTTGCTCCCGTCGTTCGCATCGAAAATATTTTCACTTATTAAAATGTAAATTATATATATATATATATATATATATATATATACATGGGAAAACAGAAACTCCTACCATACATTGAGGATAGCCCGATCTTCACTAATTGTTCATTCAGCGTGGCGTCTCATGGAGGCACGCCATTGTCTTTTGCGTGGTGTTATCCGACTAGAAATGTTGCTCAAGATTTTTCGCCTTCGCCAGTGAGATCAATTATTGTTGTGAAGGCTGTTGTTAGTAGATTGCTGAGATTTTCACTTCTCTTTTGTGACTTCTTCTTGTTGGCCTGAGTGTGCATGTAGCGTTTGGTCGAGGATATCATCTATAGTTTCTTTACGTTTTCCCTTTTCAATGACAATTCGGCAAATTGTAGAATTACAAGTTCTCAGCGTTGCAATACTGTCACTGCCGCAAACGGGTTACTCCGTAGACAGTAGACTAGGCTCGTAAGAAATACATTGTAAATGTGGGCCTGTAGGAGTGGGAAGGAGCCCGGTTTTAGTGGATATGTGAGCTTACGCTAATCGCTGCTAGCTGGCAACGACGCAGGCATTCCTATTTAAGAAAACAGACAGTAGACCAGACTAGAAGTGTCACTGTGCGTCGTCTGAATAGCTGTGAATGCTCACCGTAGCAACTCAGTGACTAAGGAAACGTGCGCAGAGCATTGCTGATGGGCGGCACATGATACTGGTAGGTCGTGATTGGTTGTCGGTAGCCGTTTGTTTAGCTGACAAAAAGAAAGACCTCGGAGAAAGCGAGATGCGAAATAATGTCTGTCGGATTCGGAACCTCCGTCGGTGAGGTCGTCACCAATGGTCAAGCTTTAAGTCAACTCTAGTTAAATTTGGCACAAGTTAATGAAAGATGAATAATGTCGATTAATTTTGTAACCGGTATTTGATTGCTAGTGGTTTCGTCTGTGCGCTTTAGTTAGTGTTTTTTTGTGCCAAAAACCGTATGTGCAAAATTTTAGTTTTGTTATTGCAACGCGATTCCCCTGGATTTACTCGTGTAGATAAAAGAGGTTACTCGCATATATCTGTATATATATATATATATATATATATATATATATATATATATATATATATATATATAGGAGTATACAGTCAGAAATTCGGAAGCCATGTATCTTTGATGCGAAGGTGACGCGGGACGCACAAGCGAGTGTATATGTATATTTATTATTTAGTTATATACTTTTTAGTATGATTGATAATCCGTGGTAGGCAGCCAACGGGCCAGCGTAATGCATGGCTTTCACCACGCACTTTGCCAAATATTCTGTGGACATACCCTCTCTACCTCTGCGTTTGGTGTGGGTGGGAACTAACGATGGGAATGTTGTGTGCTTTATTGGGTAAAAACTTGCTTTTTTTGCCTAAACAGTGGGTAAAATAAATGGTAGGTAAAATATGCTGGCATCTACACGCACTACATTCCTAATCGAGGTGATCGCGCACACGAATGGATAAGAGAAGCCTCGTCTCTCCTTCTCTCTCTCTTCTATCATCTTTTTCTGTTTGTTCCACTGTCTCTGAGATGCTCTCGCTGTTCAGTTACAATCACTTAAAAACATCGTCCACTTTCTCTCTTTCTACCAATCAAGAGTTTGTTGATTGGTTTTGTGTGTGTGTGTGTCTTTGGTTGTCGCGTTGTGATGTAGCAATTAGCTAGAGTTCGTTAATTAGCTAGTCAATGAGGCAGCCTCATATAGTTAGTTGGTCGCGGATCTGCTGGTCGTAGAGGGGTGGTTAAATGCTCTACCAGCTGGGTCTGCTTTTTGTCAGTTAACGTTCGGCAGCGAGCAACAATGTGGCCCACGTTTGTAGCTACCGGATACAGGGGAAACTGCAGATGGCTAAGCGGATGGGGGGCATTATTGATAAGCTAGTAGACGAAGGAATAAATGAATCAACAAAATGATTCATCTTTCATTGTTTGATTAGTATGGCGATACATTGCTGTGGAGGGTGAGAGGAGGTGTAGGAGATAGATCAGAGCTTTAGGCAAAACTTTTCATTGCAATGCTAGTTAGGCATAATCAAATCCACTTGCTTGGAGTATTGACTGGTAAGAAACCATTGTATGCCGTACTTTCATGTTTACCTTTTTAGCCACATTTAGCGAGGTCACACTGGTTTTATTAATCGGCCGATTTAACAATCAAGGAAAACAAATCATTCTACCCGATCGAGTAAGACTCGAAACGCATGACAATGCCTCAGTTTTTTTTACAACCGGGCCTTACCTGCGCGAGCTACAACTGATGGCTATACTGAATGACGCATATTGTGGAAGTGTGAATACACCGCTTCATTTATCCTGCAGATTAAAATTTGAAGTCACTGTTCTAGCGCTTCTGGGACATGATGTGTTTATGGCTGTACACGCTAGATACGTAGCCAAGATCTGTGATACACGGCGTAGCTTTTTTTGCACACTTTAGGATCTAAGCGACGACATTTGCTCAGCAAGCGTGGTGTTGTCCTATACTTGTAGTTGCACGGTGATATTCAGCGTAACCGTTTTTGCATCAACAGTAAATATGACTGCCTTGAAAAGCTTAATGTCAACGATTATCAAGCTCGTTTGTTTTACTGTGTCGCAGGATTGTCGCACTAAAACTGGTGTTGTCTTTTCTTGTTGACATCTTTGTTGAGGGGTTACAATTCCGTGAAACGACACGTACGTTCCACAGATTTAGCTAATATATTAGTTAGACGGACTTGTTGTTGTAGCGTTTTTTTGCTTTTTCTGTAAGTGGTCCACCAGTGTTTGTTTCCACATAAATGAGAAGCAAGCGGTGCCTTAAACATGTGTGCTTTGCTGCGGGTAAACGAATCTCGACAGAGGTGTTCTATTATAGGCTGTTCGGCTACGTGGCTTGTAGTAGTCAGCTGGACAACTGGTTGACGATATTCGGCCAGGAATATGAGTCATCAAGTAAGCAACAGCAGCGGGTGCTGTGTGGCTGTACAGTGATTCGAGAACGAACGTGTTTCTCTGGCGAATTATGCGTTGGTGGTCTATTATTAGGCTTTATAGCATTCAGCGATTGCTACTTGTTTTTATCCTACGATTCGTATATCGATCGGTCTTTGTGCTGTCGCTATACTCTGGTATGTACAGTCCCTTCCTGCGAGCTCTATACGAGCATGGGTTTTTAAAAGTCTGAGCTAACGACGGTCTTTCAGAATTTAGCGAAACAACTTAAGTGAGTCGTCGGCGTCGTTGTGTTGTCTGAACGTTCTTCAGACACGTTTTGGGACATGGATCCGATAAGCAGCTTTGTAGCATTCTCGGAGTTCTCTATGACATCGTGGTCTGGGTTCAGTAATTGTCACAGTGTTGTTGGTGTTTTTGTTGTTGTTGTAGAAGAAATAGTAGCTTCGTTTAGTTAATAAGTTAGTTGTTTGGGTCTAGGCTGCGACGAGGTTTGCGCCCCTCCCCATATCTAGCCAGCTTACTCGATAGCACTACTCTAACACGTTTCTCGCTTTTACCACACACGCACGCACGCCGTGAATGTGTGCTGTCGTGTCTGTTCCGTTGCAGTTATCCCTTGCCATGAGCTGCCATGCGGCGAAGGCACTTGCAGTAAAGACAGCTACCGATTATTCCGAGGCCAAAGCTCCGGCTGGCCAAAGCCCACGAAGAAGCAGTGACGCCGCACCGACGCCGCCCACGAGCGTATTATTACTATCATCATCATCATCATCGTCATCACCGGCGCAAAACGCAGGACCGCGAAGTTCTCCGCCCGTTGGCCAGACTCAGCAGGTGGCGACGACAACGACGACGACGGCGGTGGTGGCTGCGACGATTGGCGGCGACCCGACGGAACGAAACGATCACCAGTATGGCGCTGCGACCGCGGAGCAGCGGGCCGCAGGCGGGCAGAGTGGCGCAACGACGAAGCGATCCGGCGGCGGCGGCGGCGGTGGTAGTGGTGGGGGAAGCGGAAGCGGCGGCGGCGGAGGTGGCGGAGGCAGTGGAGGAGGTGGCGGCTGCTGCTACGACGTCATCTCGAAGGACGAACCGCTGGCGGTCAAGAAACGACGCGTGATCGAGCTCAAGACCGCCGAGCTGCTCAGCAACAAGGAGAAGTACTACGAGAACCTCGGCGAGGTCTACTTCCTCAAGGATGGCGGCCAGCTCATGGACCTGTTCGGGTGGCGGAGGCGTCCGCCGACCGCCCTGCTCGAGTATGTGCGCGCGAGACTGCTCGACCAGATTGAGGACGAACCGCAGCGTCTGGTGCACCTGAGGGCGGGCGTCGACGGCCGGACAATTGCCGTCGGAACGACGCCGGCGGGTACACCGCCCGCGACGCCCATTCCCCCGCCGTCGACTCGCAGCGAGACGAGTCGGGAGCGCCGCGACAGTTCGCTGCTGCCGCTGCTGCAGCAGCAGCAGCTGCCAAGCCATGCCGCCACCGCCGCCGCCGCGACGACGACTACTCTCACTCCTACTACCAGCCACACGGCCTCAGTCCCAGCCGCGTCGGGCTCGGGCACGGCCGCGGTCCCGGCCGACGGCCGCTTGTCGCCGCCCATCAGCGTCTGCAGCGGCGACGAGCTGGCCGAACGGGCCAAGCATGAGGCGCAGGTCCTGCAGCGGGTGGCGGCGTTGCGCAAGGTCGGCCTCTGGGCGCAACAGCGACTGCCGAAGGTACAGGAGCCGGCGCGGGCGAAAGCGCACTGGGACTACCTCCTCGAGGAGATGAAGTGGATGAGCAACGACTTCGCGCAGGAGCGCAAGCTCAAGAAGGCCGTCGCCCGCAAGTGCGCCCGCATGTGCCAGAAGTACCACCAGGAGAAGGAGCTGCGCGCCCAGAGAGCCGAGAGGGACGAGCAGCAGCGGATTCGCAAGCTGGCCGCAACAATCGCCAAAGATGTCAAGACGTTCTGGTCAAACGCCGAAAAGCTGCTCGAGTTCCGCATACACACGAAGGTGGCAGCCAAGCGAAAAGAGGCGCTAGATCTCCAGCTCAACCTGCTCGTCGACCGAACCGAGAAGTTCTCGCATCAGATCCGAGACAAGCTGGCCGTCGACACGCCGTCAGGAACGGCGGCGCCATCGGTTGCCGATACGATGTCCGATTTGCAGGATCGCGACAACGACGACGATTTCATTGAGGACTCGTCGGAAGAGGACGACGAGGAAACGATCGCCAAGCAGGAGGAACGCGAGAAGGTCGACCACAAACTCGAGCTGAACGAGCTGGAGGGTGACAATGAACTGACGGTCGAAGAGCTGCTGGCCAAGTACTACTCGAATGAGGAGGCAAGAGAAGACATCGGCGATCGAAGTGCGACGCCTAGCGACGAGTCGATGGAGGTTGATGCAGACGAGGATGACGAGGAGAATGCGGCCGACGATATTGACGACGAAGACGACGATGGCGGCGGCGAAAACGCGAGTGCCGATGATGACGGTGAAACCGAGCCAATCGAAGAGCAAAGTAAGATCGCGGACGAACGCGTCACCGAACAAAAAGAGCAACCAGCTGCTGCCAACAGTTCTGAGCAACAACCGACGGTGGAGTCCAACGGTGGGGCGAGCAGCGGCGGCGGTAGCAATAGTATAGACGACGACAAAAAAAGCACCCAGCATCCGGCCAACAATGATGAGGACAAGCTCGGAGGTCTTACGGCTGTGGCCGAGAAATTTCAGCCCAAAGGACTCGACTTGGCCACGGCACAGGTGCAAACACCTATACCGTTCCTACTCAAGCATACACTTCGCGAGTACCAGCACGTGGGGCTCGACTGGCTTGTCGCAATGTGCGAGCAGAAACTAAATGGCATCCTCGCCGATGAGATGGGCTTGGGGAAAACCATTCAAACGATCTCGCTGCTGGCGCATTTAGCTGTGGAGCGCGGCGTATGGGGTCCGCATCTTGTCGTTGTCCCGACATCGGTCATGCTCAACTGGGAGATGGAGTTCAAAAAATGGTGTCCCGGCTTCAAGATTTTAACGTACTACGGCTCGTTGAAGGAGCGCAAGCAGAAGAGGGTCGGGTGGACCAAGAAGAACACGTTCCACGTTTGCATTACCTCCTACAAGCTGGTCATTCAGGACCACGCGGCATTTCGGCGCAAGCAGTGGTATTACCTGATTCTCGACGAGGCGCAGAATATCAAGAACTTCAAAAGTCAACGGTGGCAGCTTTTAGTAAACTTTCAGGCGGAACGACGCTTATTGTTGACGGGGACGCCCCTGCAAAACACCCTAATGGAGCTGTGGTCGTTGATGCACTTTCTGATGCCGCACCTGTTCGAATCTCACACGGAGTTCCGTGAGTGGTTCTCGAATCCACTGACAGGCATGGTCGAAGGATCGAGCGAGTACAACGAGGCGCTGGTGAAACGCCTCCACAGGGTGCTGCGTCCGTTCTTATTGCGCCGCCTCAAAAGCGAGGTCGAGAAGCAAATGCCGCAGAAGTACGAACACGTTCTCATGTGCCGACTGTCAAAGCGGCAGCGCTTTCTCTACGACGACTTCATGTCACGCGCCAAGACTCGCGAAACTCTGGCCTCTGGTAAACTTCTTAGCGTGCTCAATGTGCTCATGCAGCTGCGGAAGGTGTGCAATCACCCGGCCCTGTTCGAGCCTCGGCCGATTTCGTCGCCGTTCCGCGCCGAGGGTCTCGTCTACCGGATACCGTCGCTTCTGCTGCACATGGAGAACCCGCTCAACATGCTATTCGCCTCGATGAACCTCCACCTGGCTGATCTCGAGCTCGTGCTGACGGCGTTCGCTGCGCATCGTATCAAGAAGTTCCAGACGACGCCGCAGTACATCGAGAGCGCCGAGAGCCACCCAGCGACGCCTCCACGCTGTCCCAGTGGCAAGATCAGACTGCACATTCGGACCACGACGACACCTACCACCGCGCAGATGCCTCGACCGTCCATGGTGGCGCAGGTTGGCACTGCTGGCGGTCGCGTGATGAGCGGACAGCTGCGTGCCACCGCCGCCTCTCCCAGCGGCCAGCCGCAGCGTCTTCTGATGTTGGGACAACGGCCCGATGCCGGCCAGGGCCAAACGACGCATGCCCAACCAGTCACATTCCAGCTTGTACAGAAGGGTGAGTACGACGAAATTGCCGTGTTATTCGCAGGACATTTCCGTCTACTTCTTTTCTCTTTGCCTCTTCTTATTTTTCTTTTTCGCTTACGAAAGCACAGAGGCAGCAGCCTATGATGTATGTCACACAGCACTATGCTGCGATCATAAAGTAAAGTCGTATTTCGGTCGCGTTACGTCACGCTCACGTGTAACGTGTATTCCAGGCGGCCAAACGACTCAGCTGACCGGTCAGCAGTCGCCGATGACGCTGCACGTTCAACAGGCCACCGGCGCACGCACCACGACGGGGGCCCTGCACCGGATCGTGCAGACGACGACGGGCCAGCACATCTTGCTGACAACAACGACTCATCAGCCGGCGAGCGGCGGCCCGCCCACAACCACGGCCGTAGGCGCCGCAACAGCGGCCGCAGCTGCGGCCGCAGCGGCGGCCGCGGGCACAATTCGACCTGCCGGAAGCCTCGTGCGCATGCCCGTATCGGCCAGCACGGCGGCCCAACTGCAGGCCTCGCAGGCGGCTTCGGCGCTTCAGGCCGGCGGTCACCCGACGATCGCGACCACGCTGCAGCGACCGCAGAGTCTTCTCAATCCACACAAGCCCGTCGTCACAACTGTCGGTGAGTTTGTTGGACTGGACGTCCGGTCGTTCGGACAACAACGGATCACTCACTGTCTTAGCGTTATTGCAGCATGGCAGCTCCGTCTGCTGTAGTTGCATTCACTCATTCATTCATTCATTCATTCATTCATTGTTCAATTTGTTACTGTTCAATTACGAATTTTAAGCACGGTACTATGGTGATGATGATGACTAGTTTTTTTTGTAGGGGAAGGAAAGCGTGTGTGGAAACGCACACAGCGGGGCTGCGTATGACACGATGCTATCTCCGAGGATCGTTTGTGTGTCACAGCCTTATGTGGTGCGTCTAGGTGACGCCTGCGCATGCGGAGAGAGGCAGATGTCGATGTCTTCCAGCGCGCCATTTGCTGTCCTCTCCAGGTCACTGGCGGTACGGGATGAAATATAGACGATACCTAGATCATACAAGCCTATGGATTTAACACTGGAAGGATGAGAAGAGACAGGGCCTCGTTTTACACAATGCTCTAGAGTTAGCCCGAGAGTGGAGCTGAACTGGATATGACATTCTAGGGTAGGCGACAGAACGTTACGACAGGAACATGCTAAAACCTTGCGCTATAAGGCGATATATAAGGGCGTAATGCAGCATTTATGGAGTTCCGTGGCATAGAAGTAAAAGCATGTTTGATGTCAAGTAGCATTATTAGGCAGTGGGATCTCGTTTTTAAGCGAGTGATTCTGGATTTCGGCTAAGATAAAATGACTTTGAATTGCGTGATGGGTCATTTTGAGGGTATTCGACAGATTAGGTGATTCTGAATTAGTTTTTAACAGCTCCTTTTGGGTTACCGTCGGTCCGTGCCCGTTACCTTTCGCTGCCGGACTTTCTTGATGACCTTCCTCACTTCATCCACTGTGATGGAAGGGTATGGCGGTTTTCTCTGTGGGTTTAGCTGGTAAGGGCTTTAGGGAAATAGCCCACGGAAACATTTTTAAGCTAAAACGGGAGGCAGTGCTAGTTTTGAGTGCTTCCATTTGTAGCGAGCAACTAGCGAGCAATTCAACTGCTGCTACTACGAGTTCAACCGTTACAATATTTGACTCGCACCATTATTGTGTAGTATTATTAGAATTACCGTTTGATGCTATTGGGCTTTTGTATTACTATTATTATTCGGTGCTCAAACGGTTTGCTGTAGACGACTGCCGCTTGGCGTGTGCACATCAACACATCACAAGTGGCTGTTTGTGCTTCACGCTTTCTGCAGAATATATGGCTTGTGTCCACGGAAGTACCCACGGATGTGTGACGCCTGAGCGAGCAGCATGGTTTATGTTTGTCAAACGTACTATCCAAATATGAAGCATTGCTCAATTTTAGTGCTAACATATTTGGATTTTTGCCACCAGAAGGATAATTGCGGCCGCAACTTTACTTCAAAACCTCTGTCGCGCATTTGTTTCACGGGTGCGGGCTGTTCCAGCAAGTTTCGCTAAGCCTGCTTACCCGTTCACACCTCCTAACACACATTAGCGTTGCCCTGCGAAAAGTTGCGAATATTGCTTACTGTCTGCAACAAGAGACGAGCTTGCACCGACGTGTATATATATATACATACATATATTTCAGGGAGTTCTGTTGGTGTTATTCCGCAAACAGTGGCTTCTCGTCCTCCAACGCCAGTGACGGCGGGCACACCTCCACGCAGTATCTCGACAGCGTCTGGTCATGTTCAAGCTCTGGCGGCAGCGGCGGCAAAGGCCGGTAGCAGTTCGGCTGGATCTTCTCCTGGGGCGACATTTTTGGCCGCAACAACTGCTTCGGCAGCAACGCTTACAAATGTCGCGGCCGCTCAGCGGAAGACTGCCGTGCCGGCGGGCGTTTCGGCGGCGGCGGCAGCAGCAACAGCAACATCGACATCAGCTTCTACGACCACGGCGACGTCGGGTGCCGAGAAGTCGCCGTTCTACATCGAGCAGCTGGAGAAGAAACGCCGCGCCATCTATCAGGCCAAACTAAAGTTGCTCGGCAGGGTGAACAACATGCGGTGTGCTCCAGGTCCCATGTACGGCAAGGACCTAATCGAGGCCGTGTCGGTGATGACCCTTGAAGATCGAGTGCCGCCGGCCCCTTCGAAACGTGTCGCACCTCTTCAAACTCCGTACCCGGACGAAGTACCGGAGAACGCCGTGCAACGCGTCCCATACGGCACCGGTGTCGGGTATGTACGGGCTGACAAACCTCCTCTTGCCATGTTTTCTACCAAAAAAAAAAACTTTCCGTGCTGACTCTCAGCCAAGATTCGACGTCCATGGGACTGCTTTTGCTGCGTCATTGCTTCGTAGACGAACCCCCATAAATGCAAATGTGCAACGGTGGGGCTCGAAACCTATGTGTATCCTCCGGTCGTGAGGCGCAGACGAATGCACCACGCCACCGGGCTCGACAGTTGTTTGTTATCTACCAAACGCGTTGCGCCGATCGTTTGTGAGTCTGTCGGCTGGGGACACAGACTATCCCTCTTTCTAGTTATCTAGCGTAAGCGGCAGAACTATGTCGTTGATTGGACGACCACTCTATGAACGTATTGTTGTATCAGGCTGTTCGTGTTATTGAGCGAAGTACATTATTATTGGCTAACGACAAGCAAATTAGAAAGATAGAAGGTGAGCATGCTATTGAACATCTCTATTGAGCGTATTATCGTGAGGCTCTCCTATTCTTATACAAGTGCTTTTTAAGTTGTTTTTAGGGATTGGGAAGGGCTGTATATTGTAGGCCTCTTGCTGGTATGCTATCAACAGATTGGCGTAATAGCTCCTCCTAGACAAGTCTAGTCTGGTGTTGGCTAAAGCATACGGCTATGTTTAGTTAATCGTCACTAGTCGCTGAGCCGTTATGACCGTACTGTACGATAGAACAGATTTAAGTACCCGATGTTTGCTATAAAGGACGTGTAGCTATACAAACGCTTTTGAACTAAAAATGAGCTAAACAATCTCTAGTTGACTAGCAAACTTGTTAACTACGGGGCCATATCAGTAAGAGAAACTAAGGAGAGGGTGCGGAGAACCATCATCATATAGCAGCCATTTTGACGTGCGCCCGTCAAGTCTCCCTGTGGCTGCGTGAAGCGATTTTAGGAGTGATTAAACAGCTACGGCTCGTCAGATCGTCTCCTCGAATGTTCCTCAAAGAAATGCATTGCTTGCAGCTAATGCAGGTTGAAATACAGCCCATTGAAAGTTAACGACGAGATAGCAATGTAACATGATGAACTGTGATTTGTTGTCGTTTTTGTTGTCGACATCGTCGGTGTCTTGGCTTGCTGCTGCTACAGCTACCTGTACACACATAATGTGCACACGCACACATCGTGGTGGAGTGACACGAACGCTCTCCGCGAGCTCGTGCCGTCACCGGACGTCCTTTGGTCACGCTACGAGGCCGAATGGAACCAGTTTCTCTGCATTCATCCTCGGGTGAGCGCTCCGCCCATCGAGATGCACGCATCGCATCCGCCGCCGCACGTCGTCAACGACTGGCGACACACCGAGGCACGAATGCGGCAGGAGCTGCGGCCGAAAATTGACCTGCTGGCACGGATCGCGCTTCGCCAACAAACGCAGTTCCCCGATCGCCGCCTCATTCAGTTCGACTGCGGCAAGTTGCAGACACTCGACCAGCTGCTCGTGCAGCTGAAGTCGGGCGGCCATCGGGTGCTGATCTTCACGCAGATGGCGCGCATGCTTGACGTGCTCGAGGAGTTCCTCACGATGCACGGCCACACCTACCTTCGGCTGGACGGCGCCACCGGCATCGAGCAGCGTCAGGTGCTCGTCGAGCGTTTCAACTCCGACAAGCGCGTGTTCTGCTTCATCCTGTCGACGAGGTCGGGTGGCGTCGGCCTCAACCTGACGGGTGCCGACACCGTAGTCTTCTACGACTCGGACTGGAATCCGACGATGGACGCCCAAGCGCAGGATCGATGCCACCGAATCGGGCAGACGCGTGACGTGCATATCTACCGGCTGGTTAGCGAGCGTACCATCGAGGAGAACATCCTTCGAAAAGCCAATCAGAAACGGATGCTCGGCGAGCTAGCTATTGAGGGCGGCAATTTCACCACAAGCTTCTTCCGATCGGTATGTTATATATATATATATATATATATATATATATATATACATATATATACATATCTGACAGTCAACGAAAACCATGTTGAAGAAAAAAAAAAAAAAATATATATATATATATATATACTCGTAGACTCGCGATACTGAAAATGGGGCCGTACAAGCCAATTGCATGCTGTCACGTATCCCACTATGAATATCTGCTGGTAGTCCCCGTCTATGCCATTTCAAATTCTAGTCCTGAAGCCTTTATGGTAACGCTTTTAGGTACCGAAAGACGTAAGGCTTTGATTTCAAGGAAAGGGTAGATATTTTATATGCAGCTGTTTTGCGGAGCAGGGTTCGATTCACGGGGGTACTCAGGCGTCTTTAGAGAGCGTATGCGTTGTGAAGAAGTCCATATCCGTGCGTCAGTGTTAACATTTTCTGAAAAAATATAGCGTAGTGCGTTAGTTTTATAGAGCACGAGTTTAGGTAAAAATCGGGAAGATATTTGCGTCTATTCCGAACGAATGTGAATTTAACTATTCCCAGCAAATATTGTTGCTTTTCAAGACCACCTTATGGGTGTCAGGTATTTGTGCCCACGGAAACAATTACAACTGGTGTCTACTACAGCTCTATTAAATTTGTGAGACGTTTATCAATAGTGGCTCTGATACGAAATCACCATTGGTGCCCACCGGCTTCAGAAAGCCTGTTTTCTATGCATAATAAATTTAAGAGCCATGTTTGCGAGCCTAGTTAGCCACGATTGCGTTATGGGGAGGGGGGGGGGTAAAGAATTATAATTAAGGACGAGCTCTGTTGTTAAATGTGTTGGTTGCGGTTTGTTGTCCGATTCAATTGTTTCCAGAATACGATAACGGACCTCTTCGCCGAGCAGAATGGCCGTGCGGACAGCGAGTGCAAGGCTGTCATTAAAAAGGAGGCTCCGTCAGCAGAAGACGATGATGGCGAAAAGCCATTGACAGCGGCTGAACTACGACGCGAACAAGAGGATTTCGAGCGAACTCTGGTGCAGGTTGAGGAGGAGGCAGACGCCAAGGCCGCTAAACGGGCTCGGGCCGAAGCTTCAGCCGATTTGGCCGAATTCGACGAGGACATCGCCTATCAAGTAAGCCTCATGTGCATAGATAGTTACGACGGCCGTCCATGCCTATGTTCCACGCCTGTCTTAGTTTTCAATGTTTTTTTTAAGTTTCTCTCAAGCGCGCGATTAGACAGGTATACACGTGTCGGATAGATGTGCATTGATCGATTCACCATTTATTATTTGTGGTCATTCGGTACATACTCGTTCGATTGTTTTTGTCTCATTGTGCACGTACATATACAGCTATGTAAGTTAGTAAGCTGTTATGCTAAGGGTGGCGTTCAATCTTCGATTATTGTGGCTCTACTGAGGCTTTACTTCTATATCACTGAAATTGGAAAGTTGAAATAGTAATACTTGAAATTTAAATATATCGCATTTAATTATATATATATATATATATATATATATATTCAATACTATCAAAGACGCTAATTGTATTTGCCGTCTTGTGCAGGAAAACCGTGGTCTCGGAACAGAGGAGACGGAAGAGGAACGGGTGCTCATGAGCCAACTGAACAGCATAGAGAAGTATGCGCTGCGTTTCCTCGAGACGTTACATGACTTCGAGGACCTCAAACAGGCCGAGGTAAATGCAGTTCGCCATATATCTCAGCTTTGGACCGAAGTCTGCATAGGAGCCCGTTTGGTGCCTTCTTATTTTTTAGCAACATTTGTGCTTTTATACGCTCATTTACCGAAGTTCAGTGTCACCAGATGTTCCTGCTGGCTCGTGCTCGATTATAGTGCACTCCAGCAGTAATCTTATTTGAAGTAAACACTTTGAAAACGAGCATATATATATATATATATATATATATATATATATATATATATATATATATATATATATATATATATAACACAAGTGTAGTTTTTCTCGAAGGCCATTAAAATGTTTTGTTCTTATAGAGCTAGCTGTGTTCTGTTATACAGAACATTTTTGCTGCTTAGTAGCTATCATTATGTCTACTATTCACGGAGGCTGGTGCTGTAATGAATAACTCCACGCTTTCAGGTGTTTAACGTTCGTTTGTAACATTATCTTGGCGATAGCAGTCGATTGTTGACGAATCAGCGGTTTCCTTCTACGTACCCACAGATTTGCATCCAAGTCATTGAAGATTAGTAGCAATATAACCTGCAGTCGCTTGATCATTGTTATTTGAAGTTGTAGTTAGGGTAATAGCAGTAGAAGTTGTATCCCTCCTAACAGCTGAACTATTGATTACAGGAACAAGTTGAAGCTCAGAAACGGGAATGGATGCTAAGCCGGCTTCAGAATCAGAAAGAACGTGAAGAAGCGCTAAAGGAGTCTCCGCCGTTGATCAGCTATAAACGGCCGCACAGTCCGCAAGAGGTGAAGTTCAACGGAAAGCCAGCTACGACCACAACAACCAAAACATCAACAGCATCACATATTCACAGCAACAGCAATTACAGTAACAGTAACAACAACAACATACGCAGCATTAAGAACACTAGGAATAGCAGCAGCAGCAACAACAACAAGAACAACAATAATAATAACAACAACAGACATAATAGAAAGAGGCTTGGCAGCAGCAATGATATCAGCGTCAGCGGCAGCCGTATCAACACTAAAAGACTTCGGAGACCACAGCCTCAACGGGCCGTTGCAAAGAGGAACGCCGTCAGCCCATGCAGCACTATTGCATCGTCTAGACTTCGTCGCCATACTTCTGCTGCTGCTAGCACTAATAATAACACGAGCAACACTAACAACGACGACGACGACGATGACAACAACAACAGCAGCGACAACAACAGCAGCAGTGACAGCGAACATGGCGATGATTATGAGGAGGAAGACGAGCATGATGACATTGATACCGATACTGATGATGTGGACGACGACGACGACGACGATGATGATGATTCAAATAGCGACGATCCGACCAAAGCTCTGAGAAGGCGCCATAGCAACAACAACAACAGCAGTAGCAGCAGCAATAACAACAAAAGTGTCGCCAATAGGAGAAGCAGAAGCAGAGGAACAGTGGCGGCGGTGGTGTCCACAACTGAGCAACCGCGTGTTAGAAGGGCTTGTCAGGCTGCGTTGAGTGAGGGCCGTAAGCGCACAAGGCAAGGGGCAGGGCAGGACAATTGCGCGCCGAGAAACGGCTCTGCAAGGTCTACACATGTACATAGTTAAAGCTAAATAGTGAATTAATTTGTTGGTTGGTTGGTTGGCTGGCTGGCTGGCTAATTGATCGGTCGATCTATTGATCGATTAACAATTTATTGATTGATTGATGGATTCATCGATTGATTCACGAGCGGTGTCGAGTGTTTGTGTCGAGGAGGCGTGCGAGCCGCTGAGTTTCGTTCGCTCACTGACCTGCCGTGATATGATGAAGGGGCAACGGGCGATCGCTGTTAGCAACTTTGGTCAACTCGCTTACCTCGACGACTACGACGGCGGCGGCGTTTCGAAATTTGTTGTTTAGCGGCCCGTCGTACACAGTTAGTCTGTTCCGACAGGAAAACTTCGGTCCAACTTGTTGAACTCCACTCACTACGCCACTATTTTTCGATTTGTACCCTCTAGGAAATGATTCGGCATTATTATTCATAGCAGCAGCCGTAGTTGTTGTAGCAGTAGTAATGACGTAGTAGGTATCGCGCCAAACTTGGTGCTAGTAGCGTACGCTGGGCGGTAATAACTGACACGACCTCCAACCACAGGTAATTCAACGTCGTCTTCCTTATGAAAACCGTGCTGACTAGCTTATTTTACCATAATAGACTACTATTTACACCCAGACACACACACACACCCAGCGGTCTAATCACAATGCGTTACAAAAGTTGGACGCAGACGGGAGTGATACGCGGCGCATGCCCTTAGCAGGGA
This sequence comes from Dermanyssus gallinae, assembly GCA_003439945.1. Lineage (NCBI taxonomy): Eukaryota > Metazoa > Arthropoda > Arachnida > Mesostigmata > Dermanyssidae > Dermanyssus > Dermanyssus gallinae. The sequence goes on along the minus strand of QVRM01005835.1, from coordinate 195,279 downwards.
AGGTTTTGTCACGGATTAACTCCTTTTTGGTAGAGGCGAAGCGTTGTGGACGCCTGGCCTGGCCTCACTTCGCTTCGCCCGATGTGCCGGATTAGTCGTCGTTCCGTTCAAATTATACAATTGATATTCGTTATCGATTAGCACCCAGTATCTCTTTCCTTTATTCTTCGGGCACAGTTAGTACCTTCCTGGTGCGCTGTTGCTTAGGGATGACCTTCGAAACGCGTTTAGGAGAACAATATATTACAATTATTGTGGATGTTCAAGCTAGTTTAGTGTAGTTCGTCGTTAACAACGGGGTGGAGGCGGGGCCGGGGGTGGATAAACTGGTTCAAATGTTGGAATGGAAGTGGCAAACCGACATCGTTCAGTTGTGGCAATGGCATTTGCCCCACAAGGATGAAGCAATCGTTGGCTTCCGACGGGGTTGAACGTTACGTATACGGTATATTTTCATTGCAAATGCTCTCTTCACTCGAGATGACACTAACTAACAATTGTACATACTAAACGGGCACAGTGATCAGTGTCCGGCTGTAAATGTATTTATCTATTAACTAATTCAATGAAATCAGAGCGTATATAGGTATCGATACACATAAATATAAGCACAAGTTAATGTGGAAACCAAACGAGGTGTGGAGAGCGGCGCGTGTGGGAACTGCTGGGGACTGCAGCAGCCCTGTGATGAAAGCTGGGCATAGATAGATCGGGAAGGTATTCGTGATATCCCGAGTCGAGATTTGGGTGCTGTTCTAGCAGATTGGCGCCTGTTGGACCGTTTCGTCGGGTTTACTGAATGCGTGCCCTACATTCGTGGTATTATTATTTTGATGATTCGTTTATTTTTCTTCTGTATAGTGTCGGTATTCATTCGCTAGCTAGAGGTTCTCATTAGCCGTTCTTTCTCGCCGGGCAGACGACGTCATTTTGTTGGTCTCGACGACTCCATGTACATACATAGTCAGCGCAAGTGTGTACCGTACTAGGATCGAATGAAAACGTAGCGGATCATACGCAACTCTAGCTAACTAATTACCTAATGACGATGATGCGGATTAGACCTGGTGTAACGAATATTGTTCGTATGTCGGTCGTGTGTACAAACGAGGAAATAAGCGAGAACGGCTGTCTTAGCGTTTTGCGGCCCGAAGCCACGTGGCAGCGGCTGGACGTAACAACTACTGGGGATTGGGTACTGGAACGTGGGGTCAGTTGCATCGGTGCGAGGGTGGCATATATATATATATATATATATATATATATATGATGGTGGCGCTTCCTTAATGCCTAAGAGTGGTGTTGTTCCTGACACGTCAGACACAGAGAAAAACGAAGGCAGTATCGTGTAGGGGTGGAATGGCTGTGTCAATACATACGTGAAGGTGTGGGGATCTTAGAGGCGGGGAGCGCCCTGCAACACGACGTGCCGGCGGTGTTGAGTTGTAATAACAGTGAACATCAATGATAATAACAATGAATAAAGTGAACGCAGTCATAGGTGATATTGTGTACGATCTGGTGTCGTGTGCTGTGCTTCTTCCACGGTGGTCACTGCAGGACGACCAGGCCGGTTCGTTGCCTCCTCCGCTTGCGCTTTAGTATAAATTTACTTTTTGTCAACCTCAGTCGTCAATCAATCAGTAATTAGCTCATCTAAATGTCTACTTGTATGCCTATCTATATCTGTCTAACCACCTGTGCCCTTTGACTGACGTTTTCTCGTCGTTTACCCGTGCAAAACGTAAATTTCTTTGAACTTTTCACTTGATCTTTACGAGATTACTGCTTCTAGTTCAATTACTTTCAAGTCTATCTAATCAAGTGTCTTACTTTCTCGCCATAGGTCTTGCCTATATCTAGCTACGTACGGTTGCAGAGGGCTTGTTAAGACATTTTTCATTTTCTCCTTCTTTTCTCTTCTTTCGAATTACGATTTGATCGACGGCCGAGTCAGTAATGGATTGGATTCTCAGTTTTGTGCGAATGCAAGCGTTACATTCATGTCCTCTCGCAGTTTCTACCGAGGGAGGGGCACTGACACACCCGCCTGGTCGGCCTGAGTTCGTTCAGTTTTTGTCTACCGCGTGACGCTCCGTTCTCTATCGTTGGTTGAATAAAGAGCGACGAGGAGCGGCTTAAACTGAACGAACACGTATAGGCTACATAATATCAGACAGTAGATATAAGCGTTTCACGTTGTCCAAGACGTACTGGGACGGTTGGTACAGGTAAGCGTCAAGGTTCGACCTTGCAAAAAGCAGATTGGTGGCTCTTACAAGTTCCTGCTTAGTAGTAGAACGGTGTGGCGTGGCCTGGGAAGCTAGAGTGCAATACTACTGTCCGTAGCTTCTGGTGTGTTCGACCGCAAGAGGATCGCAAAAGGGAATCTGTTTCATGTGTTTGAACACACCAGGAGTCTAAATGTAACGCATTAGATGAGGGATACACACTTAATTTAATTTTGTGCTTGGCCATTCCACGTTGTCGCAGTAATTTATAGTTAAAAATGGTCTACTTTAAAATGCAACACTTCCGAAAGTCGGACGAGTTTTACAAAAAGGCTAAACAATCCAATCTGATTTCAAAACTTTTGGACCCCGGAACGTCGGAATATGGATTCTGTTTGGCCTACTTTACATCCCTAAGGTGTAGTCCCGGGGACACACAAAAGTTCAGCCGCGGTTGGTTGGAAAGCATTTAATTTTCCCAGAAATCTTGGGTTGATGTTCGTTTCCTCACCGAGAGTATAACTAGCTCTGACTACCTACTCTCATGCACCGATTCACGCAAATCAAAAGTTACAAAGACCTTCAACGCAATGCATGGCGGGCTTGAAATGTCCTACTGACGTCATGGCAGTAGTTTCGGGGGAATGTGCCAGCTGCGGTGGTCCTTGCTAGCGAAATAGCGGGTGTTTCCTTTTCCAGGACGCTACCCAAGACTTTAGATCTCTTTTGGCGTAGTCTACCCATGTTGTGTAGCTCTTCTAGTTGCTCGCCTTTCCTCCGATTTGGATGATGCTGTCGAATATAAACAAGTTGTGAAATAATGATAATTGCAGTTGCCCAGGATGGCAAAACAATAGAGATTAAAAGTCAGAAATAATTAAACCATTAGGCGTTGCTGTAAGAGAAGCGAAGAAAGGAGGACTTGTAAATGATGGGTTAAGTTTGCTCACGTATGAACGTCAATGGCGTCGATTTTCTGATATTCCGAAATCGAGCTCGTGTAATCTATATGTCTGTACACGTAACGAAAAAGGAGAAACATGAACTAGGGGTTTAATAGTCAGGAATAGCGCCCTTGAGCCTACTGGGTTTGGAATAGCTAGAGACTATGCAGTAGCTCCACCATACAATACTTCCATTGCTCCATCTACCCACGTGCTTCATATTTTTTCGCGTTCATACTGCGTCCAGTTGTTATTAGTGGTAAGTGATTCACCGAGAGTAATATGCTAGCTGCCGTATTGCGGCCAATCGGACTAGCAATTCAGTACTGGCGGCCGAACGAACACCGGCGTTCGTCTAATATTGTCAGTCCTACACCTAGTAACCAACGTGCGCACCTTTTACAGGAGTTCTTGGGCTTGCGAGACAGCACGATATCGTTACCTGTAAGTATATTATGACGTTTTTATTTTTACACTGCTTTAAGGAATTTCATATATATGATTGATTGATTTATTCGCTTGATAAGTGTGTGTACACATATCACCTTTTTATATCAGGGGCGCATAACGCTGCAGCTATTATATATATATATGCTTATAAAATTACTGACCATTTATTGCAATCACGTATTCCGCCGCCTTCGAACTTTAGCGCATGTCTCTGTTATCCTCTGTGTTCTATTATGCTGCGGCATCTTTGACAAACTTTTTGTGTAGCAACTGACTCTGTATATATGTCTGTCTCTCTTTCGTTCGCTCGCTCGCTCTGTGTCTCTCTACTCATCTGCCTCCACCACTCACCTAGTTGTGGGCGCCTCCGACACCTCCGGTGGGTGATGACGATGTGTACGTCGATAACAGCCAGCTGTATCTGTACGAGAGCGAGCCGATGCCCGAGAACGCGCTTCCGCCCGTCTACGTGCGTAAGAGCGCATCGAAACGGCTGCGCGCGGAAGCGGCCGCTTCGGGCACGCCGCTGCTCCGGCGCGGCGGCAAAGGTCGCCGATCGGTGAATCATGGCGGACCGAAGTCGCTGTTCGATCGGCCATCGGAGATCGTCGTCAAGCTGCGCAAGGAGGCCAAGCTTCGCAAATTCAAGCGGCAGCCGGCGGCGAGCGCCGCTCTAGTCAGCGCGGGACCTCCTCAACAGCCATCCCCGCAGCTAGCGGCGCCGTTACAACAAGGACAACAACAGCTGCAGCAGCAGCAGCCGGGACAACAACAACAGCCACCGCAGCCGGGACAACTGCCACCACAACAACAAACGGGATTACCGCCACCGGCGCAGCAAGCAATTCCAGCTACGCCGGAAGGCAGTCCTGCGCCGCCGGGCGCTGCTGCGACTACAGCAACAACAACAGCAACAGCGACTACAGCAACAACAACAGCAGCAACAACGACAACGACGACAACAGCGGTAGCTACGTCAGTCACGTCGACGCCCCCATCTACAGTCGCTGCCACAGGGGTTAATGTTGCCCCAAGACGGCCCACCGAGGCCACTGCAGCTGCTGCTGCTGCTGCCGAGGGAAGTCACGTTGAATGGACAATTGGTGAAGATTGGGCTATCCTCCAGGTACAGAAAGAGTTTCAATTTTTTCATGTATATATATATATATATCGACCGCAGTACAACTCCAGTATGGCGATATGTTTGAGACAGAGCTATAATCGACACACGCATATACTACGTTTTTACGTTATCATGTTTACAAAATTGTAGCAACTAAGCAGCGGTTTTCGGTGCGCATAGTAGTTGAACTACACTATATTTTGTGGCATTGCACTGAAGATGTCTGTAATGTACGTTATTATTTATTAACACCCGGGCTGAGTAAGTGTGTTTATGTTACATCACAGTGTTTCGACATAACAATCGATCTAGCGTTTTGTCAGTTTTGCTATGGACCGAACCGCCGGACAAACCGCGGCGGGGTATTTATCACATTTACTCCAGCATTCTTTGCATCGACATTCGTCTTGTGGTTCATTGAAGCCCTCCACGTTGCATAGAACGCGACGAAATCCGTGGGCTGCAAAGGCCGTTGGTAAATGCCGATCTTTCTCCCCGCTAGCCCTCCACCCAGTGCTTCTCATTGCTGCTGTCCCATAAATTCCTATGTCTACCTCGCTATTTTAGGTTTGCCAGTTTTGCATATAAACGTATTGTACGTTACATATATATATATATATATATATATATATATATATATATATATATATATATATATATATATATTATTATATTCTTACCGACTTGTCGTATGACTGGCCAACGTTTCGGTTGTCGATGGATTGCAGGTCATTCAGCAACTACAGGAGTTGCCTAGTTCGCTGATGATTCTGTCGCCGGGACATTTGCCCAACTGGGACCTGGTGGCGGACCTGCTCAACTCGTCGGTGGCACGAGTCTATCGCTCACCGAAGCAGTGTCGCAATCGCTTCGAGAATGTGCTGGCGCCACGCGAAGAGGGCCGCCCGAACGCGCCGATCGTGGCATACGACAAGAAGGCCGTTAAGAAAGCGCTCAAACAGAAGACCGGCGGGCGTCACATTAAGACGGCTTCGCTGTTTGCCGTCGACTCGAACACCTCGTTCAGCTCGATGTACAATAGCCGATTCGAAGCGATCAAGGCTGTCTCGGTTCATCGTACACCTGCTCTGAAGCCAGTGTTTACCAACAGTACACAGCCGAATGGTAAGTTGACAACAATAGGGAATGAGTTCCACAGTTCATGTTTTCTGATTTCGTTCATTTTTTTTACGTCTACATTTAGAAGCAGCAGACATTGTAAAAGCGACATAACTAAATACAATTCCAAAGACTTTGAACTGCAAGAGGTTTTCGTAAGCAGTGGGCGTAGCTCACACTTACGGAGACGACGTGCTTATCCTCGCACAAATGATGCCATACCTTGGTTGGTAGCCATTTCTGATAATTATAGCTAGCCTTTACTCTAGATTCTCTAGAAGTTCTGCGAAGCCACCTTTTTTAGTGGAACTCTTGCTACTGTAACAGCTGGACTAGAGTTGTGGTTAACGTTGTTGTTGTTGGCGTTGTCGTCGTCGTCGTCGTCGTTGTTGCTGCTGTTCTCATGGTAATAGGTATTGTGGCACAACGATGGGCAGCTACGGTCGCAGATCATCAGCCAGCCTATTTATGCAATCGCGTTGGCGGGTCGTCGCTGTGTGTGTTGACGTGTTTGATCCTTTTCAGGCAAGAACGCAAAACATGCCGCAGTTATGGTCGAGCACGGCGTCAACTACGATCATCCGCAGCATCCCCAGACGCTGGCCAAGTTGCGGGAGGAACGAATGAAAAAGGAGAAAGGCAGCAAGGGTGGAATCGCTGCGGGCTCCGTGGGCCAAGCGGCGGCGGCCGCCGCCAGCAATGCTGCTTCGGCGGGCGCTGGGGCATCATCGGTCTCTGCGCCCGCGTCGCAGCCGGCGAACGCGGCCTTGGTCGCCGCCAAAACGGCAGCGGGATCCGGCGTCACGACGATCTCATCATCTGGCCAGGCCGGAGTGCCTCTGACGGCGTCGAGCGTCGTCGGCTCGAATGCGGCCACAGTAGCGGGTGTCGCGGCCACCGCCGTGTCCCATTCGACGACGACAACGACGACCACCACGCCATCAGTCATGGCGGTCGTTGGCGGGATGGGCGGCGTGACCGCCGGCCACCATCACGTGAGCCCGTCGGCCGACACGCAGAAAATCGTCAGCAGCGCACAGCCTCAGCCTATCGTTGCGGTACGTGGTTGTTGCCGTCCGTCGCGGTATAGTAGTAGTAGTAGTAGTAGTGAGGCGGCGGCGTGGCCTGGGTACGCAAAATGTTTGCTGGCTTCTGGTGCGAGCATGATTGCAGATTCGAGATCCACGAGGTTGTGAACAACATGTGTAAAGTGCCTATGTAACGCATTCTAAAAATAGGTTAACGACACACTTCGGTGGCGTATTTAGGCTCTATGCTTGGCTGTTCATTCTACGCTATCGCAAGCATTTGCTGTTTGAAAAAGGCCACCGGAAAAGTAATATCTTCTTGGGTCCTCTGAAATGTTTACCTAGGATATATGCACAGATCAGAGAGAGAGAGAGTCTGACCGTAAATTATTGGAAAATACTGTATTCATGGTAGTAGTACTAATAGTACACAAAATTCGGTTGATTTTGGTTGTTAGTTGAGCTGCTGTTCCGTTAGGCACCAACTATAGTAGTAGTAGTAGCAGTAGCAGCAGTACTTGTAATAATAATGCCAAGCACAGCGGCGTTGTGCATTCGCCTGCGGCTCGCGACCGAAGGAGACACATTGGTGCGCGGGTTCGAGCCCCACCGGTGCACATTTGTGCCTTATGGGGTAATGCGAAAAGCAGTCCCGTGGACGTTAAATCTTGGCTGAGCATCAGCCCGAAAAGTGTATTTACTAGTAATATTAGCAGCCCAGTAGCCTACATCTCAACTGATCCGTCGGTCGCATATAACATGCCGAGATGGCCTCCTTCATTGGCCGTTAAGGGCTTATTGGCTGACGAGGATCATAGTAGTTCATGCGCCAATGAAGGAGCTGTTGGTCCAGGCTATTACTACTTGCGACAGGAACTTGACAGATTTGGCTAGATATAAGATAAAGGCATTTGTGCGTGTGCGTGCTTTATGGCGCGATGCTCTAAGTTCTAAATGTATGTGCGCTTTTGTATGTCAAGTAATCTGAACCCCAAATATCGACTCTAGAAGTAGATGGATATCCGTTTGGATGAAGGTAATTAGTGTTGTTATTTGCTTTAAGTAATAAGTAGTTCATAACAAGAACGGCTGTTAGTTACAATATTTAGGATGTTGTTGTGTTTCCTGTCGGAATACTAACATTGTTATAACATAGTGGGTATTAGTCGCTGAAGATGATGCCTGCGCGAATTTGACATGACTATAGACACTAGTAGTCCTAGCAGCTAACAATTATGGTTCGTTTAACTAACTTTGATGCCTGGGGTTGTGTCTGTCTGTGTGTTTTGCTCTGTTTACTCGTGTTGTTTGGTTGTTTCTCCGCGTTGTTATTGTGCGTATCCTCTGTTGACCGTTGTCGTGGTGTGGGCCTGTTACGGCCGGCTCACGCTTGCTGCTCCGGGGTCCTGGATTGCTCACTGTTATATTGCCATGTCGCCGCTGCGCGATGTTGCAATTACTCGGTGCAATTCCATTGCTGCTCGTCTTGCCCATCCCACCGTGATCCTGCCGGCGTCTTCTGCGATCGTTGTTTCTTTAACATGCCTTGAATCGGCTCGTTACTAACGATCTTACCCGACTCTTCCCAAATCGTCTGCCGTTCATACTGCGGACATTCAATTGTACGCTGGCCGGTCGTGTTTTGTTATCGCTTTTGAACACTGTCGACGAACAATCACCTCCATGGATACCGTCGTCCTGTTGTTTGCTGCTTTCCGCCATGATGTCTGCCATCATAATCATTATGATCACGACCACGTCAACGACGACGATGACGAAACGACGACAACAACAACAATAATCTTTCTATACATAAATACTTTGATCTCATTTTCATTCTATCAATTATTTATTCGTGTATGCATTAATTGGCCTATTATATATATATATATATATTTATATATATATATATATATATATATATATATATATATTGGCCTATCGATTGACGGCCCGCGATCAATGTCCTGCCGTACAGTCATCGACACCGATACGCACAACCCAGCTGGTGGCGGCTACACCGGTCGTTTCGGTGACGTCGCTGTCTCCGGCGCAGCTGCAGGCGGCTGCCCAGCGCAGCATGGCCGGCCGCAGCGTGACGCCCAGCCAACAGCTGCAATTCCAGGCGCTTAAACATTCGACGTTGATTCGGCAACAACAGGGTGGTACGAGCGCGGCGACGGTTCGAGGCGGTCACGGCGGCGGTATGGCCGCGATGGCCAGCATCGCCGGCGGGGGTCCTGGTGGCGGCGAGCCTAGCGGCCAGCTGAAGCGGATTCAGCAGGTCGTCACGTCGCAGGCGATCAAGGTCACGTCGCAGGTTGGCGCTGCCGGCCAGCTGGTCACGACGCACGCGACGCAGGGCGGCGTGGCGAAGGTCGGACCTCTCGGCCAGATGGTGGGACAGCATGTCGGCCAGCCGATGAAGACGGGCACGGCGGCGACAGCGAGCGCGCGGACGGTCGTCAACGAGAGCGAGCTGACCCAGCTACTGAAGCGCAATCAGGGCGGCCAGCAGAAGATTCTTGCCACTGGCGCCACCCTCGTCAAGCCTAGCGGGATGCCTCTGCCAGTGTCAGCTGTTACTGTAACCGGTACGTAGAGTAATCGATAGTAGTTGCCATAGATAGACCGCCAACAAAAGCTGAAGAGTTGTCGCTAAGCAAGGCACGGTTGTGCGTGTGTATGTGGTTGTCGATTTTGTCGAACTGGTTTCTGCTTTCGGACGCCTCCTCTACTCGGCGTATACACACGCTCAGTTGATCTAGCTGCATGCTATTTGTTGTTGTTGTTAGGTTAGTGTTGCTAATATTCTTACATGTATGTGCGTTGACTCACGGCTCACACGGATAGGAATCACGCTGCCCGTAGCTGCGGCCACCGTCGCCGCCCAGGGCGCCAAGGGTGGTGCGTCAACGAGTGGCGGCCAGCAGCGTATCGTCTTCCAGCAGCTGAAGAAGCAGCAACAGCACCAACCTGGCGGGCCATCGGGCGCCAAGACGGTGTCGTCCGGTGGCCTACAGACGACCACCGTGCAGATTGTGCACCAGCAGCCGGGCGGCACCACGGTCGGCGGAGCTCAGACGCAGACGACGCAGGCCATCAAGCCGATGGCCGTGTCGCAGATCATCAAGCACGTTCTGCCGAGCGGACAACAGAGCAACTTCGTACTGACGACGACGAGTTCCGGCGCAAACTCGGCCGGCAGCATGGGCGTCACGGGCATGGGCGGCTCACAGCACGGCCCGAGCGCACAGACGCAACTCTTCACGGCGCTCCAGCAGGGCGTGAAGTCGGGCGGCGTGGCGACGGTCACGCTGACTGCGCCATCATCGTCGGGCGCTCCGACACGCATCCTCACCGTTCAGCAACAGCCGAAAGCCGTTCTCGGCAAGCAGCACGGTACGGAGACGGCGGTTGTCCAGATTCCCGTGTCGTCGGGTAGCAACGTCACAGCGGCCGTTCAGGCGGTCCAGGCCGCCATTCAGGTGGCCCGAGCACAGCAGGTCGCCGCTCAAGGCAAGGCTGGACAGAGCTTGCCGTACACGATGCGTATTCGTCATTCAGCACCTTCGCAGCAACAGCAGCAGCAACATCTGCAGCAGCAGCAGCATCAACATCATCAACAGCAACAACAGCATCATCAACAACAACAACAGCACCATCATCAACAGCAACAACAACAACAGCAACAGCAGCAACAACAGCATCAACAACAACAGCAACACCAACAACAACAGCAACACCAACAACAGCATAGTGCGCAGGTCCAGACGACTCAACAACATAGCTCGGGCAATGTTGGCGCTGGCAACGCTGGAGGTCAGACGACTGTTGTCGGCCATCAGACGGTCGTTCACCACCAACAGCAACAGCAGCAGCCTGGACAGGGCGTAGTCACGCAGGCCGCTGTTGTGCATCAAGCCCAGCAGGTGCCCACTCTCGGCAGCACGACGCAGCAGCAACAACCTCCCCAAGGCTAACTATAACCTCCTGAACAGCGGCGACACAAGCTCTGTCTTGTCCGGGTGGCGAAGAGCTTGTGATCCCTCGCTTGCTTACACTCGTTCTCCAATCAGATTATGACGTCTCTGGAAAGTTGACTCTGGAAAGACTCTTCTTATATATATATATATATATATATATATATACACGTATTTGTGCTGACAATTATGTTGCTGAACCATTATTAGGCGTAAAAATGGCGCCTACAAAGTGGACAGGGTAAGTCCACATGTGAATATTATTCAGCCGCCAGGCTAACAATGGCTTGCTTGTACTAAACGAAAAAAAACATTGTGAAGGGCACAGGGGGCACGTCGTCTAATAGTACGGCAAACAGATTTGATATATATATATACTGCTGACGTAGTAATGCAATCTCGGAAAAGGGCAGCAATTAATACGATGATATGGCAAAGTGTAATGAATAGGTGATTACATTGGGAAATTTGTCACAAAATTAGGGCTGCTAGCGCACCCATAATCTGGCCTCAACCACTGTAACCATTGTAGTGAGTATCACTATCTGGTGGTTGGCAAAAAACGCCTATACTGTAATAATATAAACATGTACAAATCGAAATGTTGTAAAGATGAAGAGTATGTTAAAACTATTTAATGTATATGTGAATGTGCGCGGATTTGCGTGCGAGCGTGTGTAGATGTTTGCGCATGCGTGTGTGCGTATTGAAAAATAAGTATGCCAGCTCTGTGTATCCATAATGAGGACGGTGTTGTTGACGCTCCGCATACGGGCAATTCAACCTGTCGAAATATAGCGGCTTTTTGAAAAGAAGCAACCGCGAGAGTTGTAATTTTAGTATCAAATATGTATATAAGATCAATCGGAAGGTTCTGTCGGAATTTAATTCAAGTCTTTGATGAAATATTAAAAATGTGCCTTTTTTAATTTCATTTATTTCACACCTCAATTGCATTTTCCAAGATGTAGACTAACGAATATTGCCTCATGCAACGCTAGCGTCCGTCCCATCGCTGAGATGTAGTGCAGGGATCCCCAAAACGTCTGACAGTTCATTGCGTGGTATTAGCGTGAGCCTGCGAGCAAATCCGGCATTGGCACTGGTTACATGGCTGGTAATAACCTGGAGTGCAAATGGTATCTTTTGTAACCTTCTGACTTTTCTAAGTTTCATATTCTCAAAGTGTTAAGTGAGTGCCCCCGGATTTGCGGAGAAATATAGCTAGCAACCTGAGAGATGTATAGATAATGAAGAACTCCTCGGACATCGGCCGAACTTTAGTTTGCGACAATTTTCACGCCTAGAAAAGCAAACGCCTAACACCCTAATTCGTCATGATCGATCTGGTCTATAGCGACGTTGGAAATGCACCTTAACAGAGACTAATTGTAAAGCTCTCCTTTAAATCTAGAAAAAGAAAACGCATTACCTGCTACAGTTTCGATGGGCTAATTGCTAATCTTTGATTTCCGGAGTACATATATTATATGTAGCAAAGTAAGAACAGTGACGTCTGAACATTGCAGTACTGGACCACCCAGTATCTGTGCGATCTGTAGAAGGACTGGACGGAAATCGTATTATATGACTCCCAAATGTGGTAATCTTGATAACTGTTTTTTTTTTGTATGGATAGTTCGCTTTGTCTTTTCCTTCCTCTTTTTTTATAGCTGAATGTAGTTCTTACGCTGGAATTGCTAAATTTCTTATTTGACTGGTATGACTACACAGTACATTCTAATATTGTTTAATTACATACATATTGTTTATTTGGCAATAACTGTGCATTTCAAGATGGTACATAATTACAATACAATCGTCATTATATACAATTTGAACACTTCAGCGACCGTCCCACCGGGTAAGAAAGTGCAAAGGCCGCCAATGCGTCTGGCAGCTCGCTGCGTGGTATTTAACGCATATCTGCGAGCAGAACCGGCAACGACATTGATCGCCAACTTGGTGAAATCCTTGAGTCGAACACACCAAGTGATGATAGCCATGTACAATGTACCTTGTGTACACGAGCCGGCTAGTGCATGCCCAAAGCTCCCTGGCGAGGTACACATCTAACTGCGGTACCTCAGCCGAGGCCTCGGTCACTTTTCCGTGCCACTTTAACAAAATTTGCTGAAGTGGTTTTGTAATAGGTGACTTAAGCTTTACTCTGATTGTTTCCACTGCCTTCCGCAACCCGCTAGCAGGTACACAAAGCGGTTCTTTGCCGTCCGCGGCAAGCAAATAACGCGCTTCATATATATTGCGAAGCACCGCAAAATTTGCCGCTGAAAGATGGCCCCATACCCTGCCAAGGCTGTAGCTCAACATTGGCACAATCTTAAGCTCAAAGAGACTCAATGCGGCACACATGGACAGTCGTCGGAGGTCTCTCACCTCGGTGTGAATAGAGGCAATCCCGGTCCAGGTCATTCCCGTATAGCGTAGTCCCAGACCCGAATACGGGAAGAAGTTGACAAACTCCAGCGGTTGGCCACAACAGGGTATTACGTCTGCTGCAGCCAATCGACCCCCACGGCGAAACTTAATGGCATTCGTCTTCCGCGAATTTATTTGTAGGCCCTTACGGTGAAGGTAACTTTCTACGTCGCTGACAATACGACGAATGGCACCGCGGTCCCGGTGGGCCACTACTATGTTATCCGCGTACATAACGACGACGGAGTTTCTAAACTCCTTCCGCACATGGCGGGCTAGTTCTGTGATGAGCAAAGAGAAGGCCAGGCAACTGAGAGGGTCTTCTTGAGGGGTCCCTACGTTTTGCCTCAGCTGCAAGGTATCTTCGCCCCTTATATTTACTTCAAGGCGGTCTTCAGCAAAGAAGCAGGAGAGCACTCGTAGAAAAGAACCACCCACTCCAGCATGTCGAAATGATTCGACTAGTAGGTGATGGGGAGCTTTGTCGAAGGCCTTCTCCACAGTTGGAAACAGCCTCGATATAGTCAACTTAGCGAAGATTCTTAAGAGTGCGTTCCGACGCGATACCCCGGTAGAGATTTGGATCGTCCACGTTGTCACCGTATTTGCCCATGAATAGCAAAGTAAGCCTGGCCTCGTGCCAAACCTGGGGTATGTGTCCCCCGCTGAGTATCTGATTAAACAGATTACACAGCTCCTTTGTTAAAACATCGGACGATTCAGCCCAGTGTTCGTAATAGATCCCATCAGGACCACTATTCTTCTTCTTGGGTAACCCGCGCAATCTCTGCACCACTTCTTCCACCGTTAACGGCGAATTCATGTAGTGCTGCTCCAGAGTGAGCAGTTGCTCAATAACTGGGTTAGGCGCGGGGCATTTGCATCGAGCAGAAGAGCGCTAAAGTGCTGCCGCAACTGCTCCTTTGTCATGCTGTGCATGCTTTTGCTCAGCCGGCAAACAATGTAGAACCGGCGCTTATTCTCCACAAGCAGTTTCTTGAAGGTTGCTTTATGTCGGCCATAAAGCGCCCTACGATCAGCAACTATCTGGGGGTCGGGGTGTAGAGCCCGTGCTCGGAGCAGGAGTCCCAACACTTAACGAGGTTTTAGGTAGCAGTCCTATGTAAATTAGGGCCGCGCCCGTCTTTGTCTGTACTTCTTCTTGACTACAGCCGTCTTGACAGTGGCCTCCAAAGCGTGGTTGCTTTGTTCAATATCAGAGGTTGATCTCAGCAGCCGTAATTTGCGCGTCAATACACGCAAATCTAGCTGCCTAGATAAGTACGTTGTCGGCTGCCGCCGCGGGGCGCGCCCTTGGCCAGGCACACACAGAGACGCTAGCACCGGCAGGTGCTTCTGTGCTGGAATATTAAGAACCTTGCATCCCTGACACTCCGTTGGATGTTGAAGTTTATAAAACAGGAGGTCGATTGTACGTCATCGTAGTGAGGTGGCAGATAGAACAATGCAAGGTTGAAACTACCTGAGGTGAGTGTCATGCAACACTCACCTCAGGTATTCGGGGACACACATATTGTATTCGGGTGACCCTGTTCGTAAATATATGAAAAGTCCAACTACTGTTCTTTCCCGCCTCTCTCTGGAAGACTCGCTAGAAAAAAAGAAAATAAAAAAAAAAAAAAAAAGAAAAAAAAACTAAAGAAAAAAAAAAAAAAAATAAAAAAAAAATTAATGAAAAAAAAAAAAAATCTCCGCAATCTCTTCGAGATCAGTTCCCTCGCATAAGAGTTTCCGTCAGAGTACGATGTTCACACTTCGAAACAAACGTTCGGCGCTAGCTGTAAAGCTCCAGATAACCTTCACAATTCCAACGCATAATTTCAGCTGTGAGCGTAAATGCACCTGCCTTGGAAATTGTTTTAATTGCGGTAGATAAAAGCAACCAAATAAGCGTTGTACTTCTATTATATGTAGCGTGCGTATAATAGATAACTCGATATATATATATTAGTGTGTGCAAGAGGGTCTTCAGGAGGGCGTTTCCTAGTGTGCGCTTAGAGACATCCCTTGTAGTGGCTTACGGTTGACAGCTGAGGGAATCTAGTATCCTTGGCGATCTCTGCCATGCACTAGACATTGATGTAACCACTAATAGGTTTTCTAATAGGATGCAATTGCGCTCCTTTAGCTAGAAAAGTCTCGGACAACTAGATGACGTTGCTGCGTGAGTACTTTTGCAGTTGACACACCTAGGGGTGTGAATTGGTGCAATCAGCCGCTAAGTGATCTGCTCCTCCGCGTTTACGGTATGGCCGTCGCAATGTGCATCTATTTGCTACATGGCCCGTGCGTTGGCACTTTGGACATAACGCTGACCGGCCCGTTTCCAGGACCACTTTGTGCACCTTGTAGCCTGTAAAGTAGTCCTGCATAGTCTGTAAAAGGAGCAAAGTTAGTGTCTGCCGTTTCGTTCGAGAGTTAAAACTACCTTCGTTGGCAGCTTCGTCGTGTCCCGTTCGGTAGTGCATAAGCGGCAAACTTTAATCACACCAGACGTGGACAGTTTGGAAAGAATTTAATTTTCTGCATGCGCGGATACGCCGTGGATGCGTGCGTGGAATCTAGAAACGAATGTTCAAGTTGCCGTTACCGGTATACCGCCTATTATCGACACCGCAAGTATTTGTTTGGCTGTGTCGATAGTTAGGAATCACAATACAATGTCTTCCTCATTAGACATCCCTCCGCAAATTCAGGGTTCTCCTGTTCATTTATTTGTTTCATGCGTATGATCACCTTAAATGTGCCTTTTGAGTCAGTTTGAATGCGCTCTTTTCAGTTTCTTCAGCTGCTTCTGGCACGCGAAGCAATTTAATGAGTTGATCTCTTCTGGACCGTCACGAACCCCTGACCATCTTTACTATCACCATGGTTTGAGATTTTCCTCCGCTTTGGTCACCGGGAATACAGCCATTCTTTGCAGTAGAAGCTGGACCTAAATCTATTGTCAAGGTCATTTTAATAACATTAGCGATTCGGTCGCCGTCTAGTGGTTAAAACGCTGCGAAGTCTATTTATATCTGAGTTTTCTCCCCAGCGTCCGCTAGCATGCTTCGGTATGTCAGCACGACGAACTACTTTAACCGCACAATCACAAACGGTTAAAAAGACTAAAACAACTTTAAAATGTGCGCGTTAGCATTCGTATAGGTTCGCGTCTCTTAAATGCGACAATATAGCTTGTAAACGTTTCTTGTATTACCCGAAGGGCCGAGGACTCGTTTTAGGAAGGCTTGTTCGATTTTGTCCAATATTTCGAGTTGTGTTGTGTTGAAATCCTACTATATACATTTAATTACTTAGTAGGCTATCGGTATGCACGCATGCTCGGAAGCAGCAGACTCTTGACGTGGTTACGTCTTGCATGATAGACAGGAACTAGTTACAATAGAAGTAGTAATTGAGTCATTCTTCTGGCGAAGATAACAACCGGAACGCCTCGTAAGCTGTGATTGGGGACAGTAGCGTCCCGAGCTGGGTCTTTAGCTATCGCCGCAATCCTAGAAGGGCTACGGCAACAGCGCCGAAATCCTGCAGGGCAAGCAATAAGCAGAACGTTGTGGCTCCACTCTCTCCTCGGGGCAATCCATTGCCACCAGCCTTCCTAAAACGGGTCCCGACGCTGTAAGCTCAGCTTCGGTGAGCTTGACGATAGGAGAGCTCTTAACAATAGCAGCAGAGATCAGGGGAGAGGTAATTTGCGATGCCTACTCTCTCTGACGCGATCAGGAGGAGGCCGTCCATACAATACACATTGCCAGCGCTGCGGTCATCTTTTTGTTGTTCTGGTGGTGGTTGTTGTTGTTGTTGTTGTGATTGCTAGCTGGCGCAACTGTCACTGAAAGCGAGCACACAGGCAGTTCGTCGTACAAAGACGGGCTATCTCTTTACGACACGCGTTGTCCAGCTCGCCTCGATCGGCCTCTCTGCCCGGGCTTCGACTCGTGCGGCTCTGCACTGAGAGGTGTAGGTTAGCACGAGCTCGATTTTATGATACACCCGCGTGCAATACAGAGAGAGGTAGCATTAGTCGAGTCGAGGCTGATGTCTGCAAGTGCAGGAAAGGCACCTTGACTTGCATACGTGAGCTGTGCTTCGATCAGTCGGTCTATGGAGTCGGAGAACGGCTGAAAGAAATACGGACAAATCGATAGATGGCAAAAGCAACTTTACCCAGCCAGCGGCTAAGAGCCGCTGAACGCATGCACGGTAGATGCATAGAAAGGTCCGACCCGATGATGACAAACAATTGGGCTATGTACATACACGCTAATGAGAACTTTGACTGTATATACTTTGATTAGGATAGCGCTTCTGACAGGCTTGATCATATTAGACTTGTGATTGTCAAGATGACGATGTTCCAGATCTATCTACAGACTACAGCAAATTGCTTGCCGAATATTTGCGCAATCGATCATTTTGAGTGAAATGCGGGGAAGCTTTTAGAGAGACACGAGTGGCACCGTCCGGCGTCCCGTACAAGAAGCGTCTATCTACTGCAGTACGCAATATTTCATTTAGACATTAAGTATTATAATCCGTCGATTATAATAATAAGTCGAGCCGTCTTTTTACGGGAGACTCGAGAGCATCGGAATTTTTGCGTCAGAGGACTCACTCGACATTCAACGAGGAAACGCAGCATCTGTTCGGGGCATATTGTCGAACTGGGCTAGTCCTGGCTTAGAGAACCCGTGACCATACGTTCACGCGGAGACATTTGTTCACTCCAGAGTGCTAACATAAAAAAGTTGTATAAATCCATCGATTGTTGAATACCTTTTGTACGCTGACAATCTAGAAATATATTCCCACTCGGACCCTACCTCAGCACATACTCCGCGATTGACGCCATCAGCCGCTGATGCAGTGCCAATGGGATGGAGCTCCTCGTTCCGAAATGTCTAGTTCTAAAACACGGCTCTCCCAATTAGACTATGAACTCAATGGGTCGAAGTGCCAATTCCAAATATTATGCGGTATTTTACGTTCTCTGCGCGTGCCCTAGATCTAGTCAAACCTACATATGCGCTTGTAGACATATCATTCCGTCTTTCATCATGAAGGATCCAAAAGTGTATATTCATCTATATAAAGCAATTACGGTATATATTTCAACCTTATATGGAGCCTATATTTGTGCAAACGCCTTGGTATAATTGAGGGTGTATAAAGGTTGTTGTCTGAACATCCTCAATCATTACTCAAAATCTTTATATAGAAGATGCGATATCGAGCCGAACTCTGTTAATTTTCCGTCATTGTCAACTTTATTGAAGAACAGCAATAAATGAAAGCGTTTATATTCTGTAAATAAAGGCGTCTTTATTCTATTAACATAACATCCATCATGGGGGGGGGGGGGTGAATGGTAATACACTATCTCTTTTTATTTAGACATCGGTGCTCCCCGTTTTCATTTATTCACGGACGATTATAATTTATAATCCGGTTTTCACCTTGTCTAAACCACGAAAATCGGTCCAGGTCATGAATCCACGACCTCTCGAATGTAAGGCAATGGCTTTGTCATTAAGCCACCTTGCCCAGTACATATTGGTATTTGAGTGCATACGAAAAATTAGTTATGAGATTCTTACGTCTCTCTCTCTCTCTCGTCAGGTGTGATCTAATGATTATTATTTGGAAGAAAAATATATTTATAGTGCGACCTAAACTGAACCATTCTTAAAAATGATGTGCCTTGGGAACTTCTATGGCGGCCATGCACTGCTTTCTTTTATGAATTTATGCAATTATAGTTCGTTTACGACATCTCTTGCTATAAGCGAAGGTACGCTACGTGAACGCTCACACATCATAACAGTTGAGGAAAAATAGTTGTGTCGTGCATTTACGTGGTGCGACGAATGCCCAATCATGCCCCTTCATCTGCGCCTTAATAGCAAAGAGATCAACGTCGTTAACACAACAAGGACCCACGGAGTATTCATTCATCGGGGTGTCCGATGTACCTCTTTTGTGCTGGGCGGGAGAAAGCCCTTAGAATTGCTAATGATTTTTGTACGCCCTGTGCTCAACACCTTTGCGCCCCGGTACTCCAAGTGACGCACCATCAGATTCGTGGCCGTACCAGTCGCCTGTACGGGAGCGCGGCTTGGCTTTCTGACAATTTAGTAATCACAACAAACCGGATTCCTCAGGGTGGTCATGGCGTAACCTTATGGCAAGAGGAATGAGACTGCCTGGAGGACAATGCTTCAGGCGCCAGTCTTCGGAAGCTCATCACGTAAATGAAGTGCTACCTATTAGGGGTAACGAGATCTTCCAGTCTTACCGTTTCAGAGTTGGGAAGGCTCCCACCTTAAAGTGCATACACTGCGGCGATGAAGTCGAGCATGCCCCAGAGCGCACGGTTCGGGCGTGGGCAAAACAGGGCGCCTCCGCGATGTTTTTAGCAAAAACAACACTGATATGCTGGAGGCGAACGTATCTAGTGTATGCAAGCCAGTGCAGGAGTCTCTGCACCATAAGTGAGAAGCGACGAGAATTTTTAGAGACGACTCACCACCATGTTCATGACAAGTAATAGCCGCACTATGCGCATCCCCTAGGCCAAAGCTAGACTCTCCCCTTCCGATTGCTTGAAGTATTTGTGAGGGCAGTTCTCGATCGATGGAGGCATGGTATACTTCTTAAGGTTTCCAAAAAAAGAATAGACGAACGGGGCCTCGTCCGGAGAACACGGGGGATGTTCGACAATTTATAGCTCCGCGTAATTTGGCCGTGGTAAAAAAGATGTGGTAGCGAGTGCCGTGATGAAACAGCACAGTCCTTTCCGCGTAGCGCGTCAAAGTGCTCTCATGCGTTCCTTTATCCGGTCCAACATAATACTTCCTTGTTATCGCTCTTCGTATAGAAATTATTGTAGACATTGCAGATGTCTGTATGTAGAAGATGCCACAAACTTTTTGATACATCTAGTATATATATATATAGAGTAAAATTAATTATTATACAAATCTTTGTTAGAAACCTTGATTTTGCCGTACGCTTAACAAATGTATATTTGCGATGGCATGAAAAGACTATTTAAGTCAGTGAACGATAGTACATTCAACGCAACACTTTATCACTTTAATTCAAAATAAAAATAAATTAAAAAAGTTATAGCTATGTAGGAAACCACGACAAGCCGTGCGTCAAGCTATTCTTAAAGCGGCGGAGTTGCCAGGCCCTCTTGCGGGGCACTCTCTTCTTGTACACCCGATGGAACCGTTGTGCCTCTAGTGACGTTTTAAATATAGACACCTGCCGCCTAAGCGGCGACATTCTCCATCATATACCTAGACGATCTTCCTGCGTCGCAATACGTCGAGTATAGCTCATGGTTATCATCACCTGATCTCTTTGAATACGACTTTTCACGAGGAGTACACATAGCGCAGCTGTCGACTGTGCTCTCAGGCGTGTACGAAGTATCATGCGTCTGCCTGACTGGCACTCACGAAGAGATCACGGCAATAGCTCTATCGAATGACATGCCGAACGCTGCTGACAACAATATCATAAGTATCAACGTTAAATACATACTCAATATGAGTGAACTAAAAATATGATGAATACGTCGAGTTTCTGCCAACCCGGGTCAGGGCGGAGCGAACGAGATAGTACGGTCCACATCGTCCAGCTGCCCTGACGTGCAGAGTATGCAGATGTCCAGCTGCAAGCTCCCAATCCACACCAGATAGGTTTAGAATTGACCGTGGGAGGTCCAGGATGATCTGAACCAAAACGTTTGTAAGAGGCATCCGGCCCGGTCCGAAAAGCGCTGCGTGACGCGCCATCCGTCGTACGCTCGCTTCTTTTCCGGGCTCGAAAGGTTAAAAAGCCATGTCGCGCTACGCCGCGCGGAGACCTCGTCTGTTGCGAGCGGTGCGTAGGGCTAGATCAGCCCGCGCACTGGCGCCGCGTACGAGCGCTCGTATATCGCCAAGAACTGTGCGACAGGCGCTAGCAGCCAACGGCGCTCGTCCGTAGGCCTTCCTCCCGAAGGAGAGTTATGGCCAGGCTCTAAGCGACCTTACTGATATTGGCGACATTATGCTTAATATAGACCGGGCCAAGAGCGGATCCCTGGGCTACGCCGGGCTGGCTTTGATCTGTTATGAGTGTCTTGTCGACAAACTGAAAAGAAAATATCCGCCGTAGGTAAGGCGAGATGGCCATGTGCAGCGCCGTCATAGTCACCCCACGCTTTGCTGTATTGAGAGCGCTCTACACATCGAGGAGGATGAGAAGAACAAACGATCGGGTCTTGAGAGTTTCAGAGAAGTCCCCTGGTTTGCCCTCCGCAGGATCCGTTAAAAAGCTTCCATCGTTGGCAGGCCCCATCAAACGCTATACTGGCCATCCAAGAGGGAATGAAGGTCCTCGATCTCTGCTGCATTAAGACCCTCTGCTATTACATTTACAAATATATTGCCTAATGTGTCCAATAGACATAGTAGACAATATGGGTTAGAGCCCTTTTTTTAATGACGGGCGCGAGGTGTGTTTGCTTCCATTGCGCGGACTACATTTCCTTCTTCAAAAGCCAAATGGCCATGCCCGCTAACTCCTCTACGTGCTGGCCCGCTAAAATGCGAATGACCTCGGGCAGCATGCCGAGGTCATTCGCATTTTAGCCGTGTGCTTCTACCGGTAGCTTTTGCTTTCCCCCCCCCCTCCCGAACGAACAGATGTCGCCCCAAACCCCCGTAGGACATGGCAAGTGCGCCGCCTGGACAAGACTAAAGTGGTCTCTACAATGGATTAGCACGTCTCTTGATGGAGACCTGATGGCCCCGACGCGGCTCAAGTGGAAGAGATGCTCACGGCGACCTGTGAGGCGGCGGGACCTCACTCCCGCGGGCCAAAATGAAATAAAACCCCAAGACCCCAATCGCACGGGTCGAAGACACCGCGTGAAAGGAACTGGTGGCCGTCGAGGTGGGGCCTACCATACAGGGTGGTCATGGGAAAGCTTCGGAGCCCACCTCCACCCATCCCGCCCGACCAGATTGCGCCAACGGTCACGACGCTCTTCCCACGTCAAGTTCAGCGCCCACGCGACGACATCACGGTGGCGCCCGAAGACATACCACCGGTCACGCCCGGTGACTGCTGCGCGGGAAAGACTGGCAACCGGAAAGGCACCAGAACCCGACGGGATCCCACCAGAGGTGGTGAGGCTATTGGCCGACAGATATCCTAAGGAAGTGGCCACACTCGTTACCCGGCTGCTAACCGAAGGGCACTACCCAAAGCAGTGGAAGAAAGCGCAACTTGTGCTAATCCCCAAGCCAGGGGCGGCGACGGGCTCGACACCACACAGACCCATATGCCTACTAAACACCACACACAAGCTTGTAGAAAATATTTTAGTTGCACGTCTTAACGCGGAAATCGAGGCAAAACAAGCCTTGTCGGAATATAAATGCGGTCCTGACGGGGCCACTACCCGTTCGACGCACTGAAACGGGTTCTACATCATACATACGCCAGGCAGTAAACTACGAAGTCCTTAAAAACCAGGTCATACGTGCTTATACTCTTAGATGTTCGTAACGCTTTTAACACAGCAAACTGGGGTGTCATCATGACTGCGCTGGAACGACGAGGAATATTCCCCTACCTCCGCCGCATAATATCATATTGTCTAGAAGATAGGACTCTCAGAGCGGGAGACAGCGAGTGCGAACTAAGCAGGGATCCGTAATTGGCCCGGTTCTTTAAAACATCGCATACGACGGAGTCCTGCGGATGGAGGGGTCATCTCCAACTGGCGCCACAAAAAACGAAAGCACTTTATCTTACTGGGCAGAAGCGCACAAGGGCGCTCAACCTGACTCTCTTGGACCAACCCATAGCATTCAAGAAGGAGGCCAAGTACCTGGGGGTCATCCTGGACACCGGACTTACGGGTGCGACGCATATCGCCTACGTCGCGCGCAAGGTCGCTGGGGTCGCGCAGAATCTTGCACGGATCCTCCCGCGAAAGGGAGGGGCGTCTGAGAAACGGAGGCGGCTTCTGACGACCGTGGCGGAGTCAATGGCGATGTACGCGACGCCAGTCTGGGCAGACCTTGCCCTCCGAACGGCGCTCAACCGGGACGCACTTAAAGCCGCGCAGCAGGGTATGGCCATAAGAGTCTGCAGGGCCTACCGCACGGTCTTCACGGATGCCCTGACAGTACTGGCTTGCCAGCTATATTGGGATCTCCTGGCCAGGGAGAGAAACGAACGCCGCCTCGACGGGAACTGGGACCTCGCGCGGGCACAACAGAAGACACTAGAGCTGTGGAACGAAGGATGGCGAAATCCCCGGGACGACACCGGCGGTCGATGGCCTCGCCATTGATACTGGATCTGCGCTGGTGGTATGACAAGCAGCTGGGGGAGCTGTCGTACACCATGACACATGTGCTCACAGGACAGGGTCAGTTTCAGATACATATGATGCGCATCGGCAAGGCCCCGGCTGACTGCGTCCTCTGCTCCTCCGGGGACACGGACGACGTTGAACACACGATCGTGCACTGCGCGGCCCTTGCGGGAGCACGTGCCTCCGCGACGCCCAAACTGAGGGAAAAGACTCCGCAGTACGTGGTGGACTTCATGATGAAGGACGAGACAAATTGGACAAAGGGTTGACGTTACCTCGACACCATCATAAGGAAAAAGCTAAACTTGGAGGCGGCGAGACGAGCCCGCTACGACCAGGCCCTTTTGAGGAGCAATCGAGAGGAGGAGCCGAGGGAGAGGGAAGAGAAGGAGCAGCTAGGTCCTCCGGAGGATCTCGACGCATCTCCCCAGGACGGGCAAGCATTGGCTAGGCGCATCTCTCAGGGTTGTCGAAGTATTGCCAATGCAATCCCGGGTCTTGGGGGTGGGGAGGATATCGGTTTTAGTGGGTGCGAGTCCCACACTAGCTGCTGCTAGCTGCCAGTAGTGCTTGTGCATTATGCATTTCCAAAACCTTCCACAAAAAAAAGTTTGACCACGTTATCCGA
Source organism: Dermanyssus gallinae (assembly GCA_003439945.1). Taxonomy (NCBI): domain Eukaryota; kingdom Metazoa; phylum Arthropoda; class Arachnida; order Mesostigmata; family Dermanyssidae; genus Dermanyssus; species Dermanyssus gallinae. Next base: position 170,923 of record QVRM01005835.1, on the reverse strand, counting down.
CCACTCCCGTTTCGGCACCTCTGCTTGTCTCTCGAGTGTCACGGCTTTCTCGATTTTCTTCTCGCGCTGCGCCACCACTTTATCCTGTTACGAACTTTGACATCGGAAACACAGCACTCTCATTTCAATCCTAGATTTGCATGTCCCATTAACACCTTTGCTTCTTAGCTGCTCTATTCCGTCCGCCTTGGGATTGTTTATCTGCTCCTGTAGTTCTGTCTCTTTTGCATACTCTCACGCACAATTTCACCAATCAATACTTTTGTTGCTTCAACACCAGGACGGCTCCTCAGTCATCACGTGAGAGATGTCTATGTCTCCGCCCGTCAACCGCCCCGGTTGACCATTGTACGGCCCTGTCTTACCCATTTTCCGTTATCCAGCACATAACTTCTCGTTCAGTCGCAGGACTGGACTCGACTTATCAACGATTATCGAATCTTCTAGTGTCTCTCTTTTGACCAACAATGTGACTTTGGTCATATATCTTCTTAATAATATTGGCTCGCCCGGGTTTTCACAATTGCACGCTTGTGCAGTCAATGGTATTGTCGCGATAAAAACGAAATGCTACTCTCCCTTTCATTAGCCCTGCACTATAATTTGAATTTGACTGCGCAATAAGCGGCCAGTACGGAGTCGCCGCCTGGGAATCGGCGAACCTTCCAACTCGAGCAATGTGGGACTCGACCCCAGCGAATGTGTGTTAGTCCGCTGAGACCCGTACCCACTAAACGCACCTCCCCCCGTAAGCTTCACTCTCTGATGGCCCAGATCTCCATAGAACAGTACTATGGTCCATTAGGAGAAGTGGTGAGTGCCACTCGGATAATTTAGCCGGAGTCACTCACAAGTTTCCTCAACGTTCGACGTGTCTTGTACTAACACCTGCAGAGCCGCATCATTCAGACTAACGTGATTTTCTAGTGCAGTGGGTGGAAATCTTGCTCTCCTGAGCCTTTCCAAAAGCATCCCCTAATTTATGAGGCTGTGCTGCTTCAACTATCTAATCTGTAATACTGCATCATCTACTCTGTGAGTGAAAGCTGTGCTATATGTCTGTATGCAATACTAGACACTCTGCAACAATACTACGTCTATGGCACTATTCCACACTCCCCTTCAGTTCGCCGTAGCTCTGTTCAGACCTGTTCGCATTTTTGGTGTCAAACGAACTAGATGTGCGACCGTTATGAAGCTGCTGGCGTGCTCACTGGTGTCGCCCGGGGCGTTTCTTTCACTTAAGGGGTCATATTATGGAGGTATAATACAATACGTGTTGCGTGTTGGGCATCGCACGGTTTCACTTTCGAAGCTCTAATGAAAGTCGTAATTCCAAAGTTTGTCGATGTCCTGCATGTCAGGTCGCCTACCTACTACTACGTCAATCTGTCTATCGGCCTGGGTGATTGCTGCGCAATTTAAGTTGGTTAATAATACGAATAGTAAAAATAATTAGTAATACGGCATCAATAAGAACTCTGTTGATCTAACATATATATATATATATATATATATATATATATATACACTGCGTGCGCCAGTAGGGTGCAACTCACGCAAGCCAGTGAACCTTATTTCCGTTAGATATCTGTTCACGTCGACGGAGGGGAAGGAGTCGCGGAATCGGCTATAGTGTATCACATTGGTGCGTGCGGTTCGGCTCTGTAGGTCAAAGGCAGTGTTGAAGCGGCTGCCGGTAATTCCGCAATTCCGCCGCGATGGATGAGGTGGATAGATAAGGGAACGACATATAGACATTTGTCCATGTGGGTCTATCACCTCGCCGGCACAACATGTCGCCTCCAGTCGAGGGGAGTGACGCTCCATCCGCCAGGATGTGCTACCATGCGAGGGGCTACCCAGTAGAACTTGAAAAGGCAACGGGTGTTCTCATTAATGGCTATTTATTTGCACGCTGTTCTTACTCGTTTACGCCATCTGCTGCGTCCAGCATCAGTGATGACAGCTAGGACTGGTGAAAAGAGACAACGTCAAGAATAACTAATAATAATACTGATAATAGGAGGGAGAAGCCAACAGCGCGCTTTGCTTCCCGGTTTCCACTTAGTTTGCCTATTTAACTTTTTTTCTCTCTTATCGAGAGAAAATTGATCTGATTGCGTTGCCGCCTTGGCGAGCACGGCGAATCCCTCGGAGCGTTCCATTGGGCTGCTGCGAGATTGGCCGCAGGGAAGCCAGCTGGCATAGTGTGTCCATATGGCTACTACTAATACACTTTACTACTAATGCCATATTACAGATTTTGATTTGCGGGTGTGTGACATCAGAACTCAACATCTTGTATATATATATATATATATATATATATATATATATATATATATATAAATACTACATCGAACGTATAGGTACCAGACTCAGTGAAGTGGTTTTATTTTCATTCACCTTTTAAGCGTATTCAATCGCAAAGTAGTCACCTCGGTGCCCCTGGCTATCCACCTGATTCCGGACGCATTTAAGGAAGCATATTAAGGAGGCACAACACAATACGTGTTGCGTATGGGTCCCGATGCGTGCATCCATGCTATTCGGCGGCACGACCTCGTTGAGGCTCGTTACGACGAGGCCAGCGAGCCGTTGGCAGCGAGCTAGGTCCTCAGCATTATCGTCACTTCGCGGCATTTACTACGAGCAACTTCCGTGATAAGTAACTTTCATAGGCGGTCTCGGTTTCCGCCGAGTATGAACAGGTATGCTCCGACGGCGCGGTCGCCACGGCTGTGAACGAAATGCCACCAAGAAGCATGTGGCAAAGCTAGCACACTGAGTGTGATGACAGCAACGGCGAATGTAATTCGATGAAATACACCCATACAGACGCACCCGCACACATCTAACAGAACAGTAAGTCTCACATACTCACAAACACAGTAAGGTCTAAGGAACACTAGGCGACACCGCAGCCATAACATCCGCCCAATCGACACTACTAGCGCCTTCAAGTTAGTTAGGCGCTTTTGTGGGGCTGTCTGGGCGCCGTTGTGGGGTTGTCTGAGCGCCTTTGTGGGGTTGTCTGGGCGCCTTTGTAGGGGTGTCTGCGGCGCTTTGCCGACATGGCGGCAACAGCAGCTGTTGCTTCGGGTGCTCCGTTTGCCGCCCGTAGCATTCTTCGTCCTTCCTCTGCAGACTCTGCAGTAAAGCGGTGTCGATGGTCAGCGTAGTGCGTAGAGTAAAGCCGCGCTCAAACCTGATAAGGTGTATCTGTCTTACTGACTGGCCCGTTTGCGGAGACATTCGGCGACATCCGTTTCCCTTCTACTACGTATGTACACGCTTGCTGGATTGACACAAGATGACGTCGACAACCGGACGTTCTTTCAAGCATTGGAGCAAACCTAGAAACCCCCCAAAGCTCAACCCACAGGGTTCGATTCTGCGTGTTCGTCGAGTCGGCCGTGAACCGCATGAAACGGAGATCCAATAGAGATGAGGGACAGAGAGACAGACTGACTCGAGACTGAATAGACAACGGAGGGCTGCCCTTAGTGCTGCCCTTAAGTGCTTTCCTATGCGCGATACACGCCAATCTGTTTGTTGTACTACTGTTTACTATTGTATGTCAGATTTTATTAAATAGATGCACATACACATATATATATATATATATATATATATATATATATATATGACGTTCTATAACGTTCCCCTTCTTTCCCTGAAATCAAAACATTAAATAATAAATTTAACCTCTATGAACGTCTAGCCTCCTATGCAATAATAAACGTGCATTTATGTTATGTCAATAATGTCAGTTTGTCCTTATATCCTAACGCTTGTTTAGTTATCACATGGCGAACATCAACATGTCATTTAGAAACTTGTTCGGAGAAATCGAATCGAAGTGCAAAAACTTTTTCTATTGATATCAAGTTCATTTATGGTCGGTTAACAATTTGCATGTTATCATCATTCTGATATATAAATAAATGCAGTAATATCTATATTGTTCTTGCTATACACGCTGGTTTGGTAGCGGCCTTGCTTATTAGCCTAAGTTTTTTGAGGAAATAGGGCCATTCTTACAAGATACGTGCCACATATGATGTCACACTGCAGACGTTTTTCCTAGACTCCTAGATTTTTCCTATTAAGGTTTATATATTTATTTCAGTAAAGATAATTAAAAAAAAAAAACATTTTTACAACAACAAGAAACAAGAAAAATTTTAAAACACCTGTATCTTTCTAATTTAAGTTCAGCCTTACTCTCTACGTTTACCATCGGGCCTAAAATCTGCTTCGCAGATACTTATGCGAAGCAGATTTTAGGTATAGTCTGGCGAAGCAGATTTTAGATATAGCTGGTATAGTCACCTTAAATTACTCAAACTATTGATTATGATTGTGGATCTCACATGTTTCCGGAACCAATAAAGCTTTCCTGCACATGCATTTCTTAGTCACTCTATTCCGCTCTCAATTCAAAGCAACTTAACATTCAATGCTTTAAGCGTCAATATGTTCAATCTAAATTTATCATAAAGCCGCTTCTCGTCCGTTTGCAATTACCGCTTTTACTGGCAACTCCGGTAGAGATGCCATCGTTTAGACGTGTTACTCAGGTCGTCGTACTGCAGAGATCTCGGCTATGCAGCTTAATCAGAAGTAGAAGTTAATAATTGACAAAGACTGAGTAGAACAAACAAAAGATTCACAGCTTTGGGCGAGAGACGATGAGATGATCTTGTCTCAATATGTACATGGAAGGGATACGTTGCGATCGTTTTCCCTTGAATATCAAAGTAAGCTATCCATTACTTTATTCATTAAAGACACCGCGGTAGCTCTGTATTTTGTTCTGATAGCAAAAACCAGCATTTGGCAGTCTATGTAAGTTTGACGGTGGCGCGTGACTAGTGCAATGCCTGCGTGTGAATTGAGCTTTATTTAGTGCATAAGTAGCCAACTACATAGGGTTGAAATTATTCCGCATGTTCTAAAAAGGCAACGCCCTCTTTAGGACCGCAATGAGTCGTCTGGATTAGTTGGTTGGTTCATCGCCTAACTTAAAGTTTCAATTTTTTATGATTTATTCCGATGTGAGGGTGTTCATATTTTCGCGTTCTTCGTATCCCCTTTTCACGACATCACCCGATCTAATGATGCGAGTAAGCTTAGCTTATATTCTATTTCGTTCTCGCAGGTCGCTAGGAACTTCTTCTTCATGTTCTGCTTTGTCCGAGCAGTGTCGATCAGCAACTAGAAACGTGTTACATTTCAAAACTACGCACCCTATCGTTTCCTGTCTCGTGCCCCACTCCACATCGTGTAAGTATAGATAGATTTCCGGGTCTAAATGTCTCCTCCAAGTTTGGGTGGCAGCCTTTTTGCCAAAGACAGAGCCAACAAACAACTCCCGCGATCGATGCTTTGGGCGTTGCTTTGCGATGCCCCGGGGTCTACGGGGGTGTCCGTTCTCAGTGCTCTCTTCGTATATGTTCTTACAATACATAGTATAGGAAGTGTCTCTCAGCATTTAGTGTGCACGGAATCGTTCTCGCATTGCTTTATAGCACTGATATAATGGTTAAGTTTTTATAACCTGGCGTATGTCTATACAGATTCATCGAAAATGTCTACGGTCATTGTTGCATGTAGTTGCTTTAAGGCGCCTTCTAATACAGTCTCGAAGTGAATGCCAACAGCTGATATCACAGTCTTCTTTATTTTCAATAAACGTGCTTCCTACATTATTGCATTCAGAGCGTCGTCCTCGTTTTCTGCTTTGGTCTCGCATTCAGAAGTTACATGGCGTTTTGCGATATGCATTGATTGTTGTGTTGTTGCACGGCCCATAAAATAGCCAAATCGCCGCGGAAATTTGCTTTCGCTAGGATGTTTATAACCTCCACCATCTTTGGAACGACTTCGAAAGATGCGTTTGCTTACGAAGTGCTTTCCAAGACGGCGGTTATGTAAATGAGCCACATTTATTTTCTAACGATTTTTAAATTGATTTAACGAAATACTGACAAATGTTCGCCACATATATGAGTGCAGCAGCTGTACTGTCGTGATTGTAGATCGCTATATAAAATCAAAGTGTCATATTGCTTCAAATTTGTGTGTGTCGCGTCGGCTTTGAATTTAACGGCTCCAGGTAAGATGCCTTGCTAAAATGCATTTAAAGAATAACGAATTCTGTCTGCTCCAGTCACTCGAAATAAATAGACCGGCTTATTAAGCTTTATTTGTAAGGCGCACAAACCGTGGAACATTTCGCGTATGCTTGCCTTTGAGCATTTTTGTAATTTATCGATCTGCATTACTACCGTATTGTACAAACGCGTTTTCAAGACCATGACACGAGAATGCAATGCCATCTCGTCATTCAATTGAGCACATATCGTCAATATATGCATAATATTTGGATGCATATATATATATATAATATATACACACACACAATAATGCTAACACTGTCCACTACTTCTCGAAACGGCTGCTGTTGCGTGCTAGAGCAGAAAGACGCGTTAGCTCTAACTGAACCAGTGTACTCAACGTGGAATACACTGTACGGGCAGGCCGTCGACGGATCGTAGCACCATTTCTGTGTAAAGCTTTAGCTCGTCGCGAGGAATGAGCGATCGCAACCGAAACCGCCGTACGATCCACGCAATGATAATTTTCTCCTCTAACATGGCAAATTTCTGCCCGATACAGTTTCGAGGCCCTGCTGAGAACGGGAGATACGCGTACGGATGGCGACCTACTGCGTTATGCGGCAGGAAGCGCTCGGGCTGGAACCGTTCGGGATCGGGAAAGTACTTGGGATCGCGGTGCAGCTGGTAGAAGCAGCAATACACGTTTGAACCGCTCGGGGCAGTCTTGCCGTTGATCTGATAGTCCTGAGTTACGCGGCGTCCAACGACAGGCACCGAGGGATAGAGGCGAAGACACTCTTTCACCACGCAGTCGAGATACTTCAGCTGGCGCACGTCGTCCATGCCAAGCTCTCTCTCGGCATCATCGGTGCCCAGTACGAGACGCAGCTCGTCAAAGATCCTCTCCTGCACGTCGTCATGGTGGCCGAGCAGGAATAGGGCGAACGAGAGTGCCATCGCCGTTGTATCGTGCCCTTCAAACATAAAGGTGTCGACCTCCTCTCGAATGTCCTGAATAGTGAACGCTTCTGGCTGCTTAAAATGCTCTTTCAGCAGGAGGTCCATGAAGGGTTTCTTGCACAGGAATACATCGCCTTCACTCATACTGAGGAGCTGTCGCAGGCGCTCGGGTTCGGCTTCGAAAGATTGACGCCGCTCCTGGATAACCGACTCGGTAAACGAGTGCGCCCGGGCGATCATTCGATACATCTCGCGGCCGCTCGGAGTCAGCGCATAAAACCAGTCCGGCCATTGGTAGGGAATCATCGTTCGAAACAGTAGCAGCTGGCCTATTCTCTTGATTGCGGCCAGGTACGAGGTCGTCTTGGCTTTATCGTAGACGGCTAGGTTGACGCCCATGACGGTTTCACATATGACGTTCAGCGTTAGATTCTCGACGAACGGTATAACGTTGGCTTCCGAGTCGGTGGTCCTCTCGACTAAGGTCGTGCAGAACGCCGACGCATGCTTGTTGATGATGACGGCAAACTTGTCGAGTATCTTCAGGTGGAACGCCGGCGTCAGCATCTTACGTCGTCGCCTCCACTTGCTTCCCGTACTGGTGAGTAGACCTTGCTTCAGCCACGGCCTGATCATCTCGTACATGATGAACGGCTTGGCTATGTTTTCGCTGTGCGTCATCACCGCCTCGAGCTCGTCGGCCCTGTAGACCGCGACGTTGGGCTCGAGTCCGCTGTAGACCGCACAGTGAGCTTGAAATTGGGTCGTCAGGTCGATCAGCGAGTAGAAGAGCGAGCTGAAGAAGCTGCCTCCGCCGAGGCCACGCCGCAGAGCTTTGACGGCGACCTTGACCAGTATCCAGCTGTAGAGTGGATCGTACGGCCCACCGAACTGTTCGATATACTTGTAGTGCCTGCGGTGAGCTCGAACGATGCGCACAGCTACGCACAACACGAACAACAAAATTGTCAACCCGACCAGCTGGTCGCGATGTAACAGGTCCAGCCACGGGGCGTCGATGCTGCGCGCCATGCTGTCGCTGCTGCACATTCAGCTAGGACGGTCACCCGAGGAGCAGCATTGCCTGCGTGCCCTACCTAGCTCACCACTTTTCTGGTGGGTGGCTTCGAGGCAGAGACAATGGGTGCGCGACTTAGAGGCAGAGACAATGGGTGCGCAACTTTGAGGCAGAGACAATCGTCTCTCTGCTAGCAATAGACAAAATGAGAGAAAATCAATCCTAACTGACTGACGAGGTGAGGGTGACGATTCTCCGGACCTTGATAGACTTGGATGACACACCGGCGCGCGCCGTCACATTTACGGGCGTGCGGACGCAAACGAGACGCCGCGTCAATGTACACGGAAGTACAACAGTGATCGATGTTGTTGTTGTTGATAATGATGTTGTTGTTGTTGATAATGATGTTGTTGTTGATGTTGTTGATGATGATGATGATGTTGATGGTGATGGTGGTGGCGACAGCGCAAAAGTCATCGCAGGGGGAGCAAATTGCTGGCACACGCGGGACTCGAATCATCGACTAACTGAAGGGAACAAATGATATTTGTTTCTCATCAGCCGACAGAATCGACACAGCGTTTCCCTCTCCGCGCTTGCCGCTGTTTGAGCTACCGTCACTGTTGATCGTTACTGTCTGGCCGCCAATGACTGCGTCCAGCTAGATCTGGTCAAATCTAAAAATTGATAAAAGGAACAAAGATTGATTTAGATAACTTTGTTATATGTTAGCACTTTGAAGTGGACAATTGTCTTCGAACGATCGTGTGGTTACGGGTGCTCTAACATTGATAAGCTTGCATGCACAATGTCATCGTATCGATACGATGAGTAGGGTAAGTGTACTGCATAAGTCTTAAAGTAAACTAAGGTAGAGTGACACAAAACGCTAGGAAGACGTTCAAGTTATTGTTACACTGTGGGTTTCGAACAGGCAGCGTGACAAGTCTCACTAAATGAGAAGTTGTACCACAATGCAGTGTTTTTCCCGCTTTCGTGGTGCAGATTCTTATGTAACAGATCAATCACGGACGGGTCAGCTTTACACGGTGGATACGGATAAAATAAATGCTCTTATATATTATCATACACATTTGATACTCTACAAGCTCGAACATATAGTGCATGAATCACGTTTATTATAAATTCACTCAGTCTGCCAACATGGCGGCTTTGGACTGTCGACGCTTCTGTGTGTTCTTCTGTCAACATACCTTGTGACACAAAATTGCGCGAAAACCATGGATCCAGCCATGGTAAAGTGGCCCGTAAGCACCTCTGGAGCCCAAGTTAGTACTAAACTCATCCCGGATAACGTGGCGGACGTCTACACGCACCAACCTCAACTCCGCCTCTTGAAGCCAGAGCTGCTGCGGTCCTCAGCACTTGTACTCCAGCTACTACTAGGAGGTGACATCGAAATTAATCCAGGACCTCCATGCGCGACCTGCGAGGAACAATTCCAGAAGATCAAGGACCGGACCATTTGCGAAGGCTGTAACAAACCAGTGAACACTCATTGCGCCTTCTAAATACCCGATAAGTGTTCTACCAGCTGCAAGTCGTGCTTCTGGAAAGAGGCGTCCATCGTTGTTGCCAATAACACGACGGCCAAACAGCCCTGTAACTGTGCTACCGAGCTACAAGCACTAAGGAAAAAAATCGACGAACTCACAAAAAAAGATCGCTGGTAATGAGTGGCAATCCCAGCTGAGAAGCACTAAAACCAACAGTCATCGCAACAGCCACCACAACAGCAGCAGCAACTAAGACACCAGGAGCGGCAATCTACACAGACCAGCGGTAATAATATGTACGCACCACCACTCTCAGCTGTTAGCACACCGCGCCGTCTCCGCTTTAACCCCACCGATCAGCACCGCAACGTGCATACACCACAAGGATGTACTCGACAACGTGACAACAACAACTGGCAGACAATGGGGAAGCGTGGCCCAGTGGTGCACGTGAACAAAGGCACGAACAGGATGACAGATCTAAAAGCAATAGAAGATCACGACGTACCAGAAAGGCCGAGAACGAAATCGTTCTTCGTCAGCCGGCTACAGCTATCGCACACTGCTGACGTGCACAAAGATTACATCGCTCGAATTGTAGGAACAGAGGCCGACGTCAAAGTAACAAAGTTGAAAGGTTTAACTCAAGCATATTACAACACTTTTCACGTGCAAATGAAGGCTGACGTTTTCAACGAATTGTTAGACCCAAACGTGTGGCCGGGTTCCGCTTTTACCCTTTTCGCGGCCAGCTCAAAACATACCGAACCTATGGGGGAAACGAACATGCCACCAGAGGTGAGAAACGAAGCAGGCCAAACGACGACAATTTAATGTCAAGCACGCCCAAATGACTGGACGTTGAACCTGCGCACAGCAAAGTAGATGGACACATGTCATCGAACGTGCGATCAAAATGTCTTCTGTGGAATGTCGAATCGTTAGAATCACTATGGAAATCTTTGGGAGAAGACGAATTTAACGCATACGACGTACTGCTGTTTACAGAGACGTTTGTAACGAATAGATAACGTTCGTTATCTATTCGTAAAGACAAGTGGCAGAGGAAGACCCAAGTGGGGTGTATGTGTTGCAATAAGAACGACTAAATGGGCCCAACTATTGCGTGCTACAGCTCGGCACGTTGTAATAGAAATCACAGACTATTATCTCGTATGTATATATTTAGTAGCCCCCCAGAAAAACAAGTGGCCGAATTTATTGAGGACATTGGGGAGTGTCTTAAACTTTGTACTAAGACAGAAAAACACATTATAATTGGTGCCGACACGAATTGCGACCTGACAAAGCAATGTAGTCACCGAGCTGCCTTCATAGCAGGGACACAAAAACTAAGATTGCAAATTGAAAATGATTATACAGAAGTAACATACAAGAGCTGGAACAACGCTAGCGCAGTCGATATTGTATTGTCTTCAGCATCGCAGTCAGGGGTCATAATTCATAACCTTTGGTCACTACCCTCAGCTCTCCGCAAACACTGTAAGGTATATTCGACTTATCTCGCACCCAGGCATCTATCGCGCCCTCAGTACCTAATTGAAGAATTAGCCGGTCGTTAAGCCCCCACATACTGATACAAGCGATACAATCGATACAAAGCGTCGATGACATAGACTGCAACGAGAGGACCCTTCGCTGGGCTATACAGCTATCATCGATTACAAGAGAAAAAACACCGGGCAAGCACAAATCCTGGTTCGACCACGAATGTAGAGTTTTAAAATATGCAATTTGTAACAATAGAGATTATAACCAAAATAGATTTTACCAGTTAGCGCCAATAAAACGAGCCTTTAAAAACATGATACAAGAGAAAAGGCAGCATTATGAACAACAGCGAAGTCTAAATCTTATACAGCTCAGTGTACATAAACCGTGGTTCCTCTTGCCACATAGAGTAGTTCCAGGAAACCCACTCATAAATGATACCGAGTAGATCAGACATTTTAGGAAACGAATTTACACTCCCGCCCAGAGATGACTCAGACGAAACTCTTGTGTTTACAGATGATGAAGTCATAGGTGCAATAATATCAAGACAAAAGGGCAAATCAGCTGGGCCGGATCTTATTGTGTATGAACATTTAAAAGCTAACGTGCAAACTATAGGCCCGTATTTGACTAGTATTTTTAATAAATGCGCTCCACAAGGCAGAATACCTAACGAGTGGAGAAAAATACTCATGCAGCCCATTTACAAAAAGAAAGGGGATCCTACTGACCCGAAAAACTATCGAGGAATTACCCTAATTAGTGTCCTATACGAACTGCTTACATCGCTCATAGTGAAGAGGATGTATGAATGCACGGTTGATGATCTGCCCTGTGAACGGTTCGGATTTCTGCCAGAAAAGTCAACAGCAGACGCGGTACGGCTTGTGACTGAATGCGTCAGTGAATGCCAACGAGACAAAAATATGACGTATGCGGTCTTTGTCGACTTCCAAACCGCGTTCGACAGTGTGCCTAGGGACCGCCTCCTCGAAATCCTCCGAGAGAGGTGCGATATTAAAGGCCAACCATTCGATTTAATTCGGCACATGCTGAGCCAAAATTGTATAACCATAAAAAACGGAAATCACTATATAAACGAGCCTGTTACACAAACCACTGGAGTAACGCAGGGACCTTCTGCGCACAATGAAAGCACAATGAAGCAATTCCTTCTACGCGGACGACCTCGTTTTCTTAGTCAAATCCCGGGACCACGTACAATTCTACTTAAATGAAACCTCAAAATGGTGTGCGGAGAACCGACTGATAATTAATATTTCTAAGACAAAGATGCTTCGCTTCAGCCGCGGCGGCTCATACGCCGTTGTCGACCATCGCGTCAAGATCAATAGTGGTCAACCATTCCTCGTATGTTGGCGTAACCCTGACACCGCGACTGACTTTTAGCAGACACATCGAGGAACTGCGAGCAAAGGCCACGACCGCGATTATGCTACTCGGAGACATTCGAGACGTGGATCTTAGAACAGCAATGAAAATATTCAGGATGAAAATTACCCCGATACTCCAGCACTGTCTCCCAGTAATTGCGCCGCACCTAACACTTTGCGATTCAAAAATGTAGACCGTGTAAAAACATGCTTTGTGAAACGTGTACTGGGATTACCCAAGAATGCGTCAGCTACCTTGGCATTAGAACTTTGCGGAGAACGCACTCTGGTAGAAGACTGTTAGCAACTAGTGCAATTACACTCGACATGTACAGAACATTCAGGGAAGGCCAAAACGTACATTTTGTTTCGTGTAACTATACAGATGGGCCTGCTCTTGGCTCAGAAAAGTGGAAACGTGCCTTCCAAAGAAATCGACCATTAGTGTGCAGGGTAACATGGCACGGTTATCCCCGTTATATGTGTTTCAAGGGTAAATGTTATGATATTAACGACTGTGTGTGTAAGTTTTGTGATGAGTGCAACCTCTGTCAATATCATGTTTTAACATGTTCGGCACTAGACTCATACTCGTTACAGGCGCGTGTGAACGAGATATTATTATAATTTAGCAGCAAATCATGTGTGTCAATCCAATCCTACTACCAACAACTATGGTGAATAAATGTATATATATATATATATATATATATATATATATAAATATAAATTCACTCACATCTAACTAATCGTACGTATAAAAACCTGCGGATGGTAAGGGTGCCGCACAAACTCTCCCAGAGCGACACGATAAACCACCTAGCCATCCGCGCTCCTATTCTTGAAAGCAAAAACAGCGTTTTCGCTCTTGGCGTTGTTTAAAGCGTTTTTACTTACTTAAGCCGATTTTTTAAAGCTTAGGTTAATTATATGTGGATCGTATAGAAAAACATAATTCGCACAAAGTTATGACCGAAGTAACCCAGTACCAGTAACCCAAACCTAACACCGTTGCAAATACACGTCCTTGCGCTCATATAATACTCTTTCACCAGTATGTCTAGTGAAAAAAAATGCATAGTGTATAGTACTACAGCAGAGTAAAGAAACGATTAACCGTGAAAAATAAGCTGTCACCTATTAGTTGCTATCATTCTTAAAATGCATTATTATTCATCATGTGAACGCCCGCCTGCGTAGTACATCTGTGACGAACTGCCGCAAATCGCTGGATTCTCCACGATATAGTCGTGACCTTGCGCCTTTAGATTTTCATATGCTCTTCTTGCTTCAAACTTATCCGAGATGCGAAAACTTCCACAATTTTTGCATGTATCAAAAACCAACTTGTCCACTTTGTTACTTTTAAAAAGAATACATTTGTTGCACAATGCTGTGTTCTGTGTGGTGGTGCGTGACGAAGATTACGCAAACTGTTGGGAAGCCTGTTCCGTCGCTGGGTTGGGGACGTCCCCTACGAGAGGATGGTTAAAGAGAGTTTTAGTGCGCCTGGCGGTCCAAGCCCCCGTAAGTGACTGACCAGTTCTAGAACTGCAAGCGTAGTGGCAAACATACCTCTACGAGTGCTTCTCTGGAATTGTGAGGGACTTAAGGGGGCAATGGATCTTGCACGTGATGACATGTTTAAGTTGGTTGACATTGCACTCCTCACGGAGACATTTCAGCGGGACGAACTGCATATCAATGATATGCGGGGCTTTCACCAGCTGGCTGTCTTACCTGCGGGAGGTCGGGGAAGACCTGTGGGTGGGTTATCTATCTACCTACATAAACGCTTACCACCGATGCAATGCGTCAGGAAAGATGAATACTGCGTGGTGCTCTCCTCTGGGAGGGTAAACGTCGCTGTATTCTATTTCCCACCCACATTCGATTCTGCGGAGGTTGCTGAGACGGTAAGCTTTGGACTTTCAGAGTTAAACCTGACCATGCCAACTATCGTCGGCGGTGATTTCAATGCCAGAATCGATTGTGGGGCCAACGACGATAAAGGCGAGGTAGGTGCTGCTTCAGGTGATGAAAAATATTGGTCTAAGCTGTGCAAACGCGCGCGAAGACTATACATATTTAAGTCACAATGGAAGCAGCACCATCGACCTGTTGTTTCACAACCTTGTCAGCCGTGAAATTGAAAGCTTCGATGTTCTCGATGAAGCGGCCCGAAAACACCAACCAGTGTTGGCCGTTGTCGATGTTCCCGGTATTTGGCGAGACCGACATAATCCGCCGCGCTGGTCTGCAATGAGACGGATTAATCTATCTCTTTTGGACAGAGCGGTGGGCGGTCTTAAGGTTAGCCCTGACATCGATACAACCTGTGACCAGCTGGAGAGGACGATGAGAAGTGCAGTGAAGTGGAAAAGGTTATGGCAGAAGAGATCACGCCCGTGGTACTCTCGAGCCTGCTACCTAGCCCACGTTGAAGTGCTTGAACTCCTGCGCCAAGCAAGAGCCAAAGCAACATCATCACTGCAAGCCAGGCGGGACTATTTTGAGCGTAGAAAGGCCTATATAAGACTCTGCTATGATCATAAAAGGGAACACGCGAGGCGGAAGGAACGACGGCTGCTTGAAAGAGCAGAACGAGAGCCCTCAGCTTACATCGTGCGACCTCGTAGGCCGCTTAGCGACGGACAGGTAAAGAGCCACCTAACTAATCTTTTATTCAATCGTGACGTTGCGGCCGTATCTCCAATCGTACAGCATCCGCTTACATTGGAGCAGCACAACATGAATCTGCCTTTCGGGGTGGAGGAGGTGTGCCAGGTCCTACGGTCACTCCCGAAGAGAAAGAGCTCAGGGCCCGATCAGGTCTGCTATGAGCATTGGATCCAGTCACTCCCTCTCTTGGCAGGAACTCTTTGTGATTTCTTTAATGAAATTATAAAGAGAAGGCGGATGCCTAAAGTCTGGCATGTCGCCAGGCTTTCTCTTCTGTTCAAGGGTAGGCATGGTGATGACCATCAGGATCCAAATCTCCACCGTGGAGTGGCGTCAGAACGCACATTGAAGAAGATTTTCTGTAAGTTGGTGATTCGGCGGATTGAGCACGTGGCTGAAGAGGCACTTGCACCGGAGCAATTCGGTTGTAGGAGAGGCCGAGGCACCCGTGATGCAATCCACGTGCTCCAGTCAGAAATCGAGCGAGCTGTGGCACAACCCAGAGGTCATCTGTATGCAGTCTTTATTGACTGCGTCAAGGCCTTTGACAAAGCCCCTCGCTATCTGCTGGTTGAAGCATTCCAACGAGCAGGAGTGGGTGGCTCTCTCCTGAGTGTAATAGCAAGTTTCTTTGAGGAGGACACCTTGTTGGTAGACGGTGAGCAGGGTGTATTGAAGATTAAGCAAAATGTGGGAACTCCGCAAGGAGACCCGCTGAGCTGCGTCTAGTTTACACTTCTCCTTGCTGACCTCGTCGGTTACGTCCGACAGGAGTACCAAAAAGCCGTGGTGGTGATGTATGCAGATGATATCGTAGTCGCTCATCGCGACCTAGGTGCCATCAAGCGCATTACCTCTATGATAGAGGCGTTCCTTGTCTCGAAGGGACTTGAGATAAACACCAGGAAAACCAAAGCCATGAAATTCAGGCGTGGAGGTCGATTGGCTGCCAGAGACGTTATACGTTGCTGCGGCCAACCATTGGAGTTTGTTAACTCTTTCCAGTATCTTGGCCTTCGGGTTCATTATACGGGAACGACGTTCACAGCGCATATAAACGAAACAGTACGGAAGGCGCTTGTCTCTCTTTACGGGGAAGTAGGCAATGTCCGAAGACTGTCCGTTTTCTCAGCAGTGAGGCTCTTCATGCTTAAGATTGTTCCGGGGCTGATGTATGGCCTTGACAGGGTGTGGAACCACCTCACACTGGCGAATTTTAACCAGCTTGAGAGGTGTTTCTCATTATATATGAAGCGAGTGCTTTGCTTGTCTATTCGAGCAAGGAGCCGCTTTGTGTATATCATGTCAGGTTGTCCACCGGCTACTGAAACAATCCGACTAAGGCCGAAGATGCCGCGTACAGTACCATACGAATGTTTCATTTCTGAATGGGAAGCTAAAGTCGAACAGGCCAGACGGGAGGTCGGTGGTTTGGACGTTTTCAATGCCGTGCACCTTTGGTTTGGTCCTGCATGTGACAGTCGCCACGTATACACCAGGTACATAGTGCATGGTTATCACTACCTGGTATGTTCAAACGCAGCCTTTCACGAGGAGTACGAGTTATGCACCTGCCGGTTCTGCCTGAAGAGGTGTGCCAAGTACCATGCAGTGGGATGCACAGCGCTGACAAAACATCGTTACACTACTTCTCTCGCCGAAAGCGTGAAGAAGATAGAGTATTATGAAGAAACATCGTGAACTGTATATTATACTCAATCTGAGTGAAATAAATCTAATTGGAAAAAGAATACATTTTTAAATTATCCGGCTGAATAAAGTTTAAATTAAGAGCACAATGCTATGTGCATTGGGTTATAGATAGACATCGTAAGCCTATAATTATTTAACTCATATTAGGGGATAAACAATTGTCCCCCGTGAATGTGACTGTGTTTAATACAGTTTAAGTTGACGGTTAAATAGCTTCTTCATTTTAAGCCACTTACTTGATCTCGTTCAGAGCGTATTTACCACTCGACACTTTTTATATACTCAACTTTGTAAATTACCCATTACTGAAGCATTAAAAACGTTTCACTGCGTTTATTTTCTGTAATAGAGCGCGTCTGACAAAGGAACTCACTCTATTCTCATTTGTAAGTTTGAACCGTTAGGTATACACATTTGCACTGTAGGCATTCTTAAACGACCGTCACGTTTAAGTAAAGGTTGGTGATAAGCTTAGTCAGCCATATCCCGTATTAACTGCGGTGCCTCAGGGAGGATCCCTATTTTTGGGTTGAACACTTATATTTTTTTAGAATAGGAAATTATGTTTCATATATACATATCACTGGGCGTAGAAGGTCGTCGAGGGCAGATATTGGCTGCCTTGATCGATCTTGCGACAGACAGCCTTGGCCTTCACTATTGCACCTGAACGAGTATTCGTTTCGTGAAAATTCAATAGCTCCTCAAATCTGTCCGGGTGTTTCTTCAGGTCTTGGTAGTACAAGAGATCTGTTTTGCGTAGATGGTCACAAACGGACGGCAGGGTGACAATTGACTCTGTCTGAAGTCGGACTCTTCAGATATAGCGATCCTAGGCATTTTGTAGACTCTCTATATCTCGGCCATAGAGCGGCCACCAGGCCTGTGACTCGTACATGATAACTGGTTGTATAGCTTCAGGTACGGCCGCGGTTTTGAAAAGGCAAAGGGCTGAAGGGTTCAGTTTGCCAGCCTGGACGACTTCTTAGGAATTTCGATTGCATGGTCTCGAAAATGAGAAGATTTCAATATCCGAGAAAATGGTAACTGAAAACTTAATTGTCCTGTTTGCTCAAGTGACTCCCAAGCTGTTTTGCATCCATGCTGACGACAGTGCCAGCGATGGTGCTCTGAAAATGGCATGCGTCTCTTAACTACGAAATGCGTATTTAATATTGACTACAACATCAACGACAGCGTCACACCTACTCTTACATGTACATACTAACTGGAGTCGCACATTACGCCTAAGCGTGATTTTAGCCACCACATTGCCATGGTAGTGAAGACACACCGCCTTTTATAAATACCGTTGCTTCTTGCTAACGACCTTCGATGCGTACTGTATAATCAGCCAGTCTACTTTACAAAACTCTTGTTCTTCCATAGCTCATACGTTGATCTCTTGGCAGGGAAGCTCAACAGGCGAAATATAGAAAGTTCATGGTAGAAGTCCAAGACACGTTTATGAGGCGCCTATGCTTGAGGTGGCTTTAAAGCGTAACGTCTCACGTTCCTCCTAATGCATACTCATTCTACCGGCAATGTATCTCTATAAACATATACGGCCAATGCAAGTTTTACCACACATATATAGAAATAAAAATAATTTCATGATACGTAATGTTAAAGGTTTTTTCGCACGATGATGTCCTCCATTGACTGGTGCGCTTTTGTCTCTGACTATATTTGCATATAGGGTATACAATAATCAACAAGACATCGCATATTGTATGGCTAGGCGTGGGAAGATGATCTGGTCTAATCACGCTAACCTGGTTCAATGAATTTACCCCGCAAGTAGCTGCTCAGGCATTCCTCGGACAGCTATCATAATCAAGGTAAAGAAGGCTCTAGTTGGGTCCCACTTGTGCTATTACAGCATAGTCTAGAATGGAATGTACAACAATGTTCGCGTCAAGGCACTACAGACGCTACAGAGTAAAGTCCTCGGGTAATTGTTAGTCTTAAACCTAAGAAATCTGCGGCGTTCTCCCAATGGAGCATGACTTGTTTGAATGTAAAGCAGATTATCTGTTTGCGAGCCGCTGTCACCCACCCACTAAACCTGGATGCTTTCCAACCCACCCAGACTGCGGTTCTATAAGCTCAGCATTATGTCAAAGTCAGAAGTCTCTGAGTTCTTGACAACTGCATCCTGCTTATTTGGTCTTTCTGCTGGTCCTTGTGATTAGCTTTGTTAAATTGCTGATTGGCTTAATCGCCTTATGTATGCCTCGGTAGACATTCAACCAGGGCCTGACGGGCACCGTACTTGCATTGATTTATAATAAATTGAAATATAATTCTCAAGAGAAACTAGTTTCATGCACAAGATTGACAAGACGTACGTAACACTGCGCTGAGTGTTTCATTGGCACAAAATAGAGCGTGTTCTCGCCGATATGCGTATTCTTGGGAGACGTGGCCGTCTGTACCTAGAACATCTTTTTCCATACGCGATTGCACGCCCATCTAAGTAGCATAAGATCACTCATAGCAGACAGGGTGAGCCTCCCATCCTTGTAATCGTTTAACCAGAATAATAGAAGTTCAAGGCATTATTCACGTCTAGAACCATGACCATGCAAAGCTCCCTTGTTTTTTACGCTGTGCCGCTGCAATCTCAAGCGCTTGGCCTAGTAAAGGGGCCGATGCCCCGACGGATCTTGTGCGGGCTTTCTTGGCTTGTCAGGCAGGCTTGGAAATTTTTCCTTGAGCAGAAGTTTGTGAGCTATCCCCTTGAAAGCTTCGGGACTCTCTGTGAGAAGGGCTTTTCTATCCTTGGGAGAAACTTTGTCGGGATCAGAAGCTCTACCGGACTTGAGCCTTTGGCTGGCTTCGACATTTTCTTTCTAAGTAAGTCACTAGGAAATGTTTTCCGACTACAAGCGTTCTCTCACGAGCTTTCTAGAGTACTACAACGAGATCATTTACGTCTGGGATATCTGGGAGTATAATGCAACCTTGCTTGACATCCTCTCTTTGTACGTTCATCCTCATTCGCCTGGCTGATGATTGTAGCGACGCTGCCCAGCTTCTACAAAATACCGGTAGTATGCTGTCAAATTCCAAACAAACACATCGGCAGACTGTCTCGACGTTTTACATGATATTTTAGTTTTGAAAGGAGTGTGTCTTTTATTTGTTATGAGTTGTGAAAGATTTATGTGTTTTACTAATCCCCGCCGACAGAGGCAGATTACTAGCGTTTTATTGATCATTGTCAATCAGCTGACATGTTTGTGGACAATCAGCTGACATGTTTTGAAAGACCCCGCACTCATCTCTGACTTCTGTGCGATCTGCTTAAATAAAAGATACATTCGGTGACAGAACAGGGAAAGGCTGCCAAATTTAAGATAGACGATTTTTCAACGGGGCGATGCGAAATGATGATAAAATTTAATCTGAAACGAAAGGGGAACTTAAACTTTTCACAGGGCAAGTTTAGCGCGTGACTTGCAGTGCGCTGGAAGACCATGTAGCGCTCGTTTGGCTGAAAAAGTCGCCGCTGTGGCCAACGATGCAGACTAATACCCGGAAACGTCGACCCGGCGTAATACACGATGAGCCATTCATGTGCCATATTTGACAGTCTGGTGCGGGCTCTGGTCCAAAGGAATCAAGAGACCCTATTTGTTTTACTCCACGAAGAATCGCGAGCAGTGTCACAGCATGATCCTTATTTCGCTTTACTATATAACTTTTTATCTTAGCACTTTGGAGTGAACAATTGTCTCCGCGTGAACGTATAGTCACGGGTTCTCTAACCCAGGATTAGCCCAGTTTGACAAACTTCCCCTAACAGATGCTGCGTTTCCTCGCTGAATGTCGAGCTGCAGCCTCTGACGCAAAAACAATGATGCTCTCGAGTTTCCCGAGAAGAGGCTTCTACCCACGCGCTGAATCAATTTTAGTGTAAGCGGGCCTGGTCCTCCCATTGTTTCGAAAGCCAACGGACAAAATTGGTGCGGATAACCAACGCCTGAGTATTTTCTACATTTGTTAGTCTCTGCTAACCCGGACGCATGACCTGCCTGGTCTGCACCTGCACCGACCATCGAATGGGGCTGATAAGTCGGTTACAGTTGCGTCCCAAACAAGCATGCGACCATCTAAAAGGGGGCTAGAGTAAGCCCGTCAGGCCTTTTTCCATCGTCTCTGGATAGATCCGGAGGTTCTAGTATACACGGAAAGCTAGCAGACCTCAGTGCTCGACTGAAAGTGTCATATAAAGGCGAATGGCGTGCTCTGCGGCCTGCACTTAAGGCGCATGACAAGCCATGATGCGCCAAAATGTCTATAAGGTAACCACAACGACATCGGTGAGGAAAAACTAGGTCAACACCAAGTCGCAGTCCTGTGCTAATGCGCGTCGTCTTGTCATCCAAAAGAGACCCTATTCGTGGACTGGGAAGGGCATGTAACCAAGCTCCATCCCCTTGACTAATAACGGCTCGAAAATCCTTAATTGTCTTTGGCCAAATTTGAACCAAAGCGAACTTTGGTTTAAGCAAAACCAAAGTTCGCTTTGGTTGTCTTGGCCGTGGAGACAATAGAGCTGTTGAGGGTAAAGTGTCCCCAACAGGTAATTTCGAGTAACGGGGGTATCCACTGGCATTTTGCGATTTACCGCCGGTAGACTTTTTGTGTGTTTTTTTTAAAGAATAAAGTGTACGTTGGTTATTCCACGAGCATTAGCAGACTAAGCGTCAACAGTGTAGCGTGCATGAATGTAACTGAGCATTATTTATGTGAAAAAGTACTAAACATTGGGTGTCCCATATACAGCTTGTAAAATCCAAAAAGATGACTGCTTCACCAATGATATAATGCATTACAAATCAAAAAGTATGTTTATCAAAATATATAATTGTTAAAAATGTGAAAACTCTTGCTTTTATGTTACTTTAAAGAACTCAATCGACGTTGCAAAACATTATATATATATACTCGTATATACTTAGTTCGTCCATGAATTGGTCGACGACCAGTGTTATCCAGCTCTTATTTTCTAGACGTGTACCAAGCATTGACCCTGAGGCATTTAAGTGCGGAAACCGCGCTCTAATAATTCAAATTATTTTATTATGCCCCATGATTGTCTGTTTGTCGTGTACTGCAAAACACGAGCCTTACGAATAAAGTTCGGAAACCCACCATGGCAGTTCGTGGGCCATTAACACGTATGAATGTTGATTCTGCCAAATAAAGGTGTCTATCGTTACTGAAAAACATACACGTATTGGAATAAGCTGCCTTCAGATGTGCGCGCAACTTGTTATTCCTTGACAATACTTGAATAAACATTTCACAAAAATTAATCAAAGAATACACAAACGATTGCAAAAGCTCGTAATAGAAGGATTGTTAGGGAAGTCCTATATATCCCAACATGTCCACTTATACTGCCGCTCTAAGAGCCCCTGATATAAATAAAAGGGCCACGACACGTGTATTTATGTGTACGAGTGAAAATAAGCGAAAAATAAATTCATTCATCCATAAAGATTCTATACTAGCTGTTGATGGTTTTCAGCAGTCATAACTTTTCTACAAATGTAAACAACTATTAAAAAAAAATATATATATATATATATATATCGCATACTTATTGCAGCTAAAAAGAGAGAGCGGAAAAATAAACTAACACTTGTGTTGACAAACTTTCTAGGGTATGCAGTAATGACGGTTGACTAATACGGTGTATCCATTTGGCGATGCACCTCCTTCTTCCCACTCTTCCAAACATTTTTTAACTCATCTTTCTTCTATCCGTGTAAGCAGGAAAGGTCGCATGGAGTTGGGTCCGGCTAATAGGGAGGTTGCGGAAATATAGGAATCAAAATTTTCATCAAATGATGCGAAATCAGTAACGATTTCTGCGCCGGTGGAGGATCCAAAAGTTGTTTGCCTAGAGTTCAGGCTAGTAAGGCACGCGCAATCTTCCTAACATTTCAAAATAGATTTAAATATAGAGCCAGGTGACACACATTCGAGAGACATCATTTCCTTGTAGTGAACAAAAAAAAACAGCCAAAAAAGCCTTAGTGTTGGAGTGTTCTGTCTGAATTTATTTGAACAACCCTCTCCTGGGAAAAAGCCCTGGGAGGATTGTCCTTTGGTCTCGACGTCGTAGTCATATACCCGTGTCTCGTCTCCTGTGATCACTCTCTGAAGCAATCCGGCATGACGGACTAGACATTTCCCGAGGACGTTCATTTGCTAAAAATGTAACATTTTTGGGACGAACTTCGCCGCCAGTCTCCTGTGGCATAAAATATCGGTCAAGATTGTTACAAATGATCCATAAGATACTACAATTTTTCAGCTAATCTCCTAGATAGTAATCTGGCGATTGTTAAGTACGATATCACAAACTTTCTTAACGTTTTTGTCAGTTATTGAAGTCAGAAATCTTACCAAACGGAGCTCATCTTCGGTTATTACTTCGCATCCGCCGCGAAATCAATCAACATTTTGGCCTGCAATACGAACCTTGGCCTGCGTGTTGACGACGAAGGACGCTTCTAAATAGAACAAACCGAAAGGCCTTGCTAGTTTCCAAATTCAAAGTACTGCATTTTCTTGCCCATACGCTCTCGTATATACAGGGTGTTCCTATTTGTGTGTCCAAAACGCTAGGGTATGGTCAAACTCGGTGAGAAAATCATTTTTGCCAATGGGTGGAAGCCGGAAAAACGTTTTGTTTAGGAGTGAGGATGAAATTTATAAAAGCAGTTATTCTGTCTTTTTTCTCCTACATAGTTGTGCAAAATCTACGTTTGCGGGAGAACCAGTCAGCGCACAAAGGAACCGATCATACCGGCGTGTTTGGCGGAAAATTCTGCACGATAAAGTATACATTACTAGCTTGCGTAGCAAAAAACGAATAGCCAGATTAAGGAAAGTCATAAAAAGTCAAAATGTTACGTTAACGCTTTTTTGTGCAACATCGTATTTTTTTCCATTACGACCAAAAATGCACGTCCAAAGACTACTCTAACTGCTTTTATACATTTCATCCTCACTCCTAAACAAAACGTTTTCCCGGCTTTTACCCATTGGCAAAAATGATTTTCTCACCGAGTTTGACCATACCCTAGCGTTTTGGACACACAAATAGGAACACCCTGTATATATATATATATATATTTTTTTTTTATAGTGTGTTACATTTGCATAGTATTGACATAATCGGAGTGCACACGCGAATTGCGCACACATAAAACACTTTCCTTCTTCTTCTTCGTCTTGCGCAGACGCAATGACGCTTTTATGCATTGTTGCTGCTGCTGCTGCTGCTGCTGTCGACTGTCATGCTCGTTATTCGAAGTAGTACATCTTGGAAGTTGTTTCTTTTGAAGAGCGGTCCGTGCTCTATGTGCGCTACCCAGCACAATATCCATTTATCTATCAATCTATTTCCCTCTATCCTCCTATGTATCTATGTGTCTAGAGCCAGTGAGGTCGCTCGGCGCTAGGTAGTGAGGTCGCTTCTGTGTCGTCGTCGTCGCCGGCTGCGGCGCCCGCTCACCCCGTGGCACAGTTTTCGGCCGCTGCTGGCACTTCCTTTAATTGTTGTTGCTCGAATTCCTCTTTCCTGTTTCTTCCTCTACGCGGGCTGCTTCGACGCGTGTGCCTAGCCACGCGTCTGGTTCCTGCACGAATAGCCTTGAGAAGGCCAAAGGCCGCAGAAGCAGCAGCCGTGGCGGCGGAGTCGAAACGCCGCGCTAGGTCGCTTTCTAGTCGGCTAGTCTGCCAGTCAGCCTACCAGTGACCAGGTGTGTAGCCAGGACCGGCCGGCTAAAGTGAGCCTTTTGAGAGCCCAACGGGACTACCGATTACTATAGGTAGACCGACAGACAGACAATGAGACAGAGCTGAATCTTCGAGGCTTGAGAAGCAAGAAAAGCAGGACGCGCCAACAGCAGCGGCAGTAGCACATTGCTCTCGATCCTAAGCACAATTCCAACGATTCATGAACAGCCAATGGCAACCATCAATTGATGTGCGCTGTTTGTTAGGCGTTAGGAGCAGCAGCAGCAACAACAACAACAACAACAACCAGCATTAGATCCCTGCTCGTCCAACAACGCTCGATGATGGTTGAAGATTTGGCCTTTTTGTCTCAGCGCTGCACGTCCACGACCACACTGGGTGCTGAGGGCACCGTATATGTATATATGACGACAACTCGCCATCTGCTTCCGGTCTGTGTGTGTCGATGCTGCACATCTATATGAGGACATGCATATATGCATGTTCCTATATGTGTACCTATGTATAGCATGCATATATGCATGTTCCTATATGTGTACCGTATGCCTGTATGCTGTATGTGTATGTATTTATGTATATATATATATATATATATATGTGCTTGTGTATATTATTGCCATTGTGCTGGCGCGTGGTCGGCCGTCAGTGAGCTCGTCCACCAGTTTAAACATTTTGGCTGAACCGAAAACTACATCGTTCGAAGGAGAGCTGTAACTCTCGAGCCAGAATAGTGATGGGGGTGATGAGGAAAATTGAAAGTGGGTAGGGGGAGAGGGAGGAATGAATTCCTGGGGGTGCTTGAACCCCTTACCAATGGATTGTGGTGCCGGCCGACATCGCGATGACGGCAACAACAACAACAACAACAAGAACAACACCAACAAGAATAATAACAAAGCGGATCCACATAACGAT
Source organism: Dermanyssus gallinae (assembly GCA_003439945.1). NCBI lineage: Eukaryota > Metazoa > Arthropoda > Arachnida > Mesostigmata > Dermanyssidae > Dermanyssus > Dermanyssus gallinae. The sequence continues at coordinate 145,293 of QVRM01005835.1, read as the reverse complement.
AGACGTCAATAGTTTAAAATGAGAAATCTTCTGTTAGCTTCGGCGTCATGCGACAACAAACACAGCAACAACAAGAACAGCAACACAACAGCAGCAGCAACAACAACGAAAACAACAAGTTCTACAGCTTTTAGTGCAGGACCCACGCTAATGTCGCCGTCGTCCTTAACGTCAACAGCAAGCTCGCCGTCGTTGTTGTTATTGTTGTTGTTATTGTCGTGGGTGTTGTTGTTGTTGTTATCGTCGGTGCTGTTGCTGTTAGTGTTGCAGCAGTTGTTGTTGTTGACTGTTGTTGTCAGTGTTGTTGTTGTTGCTGCTGCTATGGACGTAAACGTCGTCCTCCCATGTCATAACGCCAGCCATCCAGCGGCCCGTTGTCCCCCCCCCTTCCCCCATTGACGACGGCACGAGATAGGCCGCGCCGAGGTCGTCGTGCGGCGGCTTCGCACGCTGGTTGTTCCTCTAGGACTATCACCGAGGGCAGTGTGCAGAGCAGGGTGAATGCACCGGCTTAAGTCAGACGGCCAGGATGGCGACGACGACGGCGACGACGGCGGCGGCGGGAAGGCTCATATCCTCGGCCTGATACAGGCCGCTGTCGCGCGCTGGATGGAGCAGCGCGCTAGGTGACCGGGGTGTTGGCCCTGCCGGCCGGCAGTAACAGCAGTCCTAGTAGTAGTAGTGGTTTTAGTGGTAGCGCCGACCTTAGGTCAGCCAGCGCGGTGCTCTGTCGTTTGGCCTGTTTGACGCCGGCTAGGCTCCGCCTTCTGGAGAGGGAGAAGAGCGCGCCTTAGCCACCGCTGCCGCAGCCGTCGCCGCCGCCACTGTTCCTGAGGCCACAGCCGCAGGCGCCGTTGCTGAACTCGTTACGGCTACCTCAGTCAACTGGAGCCCGCGCACGAGTGAGGTTGGCCAACCAGCCGTCCGTCCATCCATCCAGTCGAGCCGGGCCGGACGAGTCTCGCACCTCATCTCTGAGGTGTGCGTGAGTCTAGTACGACGTGAATCGTACCTCACGGTCGGTCACGAACCTCACGACACAGTGCCGAATCTGTCGCCGCAGTTCTCTCGCCAGCCTCTGCTCTGCTCATTTGCTCTGTCGACCCCTTGTCCCCTATCTCTCTTTCTCTCTCTCTCTCTCTCTCTATATATATATATATATATATATTTCTCTCTCAATATCTGTCTTGCTTTCCCCTCGCGCGCGCCAACAGAGCCAACAGTGGTGCGCCAGCACGCGTGCAGCGTACCGTGCTTTCAGTGCTTTCGGCCGGATAACGGTGCTACTCTCGTAACTACTCTCCATAGTCTAGGCTCAGTGTGTCGAGTAGCCAGCCGAGTAGTCGCGTCTCCATGGAGACGATTAGATAACTGCGGCGCTTTACACGGCCCGTTCTGCTCCATGCATTGTGACCTGCGTGCATGCATTCTGTGTTGCCTGCCACCATGATGAGGACGATGACTGCCGCTACTTCTACTACTACTACTACTACTACACCTTCTACTACGAACTACTACTACTACTACTACGACTACTGCAACTATTGATCAATAATTAATTCGACTATGTTTCTTATACTCTGGTATGTCGACGACCGACCACAACGACTGGTAACTAAACTAAGGAAATGCCGCTATGAGACAGAAGAGCAGAAGTGGGAACGACCCTTCCCAGGCCATGTTCGGCCTGTCATGAAATGAGCCTGCCGCTGGCGAGTCGACATGCTTTCCACATCTTACCGCCGGCGCTTTATCGGCCTTCGTGAAGGCTGGCCTCGGCTTCAGACGCTGGTAGCAACGGTCGTTGTCGCTTTTGCAGGGGAAACGACGCAACGGTTCGCGCGGAGATGATCTGTCCACAAACTGCGCCAAGGTCCGTTCACGAACCGGAACATCACCGGGGGGAGGCCTGTGCGGCGTGGAAGCTGTTCGAGTGTCCAGAGCAACGGTGGCTTAACGACGCCACGTTGCGCCGTCCAAGCTGACATCGAGCAGCGGTAGAAACGACACTCACGATAGCCGGCATTTTGCAACGATGGTAGCATATAGCGTACAGGGGTGTAAAAGTATCACTGTGTGCTTATGTATGTGTGTGTGTGAGTTTGTGTTCGTGGCTGTATTTTTGGTCGTGACTACAAAAACAACAACGACGACGACGACGACAACAACAACAACAACAACACCAATAACAACACCAACCAACCTATGATGGTAGAGATGATGTCACGCGTGATGTGCGGGGCTGAGGTGACGACGCGTAATTAATCGTTGGCTGGATACATGTTACGAACGCCTGGCGCGTATGGTGTACGTTGCGATGCGAATTCGATACTGACTGATAATGACGATAGTGATTATTATAAAGTTCGTGATGGAGTTGGTGGTGGTGGTCGCCGTGACAAGTCGTCAATGATGGGGTCATGACAATGGTGAGTATGAATGAATGTGAGGATGAATTTGATGGTGATGATAAAAGCGAGTGTGCGGTACTCTAAGATGAACGTCGGCGCCAGGCTCTGCTCCTCGAGAATGTGAGTGACTTTTCCGACGACAACGTTTGCGAGCACTGCACGGCTGTGACGCGCAAAGCCACCGTGGTCCTCGGTTTTCGTCGAGGGGCTACGTAGACGGGACGCCCTTCTCGAGGACCCGTTGTTGCCCCGCGGCGGCGTGGGCAACTTCGAACCTGTCCGCGTGGCCTCGGCAAGATAGGCCAGTGGCCTCGGCAAGAGTATGCTAGTGGCCTCATCAAGATCTGCTAGTGGCCTCATCAAGATCTGCTAGGGGCCTCTGCAGAATCTATTAGTGGCCTCTGAAGAATCTGTTCGTGGTCTCAGCAAAATGTGCTGGTAGCACACGGCAGAATGTGCTAGTACTGGTGGCTTCGGAGCAGTCGAACGATGCGAACGGCCGGCGAATGGCATCAGCCGGCGCGGAGATGAACTGTCACTGCCTACCGGAAGAATGCACGTGCAGGCGCTTGCCGGCGGGCGCGGCCATTGAAGTCGGTGACGCGCGTTTGGACTGCGGTGGTTCGACCAGACTCCGGCCGGCGCCGGCGCACTTGCCACACGTGTTGAAGTCGGTGTACTTCAGTATTCGTCTGCTCTTCGTTCTCACGCTGATCTGTAAGTGAGAGATTCGCTGTACAAGCAAAAACCTGATATATATATATATATATATATATATATATATATATATATATATATATCATATATATATATCATATATCATATATATATATATATATATATATATATATATATTGTGATGATTTATTCATCATTTTCAATACGTTTGCACACTCGGCAGTGTTATATATATATATATATATATATATATATTGAGTATGATAGAGGAACAGACCAAAAAAGCGGGTAGAGTGAGCATCAATCTAGACGATCAGTTGTATTGACACTTGTACTAAAGATACCTAGATTTCTTTATGTTTTATTGAAGTTGTATCTCTCCTATCATCAATACGCATTGTCTGCAATGTCAAACAAGCTCTAAACGCTTTGGTGGAAGCTCCATTTTTCCAATCGTTCATAAGACGCAAGTCAAGCCACGGTGGCCTATGATGAAAGAGTCACTTTTTTAAGAGCTGAGTCAATTTGTTGCTCTTCACTCGAATCAGTTATGAATACATTTAGATATGATCTATGTTCCACATAGCACAAACACTATAAAGTTTACGTAAGCAGAACATCTGTTTTGCTGTGCTTTGGGCTTGCACTGCGTAGAGCTATTATATATGTATATGTGCACGTACTAAGCAGAGAACATTGTTTTATGTGACGTGTCCGAGGATACTCAAAAGCTTCTGGGAACGTGTCTGAAGATATGTATGTATACACATAAATGAATTGTCAATCGGTATATATATATATATATATATATATATATATATAGACATAACGATAAGTCGTGACACTATATGGCAAACGAGCGACTAATTGACACTTGTTTGAATGGGTCCTGTTCTATCTATCCACGCTTAGATGTTTGAGTCTCTATGGCTAAAAAGATGCTCGTCAAAAGACAAGGTCAGACAGACTGACACGGTCAGAAAGTGACCACTTAACTTTCATCAATGACGAATGTGGCTAAGTCACGTGAACTATTTCTGCTGCCCCGTCATTGCTAATCGTGCGGTTGTAATTGTTGCTGTTGTTGTTGTCATCGTTACGTTATTGTTATTGCTGTCATTGTAACCCACACGGCATGCAACTCCGAGTGATTCACGACCCAGCTGCTTCTATCTGTCCCACGCTCGCTACTCCCTTTTAAGTACGTCAATCGTTTTGTTCCTGGCGAAGTAAAACGATATTAAGTACAAAATGGCCAACAGTAGCGTATGTACATAAATACAAAATGCCCTAGGCGTCACACACACGTACGCACACATATATATATATATATATATATATATATATATATATATATATATATATATATATGTGTATGTATATATATATATACACATATATATGGGTGTATATATCCTTTACAGGCGAGTTTCCTCAACGATTCGTACGAGAAACTGTGAAAAACGAGTTTATTTGTATTTATCTGTAATGTAGATAAGTCAAACAATCATAAACTTCAGTTCAGTTTAAGTTTTAGTTCAGTTTATTTATTATTTTCAAGCATACGCTCTTTATAGAACATCCGTGTTTTATACATCGTTTTACTTGTCATTCCAGTTATCTATATTGTTATTAGTACTTGGTACTCAGCAACCTGCATGCATACGTTTTTTGTGATACCTGATCGGTACTCAGCGGTGGACTATATATATATAGTCCACCACTATATATATATATATAGTCCACCGCTGAGTATCGATGAGGTATCACAAAAAACGTATGCATGCAGGTTTACCATTACGTGACTTGGCAAAATTACAGCCAAATATAGATAAATTCGCCTTTACAGGTTCTCTTATTAATCGTTGAGGAAATCCGCCTCTGAAAGAGATCGAATAAGAGCGAAAAACAAAAGAATTAATATATATATATATATATATATATATATATATATATATTTGACTACTTTTGGCTGTTCATATTGTCTGTGTCTTTGAGATACGCAACGTCGCTAGGAACGTATGTAAGGGTGGTGGCTTAAACGACAATCGTACCGTTTTAAAGAACAGAGTTGACTATTGTCTGGTTACTGGCAGAATCGATGTGACGGTTTCTTGATATGCCCGCTGCACAACGCCTTCTCTGCCCAGATAACACTAGGCACAAGTGAGCTAGTTCAACTATGCCTAGAACATTGCCCTTGTGAATCTTGAGGTGCGTCTACGTTGTGTTTCTGAGGGAATCCAATTATCTTAGTGGTTTCAGGCGCAGGTTCGAGAATGATGACCTTAAAGGGCCATCGCCGGCTGCACAACAGGGAGTCCGCTTCAGTGATGCTTGTTGTTCAAAGGACCAACGGCGCCGACTGCCGACGTCATTACATTCCTATGGGGAATTATGGGGGGTAGCCACTGCCAATGGCCACTGTAACAAAATGGTCAGACGCCAATTCCAAGTGTCCGGAAGGAGATCCTACAACGGTTGCCGGTTTTTGCGTTCGTCCTGGGGTTTCGATTCGACTACCTAACCAAATAACGCGGGGCTCTTCCGATCGGAACCGCCACTTTCCGCTGCCCGCCTTCCGCTTCGATGGTGGCTCGATGTTGCATCGCTATCGGTCCGTTGTAGTCTCTCCCACGTGCTGGCGTGGCTGGTAGTGCAGAAAAACACGGGAATACGCGTTCGATAGGACACTACTGCCTTGGCCCACAGCAAACGCAGCCGTGCCAGTAGTAGTTGTAATAGTAGCAGTAGTGGTGGTTGTGGCGCTAATCTCATGCATATAGTTGCCGCCCCATGCACATAGTTGCCGCCCTATGCGTACAGTTGCCGCCGCCCAGCTGGGCCCTGAACTCAAGGTTTCCGCAACGGTTGCGTTCTTCTCATTTAGGGTCCCAGGTCATCTCGCATCGCGAACGTGATCCACACTTACCGAAGCGATCGGGGCGTGCAGCGACAACGACTCTGCAGGAATTGCCCGAGCAAGCAGTCGACTCCTGTAGGCAGCCTGAACTGGTAGAATCCATCTTGCTGCCGTCGCAGACAGTCAATTTGTGGTTTGCCGTTTGTCCGAGAAGTAGAGAGAGAGCATGTTTGTTTTCGAGTCGAAAGCAAGTTACGCCTGACGCCGGCGGATCCAGGCGGGGCGGTATACACAGCCTCTCTCTTTTTGTTTGTCTCTCTCTCTCTCCATATATATATATATATATATATATATATGTATATATATATGCGTGTGTGTGTCTCTACCGACCCGTGTTTTGCTTGATGCAGCATTGGTCGAAGAAGTCGGGGGACAGGGGGGGGGGGGGGGGCGGACACGAAAGTTGATAGTTAATGGGCCCTGCCTGTCTGCATAGTGCAGTGGAGCAGCCGAGTTGGAGCTGTGCACAAATTCTGCTCGCCACGCGTCACCGCGCACTTAGATTCAGCTCGAGAGACGACGGAAGCGGAGACGACGCTCAGCACAACAAAGGCCCGCTGCTGGCATCGCAGTGGCCCCATCGTTGTGGCGGCGGCAGCGGCAGCAGCAACAGCAGCCACCGGCGTGCCGTCCCGTTATCATCACACTGGAGCCCACTGGGGACACAGACAGAGACACAGACTAGTTCGTTGGCGGCATGGATCGATCGAGAGGAGAGGAATTACCGCGTCTACTTCTGTTCTGCATAGCCAAAGGCCATACTTGGAACTTACGTACATGTTATGTATAGGGTCAGTATTATGAGCGAATTCGCTGTACTGACGACCTTGGTTCATCGTTTTCATCATTATCATTCTCATCCTCATCGTCATCAGCATGTCTGAAATTCCGCATCACCGAGTCAGTGACCAACGGATGCGACAACAGGACTATTTGGGGCTGACTTTCAGCCAACATTTAACGTCCGCGGATTTGCTTTTGCCTTACTTTGTAAGAAGGATCATATAAATACAAATGTCCAACCCAGGTGGGGATAGAACCCGCACACCTATGTGTCTCCTTCGGTCGCACGGCCCACGCGAATGCACCACGTCACCGGGCTCGACAAGCGGGAGCGGGACTGCGGTGCTTTTCGACGGCACTTCGAGAGTAACAGGGGGGAAAAAGCAGTTTCAACGTAAGGCTTGCGATACATATCGACAAGTGGTTAAGACGCAGATTCGATAGGGTTATATGGCGCATAATGCACAAATAAGCATTTGTTCCTTAGGATTTCGCGTACCTATTTTGTATAGAAGATGTAGCAAGAAGGCTTTAGAAGAGGCTAGGAGATTTTGCACTCGACACACACAGAGCTAGAATTAAAAAAAAAAATTTAAAGACTAATAGTTGTATTTATTTCTAGACTGTCGTTCGTCCTTATGGACTTGGAATCATCGTGAGGCAAATCTTCAATGTCACGTGACGATACTCGCCCTATGTGTTACCAGCTGTAACAAATAGAGGTGACGTGTGTTTGAGCTGTTATAAAAGCCTACTATAGCAGGCCATCAGGTGTTATCTATCGTATCTGGCTGTGTGTGTAGCTGCGTTCAAAACGACCTCATATTGTGATTTAATTAGCGCTCATTACACAGCTCAATTTTCAAAGCAAAGAAAACAATAATGCATGACTAAATGAAACGTTGTACAACTGAGAAGCTTACAGTTAAGAAAATTGTCTACTGACAGCACTAAGTATCGAAATGTGTAACGCGTAGTCGCTAGTTTAAATTTACACTACGCTGCGGATACGTTTAACTACCTACGGCGTCGGCCAATACGGTTGCTTTTGCGCAATGCATAAGTGTCGTTTGTAAACTGAACAGTGCCGTGTATTTATCTCCTGGGAGGTGGCGATCGCAACCACGATGTATAGGTATATGACCGATACAACGTCGGCTAGTCAGCCCTTTAATAGGTGACGATTGGGTTCTGTAAACCCGCTCAGGTTATTGGTTGTTTTAATTAGAAAACCCCTCAAGGACTCAGCAATGAGGCTAGTCGCCGAGGGGCGTAACTGCGACCGGTCTATTGTCTAAATCTACCACGAAGGAGACACCATCACAATTTCACCGATCACCCCTCTCCGCTTTCTCGTTGTTCCTCTTCATGTCAGTATTGCACACGTTTTCTGCTCGATTTCTGCTCTACAATCTCGATTCGATCTGGGTGGCCAGTAGCTTTTTTCTGCTGTTCGCCTTGACTTCGATACCTGCTTTAACGCAGTACGCAGTACACCACATGGTCGCGGCCCCTTGTATTACTTCTACTCTATCATTACTGCCACTACTACTATTACTACTACTTTTACTACCACTTCAGGTTAATCCACTAACTGACCGATTTCACGACGACGACAACGCCCGTAACAGGGATATAACCAGTTTACGCCGCTGGTAATTGGGTCGATGGGCCAACAGCCGCAATACGGTAGCGCGGTACATCCGGCAGACGGTGAAGATCAAAACGAAGCTATGCTAACTATGGCGACCCTAAGATCTCGCCTGAACCTGGCAGGCGATGATCAATATTGACTATCATCCTAACCTGACCAACTATCATCAGCAGGAGCAGCAGCAGCATTATACTAGTTTGTTTCAATGCGCTCTCGAGCCGGCCGAAAGGCCGGCGAGATCGAACTTGGCGTTAGCAAAGCGTTAACCAGGCCATAGGCGGCCAGCCGAAGCGAAGCCTGAGGTCTGGTTTACGTCAAGTCGGGCTCTTCGCCTAGAAGAGCCTCACGAACCCTCACTCTGTGTGTGACGAGTCACTAACTACTAGTCGACACGATGATGATGATGACGATGATGGTGATGATGGTGATGATGGCGATGCTGCTGGTGATGACGATGATACGTATGATGGACCATCCCACATGCCGACGCCACCGAAACCGAGCACAATCTGAGAGCAGAGGCCGATCAGTGAACAACACGAAGAAGAAATGAAATGGCTGCGTGGTGGCTGGGGGGTGGCGTAGAGAGAGGGGCGCCACCTAACCAGATAGAACGATGCACAGTTAGATAAATGGAAATGTTTGTAATTTTCCGATATACATATATATATATATATATACATATATATGTGTGTGTGTGTGCGTGTGTCAAGAAAAATATTGAAACAGAGTAGCAAACAACTAAGTGGCCGCTCGCCACGCTGACGTTCTCCAGACGCTAACACGAAGGCGGCTAGTTCGCCGCTTCGATGCCGATGGGTTAAAACAATTGGACGTGACCAGCGGCAGTTTCGACTCTCGTCCTAAACGGTCTCGGTCGGTCGCCCGGTGTATTTTGTCTGATTCGTCAGTCATGGCTCTTACCTTTGATTAGCAGACGCTCACACTACGCAATGTATTGTGTGCTGTGCGTACTGTGAGTGTGTATCTCTCGATTGATTACTCGAAGGTGAAGCGTCAAGACAAAACATGAGCATCGGTCATCAATAGTAGTGTACCTGACTGCGACGGACCGTAGAACTTAATCTCGTGACGATGACAACTATATATATATACATATGTGTATATATATCTTTTTTTATTTTATTTTTTTTTTTGTTAAGGGATGCATCATTCCGGAATAGGAGGGGGCAAAAATGCCTAAATTGTTTATTATTAGTGAAATTAAAATTACAAAAAAAAAATTATATCTATATGTGACTGGCCGGACAAAACTTTTGTAGATGTGCGAATGCGAGAGACTGAATTGTTCAATGGAGAAACTGAATTCGTTTTCAAGACAGCTTTCATCATTTCAAAATCCTGCGATGCCTCATTCCATATTATTCACATTCAAGGTAATCAAGTTTTGCCATTTCGCTTAAAGATCACATACACTCAGGAAAGTGTGCGTTTTATAGGCTCACGTTTTGCACCCAAGACATAGTGGTTCAATTCGTCGGTATTATGAAAAAATGAAGTATCACAGAATCTCGATTTTGCAAAGTGTTCTATATGACTATTCTTGTTTCGGTAGCCAACATTGATGTTTCACAATAAGGGTCTTACTACTAAATAAAATAAAACATTTCTGCCCATTTCTGCAAAAATATTCTTAATATGTTTGACGAGTTTGACGTTCCCCTCAAGTGTGGTCCAAACACCCAGGATCACTCTGAATATATATATATATATATATATATATATATATATATATATATATATATATATATACAGATACATGTATTTCTTGTTATTACAGAGATTGCACACGCCGATAACGTATGGTCTCTAGATAACAGAGATCCTGCGGCGTGAACAGTCAGTGTTTTAAATTGACGACGGGCTACCACCCTGCTCCGTTAGCTGTTTTGAGGAGAGGAATTTGAAATGCAACCTGATCAAAATGAAGTTAGATATGCAATATTCAGTTCAAGTGAATTAGGCTTTGTTTACTTGTGTTGAGGCGGGATGGATTCGGCTGTAGGGTGGGGGAGGGGAGAATAAACCTAAACTAAACTTGAAGGTGACTTCTGGCAACTACACGCAAAAAATATAGGTATTATGTTAGGGAGAGCCATCGGTAATTGGCACCGTTTTCTCGCTCTTTTTGGTCTGCTTTCAATATATATATATATATATATATATATATATATATATATATATATATGTAAATATATATATATATATATATATATATATATATATATAATAAGTATATGTATGTATATATATATATGTAAATATATATACATATACGTTCAATGAACTTTAGAGACTGGGTAGATTGCAGCGTCCTGCCGGCATTTCTTGCTTGCCATTTCTCTGAATTGAATGAAGCCAACAAATCGACCCCGTTTACGTTTCAAAGACCACTCGAAGAAGAGAAGATTCAATTTCGACTGCTCCTATCTTAAATCTCTGCGTATGGCGTAGGTTGATATATTATTGACCACTGGTTTGGCTAAACGCAAATAGCGACCTAGGTTTGGTCAGCTAGCGTCGCCATTGATACAACTACTACTACATTTTCTCCTGCTGCTGTTGCTGTTACGATGTGAAATCGGAATCGAATTGGAAGAAGCCGGTTCGAGGATTGTATCGCGGTCGTCCCTCAAAAGCCACCAGATTGGCCTGCTCTTATGCTGAGATTAATTTGCGTAATGGCAAACGTGAGGTATTGGACCGCCTACGTACTTCGAAGTATCCGGGAGCCGACAGCTTATTATTCGTGCACAAACGCCTGTGCGTGGTCTGCGATACAGGTTGATTTTGAGCCCCGGATGGCAAATAATGCATGTCATGCGCAATTTTCCACTTGATACTTAATTGGGATGAAAAAAGAGGCAACATCATGTTCCCTACGCGCGGCCGCTTGCTGTCACCTCCTGCTTCCGCCGTCGTGTGCGAGCGCCACCTGATTAATAGTTTAGTAGTGAGCTTTTATTTATTTGCTCTTTTAAGCTGGCGAATGTGCCTCGACCTAGATTGTCGTCGAACTCGTTTGAGTATCATAACAACCTTGTACTCTGCCCTAAGAAAAATCGATTCCGAACATTATATCCAGTTCTATTTAACCTTAACATAATTGTAGTTTCATATATCTAAATCTAACTGATTGAACGCGTATCCTCCTAAAGAGTTAAGTTGATGTATACTTGCTTTTCATGCATTGTACTGTCGACAGGTTGAGCTAATCTGGAAGTGGGACGAGTTATTGTTACTTGTCGAATGGCAAACGATTAAATGTAAAGCCGCGAGGTTAGCCGCCGTCGTTTGCGAATGTGTCTGTATTGCTTGTCTGAGCTCAGCGTGGTCATTCCCGCGAGTCGGTAAATTGGCTGTACTAAACATGCTGTTCCGTATAAAAGCGAAAGGAACTCCGCGCTGGAGACACGGGGGCAATCTTACCCCGCGCGTTCAGAAACCGACCTTTTGTGAGCTCATGGCAGCGCATTCGCATCGACGCAGATAGGTGCCCAGTGTTTCGGAGGCCTGGACGCCATACCATCGTGTTTACCAACTTGAGCTAGCAGCCGCTTTTTATGTTTGGTATCTTTGGCTATCGAAATGGCGAACCGGCTGACTTCTCCCCCACATGCGCTGTGTCTTGGCCACTGCACCGTTGATACACGGGAAGAACACAAGAAGACTCGTTTCTTTACACTTCTTTGCAGATGCGCTTTCTAAGTCTGAGCCTCGGTCATTGTTGTAGCTGCTCGCAGTGTCGATGATGCGTTACAAACGGAATAAATAAGCGCAATGCGGGAGGCGCTTATATAGGCAGCCATTGCGCTAGCACGCAGAAAGAGCAGCTTCTGCCTTACGGACGGATGTCCAGTTCGCCCAACGTACGCGTCTCTGTACAAAAGGAGAGCTATGGCCCGGAGCGTTGAAGTTTTTCGAAGTCAGGCAATCATTCAGCCGACAACAACTTCAGCAGTTATCCAACTAAGGCTGTAGCTGCTCTTTCTGCGTGGTCTTTCTTTGATTTTTGCTGGACACTTGGCTGTTTCTTAGCCATTTTTCGTGCTTAGACAGTGCTTACGGTTTGCACGTAGCAAACGTTTTTGTAGGACTAACTAAATGATCAATGACATGCATTACGAAAGCTAATGCTTGGATGAAAAGGTGAGCGTACGAATCTTGATGGGTCACCCTCTCGTTCGACTGCTCCGAGGGTCTACATAGTCCGGGCTCAGGGAGTTGGTAAAGTGTTCTCCTGACCCTGCGTCAGAGCTGACGCGGATCTCTGAATAGAGCATTAGAACACTAAAAGATTCACCACTACTTCCACCACTTCTACACTTCAGGGCACATAAGCGTTCCCCGCCTGTGAACTATCTACGTTCCGTAACAGCTAACCTTGAAGTTTGGCTTTCGTATCGTTTGTCTCCCGTCTAGCTGTCATGTTATCGATCATCTAGAAGGCACAGAGAGACAGAGAGAGAGAGAGAGAGAGAGAGAGAGAGATGGTTAAACAGATAGAGCAAAAGCGAGAAAAGAGAGGAAACCAATACAGGCACATGGGAAGAGTATATCATTGTTAGCAGGCCCGTATGGATCGTGAACCGGACGAGCTAATGCAAAAGGCTTTAATGACACCGATTTAGGCCGCCATCCTGTAAGGCAGAAACGACGCGCCCTCACGAAGGACGGTAAGTGACCGTGTCGAACTTTGGCAAAGTTTTGGCACGTATCAGCACCTCTATGTATCTCGGTCATCAGGGTGTCGCAGTCTCTTGGCTGTTTTTGGCGCGCTCCCGATAACACACGGAGATGCCGGTAGCAGCGTAGTAGTAGTAGTGGCTTGGACGATTAACGGTCGGTTCTAAAAAACACGGTCGTTGCTATGCGTGGGATCGAATCCGCTCGGCTAAAAACATCCAGTGTAGGAGGACGAGATTGCCAACTTGGCTAACGGTAGAGACGAAGCGATGGCATATAGCAGTCTACAAGGCCACGCTCAAATCTCGAACCGAAGAGAGTCTTGCAGAGCCAGAGACTGAGAGATTTCAGCTCAAGTGTGTAAGACTTTTTTTTTATAGAGACCGGATGTGCTGGCTAGGACGGAAAAATTCAAAATCTACGCTTTATGAGTATGCACGCCGTTGTGTCTCAACACATCATCAGCATCATCAAATGACTTCGGTCTCGCTCGGCAATAATGGTGTGCTTTAGACGCACGGGGTCCTGGCAGGAGACAGCGCTTGACTCGCTGTAAGAGCGATTTGGTTTTGCCTATACGTTTATAGAGTTACAAAGAAATATAGATTTACGTTGTGGCTTTTCGTATAAAGCCCCGTATATAAAATATCCAGACGGGAAATATTATTATTATAAACAAATATTTAAATATTCAACTAATTGCAAGTTTCTTACTATACATAATATTCCAGAACACTGGACCGAACACTTCCCGCATCAGACACAAAATGAGCAGACACGGTGTTTTCGTGTGGTTGGTGAAATGTGAGAGTAATCGTTCAAGTGGCACTCTGCAAACGATTAGTAACTTGCTGATTAGTTTAATCTAGGTCTTCGCAAAGAGTAGCTGATTCATTTAGTTGTTGTTATTGTTATTAATAATATTACTGTCGTGCGCTTGTTTCTTCTTGTGGCTGTGTTTGTCAATAATTACTATATGTAATGCACAACGTACTACGCATTGTTGCAAATTGGGAAGGTTCGATTTTTCTTTTCGTTTTGCTCTGCGAACTGCCAGTAGTAGAACGTCGCCCCTAGTACAAACATTTGCTTTCAAAAACTTGCTCAATATTTAGGCTCTCGAGAGGCTCTAATCAGAACTACCAGATGGCTGTGGTGTAGAGTATCAATTTTATGCTGCATCTTTCGTCTCGTTCCAATGAATACACATAGATTTGACTGTTGGCATGTGTGCTTCGGTTGCACAATTTGATTTGCATCGCATTTTCTCGCACTCTGTGCGCAACGTCCAAAAAACACCCACACAAGATAAGAGCTTCCGACTCGACGGTTATCGACACGACAAGAAAACATCGTACCGGTGGTCGGTCAGAGGCGGCCTCGAGGCAAATATGTGTGTGAAAGGGAGTCTAGACATGAAGCAAAAAGTGTAAGAAGGACAGGCGGGGAAGAGCTTTTTCTGTGAGAGAGCTAGAGAGTGAGGTTGGCTTTCCTCGCTAGGACAAGCTCCCCTCGCGGTGCAGCTGTGTGGATGCAGATTTCCACTTATAGGCCCGCCTACCTACATCTCTGCCGGTGCTTAAGCCGTGAACAGTAGCAATTGGTTTTCAGTCTCTCGTACCAAACGAGAGAGACATTCCAAGTCAATTTGTTATAAAACCGCCTGTCTTACCTACTACTCTGCTACTGCTGCTGGTGCAGCCACTGCTTATGGGACGCGCTGGTAGATCAGCAAATGCGACAACGTGCACTGGACCGAAGTCAAGGGACAATAACAACGACAGCAGCAGCAGCAGCAGCAACAACAACCACCACAACAAAAGCAGCAGCAGCAGCAGCAGCAACAACAACAACAACAACACCACCACCAACAACAACAGTCCAGTATCAAATATTCGCGGCCCCTCCCACCGCACTACGCCGTCATCAAATACTCGTCTTGAGTCGTTTTTTTTTGCTATCTGACTTTCTGGTCGTCTCTGCATATCACTCTCTATTTCTCTCGCCCTGCTGCTGCTGATGGCCTCGCTCGACTCGACACACACCGCGAGATCCTCCTCCATCTCGCTGAATCGCGTCGTGAATGACTCGTCATTGAATGGTTCGACCGCGGCGGCTGCTGCTGCTGCTGCTGATTACATCGATATGCATCCATACGTCGCTATGCATCGACGCAAGTCGATTCGTCCCCTACGCTCCTCGTTCGCGCTCAAGGGCCATTTGCGGTTATCGTGCCTACCTACCTGAGGGCGGCGGGGGGGAAGAGGATGGGCGTGAGGGCGAATCGTGGTGAGGGCGCGAGTCCATAACTTACAAGGGAGCACGCCACGCCACGCCACGCGGGCACACTCAGCCTGACAGTCACTCAGTCAGCATTTCCCTGCTCAGGTTCTCGTCCTAGGGAGGGAAAAAACAGGCAGAGACCTGTTTTTTCCCTCCCTGTACGACATCGTTTGGCGAGCTCAAATCGCAGCGGCTGCATCACTATCAGTAGCCACAGCAACGGGATCGGGAGCGAGCAGCAATAGCTCCAGCGTTCAAATATTGGAGCAGAAACGGAGGCCCGCCGATCTCGCTATCTATGCGCTACTGGAAGGCAGTGAATTGCCATTACTCTTAGTATTTTTATCATCTATTTTCAATGAGCATGGCTCAAAGATCGAACCGGCGACACCCCGGTAGATGACAACCATGCCTAGTTCAGGGGATCACTTGTAGACGTCTTGTCAAACGAGAGAGAGAGAGAGAGGGAATCGTCAAAAAGGACAGAGTAATAAAGAAAGAAAAGAACTCGGGAGACACAAAGAAGTCTTCGGGATTCACGCGTATAAAGAGCTAGCGCAAGGTCGAATCGATAACAGAAACGCTGAACGCTTAAAATCGTCTCACGAATGGACACAAGAGAAACGAAACGCATGATAACATAATGCGTAGACCGAATCGCGAGACACCTCGTAGGTCATATACGTATATATGTGATATGAGTGTTTGTACCGTTCCTTTGGAACTTGATTCAGACCGCGGCGCATGATATGTGTATGTGCTATGGATGTCTGCTATGTGTTTTCGGCATATATATAGAATACGCGCCTTATTTACATAAAGTATAATAATTTGTTTTAGCATCATATATACATATATATATGCGTGTGTGTGAATAAACTTTTGCCGAAAAGTACGAGTTTAAGAAAGCAGTCAGAGCAGGTCAGCGCTGAAGGACATCATGAGGGGTGCTCGCCAATTTCTCGAAATAAGGAAGCAGTTATCGGATTACTTTATCAACGACTGTATATCATTGCCATCGTCTACACTGGCTTTCGTTCAAATCCTAAGCTACACTGGCGATCGTGCAATCCCTGGCTAACTACCGTCAACTGCATTATCAAGCAGTTCTAACGAACTATTACTGCGCGTAACAAGCGTGCAAGTCTCAGTAAATCGAACAGTAGTTCATGCATTACATTTGCACGTACACGTCTCTGTGAGTCAACAAACTGATAGCAAAATAGTATCTGCTTGAATGTAGAAGTTTTCCTAGGATGTGAAGGTTCACATTACATTCGGACGCCCACTCAAATGCCGTGAACTCTAAACGATGAATTGGTTCGTTGCTATGTTATGTCGCCCGAATAATCGGCGCATATTCGAAGATTATCCTAAAAGCTTTTAAGAGCAGAAAGGTCCCGGATTCCAAACGCTAGGCAATCCGCATAAGTTCGCTTATCTGTTGGAGCCAGTTAATGGTCCTTGCTGCTCATCTCATATATGCGCATCATATATGAGACAAGTACTAACAGCCTTTGCTTGAGGATGACGTACAACAATGGCGCGTACTCTAAAAAGTAAAAGTTAGACTACTTACGTAGAGTACGTACATGTTCATTTATGCATTGCAATAAATAAGGTATTGCTCTAACATCGTTCACTTCCATATATATATATATATATATATATATATATATATATATATATAATATATATATATATATATATATATATATGAGGAGAGAAAGAGAGAGGGAGCCATATGCAGTTAAAGTATATATACAGGTACCTGTATATATGCAAGTATGCATGCAAAACTTTTGGCCGAGTGAGAAAAAATGAGCGTACAAGTGAAGTAGAATCTCTTCGAGGTCGTCGGTAGGCGGTTTGAAACGAATTGGCACTCGGCCGAGACCGGCGTTTTCGGTCGCTTGTTCCGTCGTTCGTTCGAGCCTCGACGACCCGCGCCTGTGTTTTATAGTGGACGAGGCAGACGACAGAGGAGAAGAAGAAGACGAAAAACGGGAGTGCACACGATCATAATATATAACTGTAATAAAAATTAGAATAATATGAACTTCTTCCTTGTCTTCCTTGGCGTTATTGTCGCGCACGCTGTCGATGAGCACCCTACTACGTGTGCGAGCCGGGCCGGGGCCAGGACCGCGACCGCGACTGGGGCGAAGCGGTGAGCTGTATAAAAATGCAGCGCACGTTGCCGCGAGGATCGTTGATATCGGCTAGAGCTTGCAGGTAGATCTGCACGGCGTGCATAGAGTAGGAGCGACGCGTGGCTGAGTTCAGTCGAAGGGACGCCAGCCGTTCGCACGGACGCTGCTGCTGCTGCCGCTGTGGCGGCTGCTTCTGCTGTGGCTGTCGTCGCTTGGAGAGCAGCGCTTTCAGCGCCTCCGAGCAGAATTGAACTCAGCCGAGGGCCTCGAGGGAGACTAGGAATAAAGTCTGTAGCCTTTGAGGCCACAGTCATGTGTGCCTTAGACATGCAGTAGTCTGGTAATAATAGTGACGACAACAACGACAACGATAATAATAATAATAATGATGACGATGACGACGACGACCACGATTCCAATGTCGACACGTACGAAGCTCAGCTAACGCTCAAAACATTGCAGGCTACGGTGAAGGGCTGATGGCCCATCGAGGCAGGTGGGATGACTTGTAGGTTTTTTCAAGATTCCTGCCCGTTGACGCGGCGCATAACCGAAGCAAGCTGCTCACGTGCGCTTAAGTATGATGCAAATGATCGGATCGTTTGAGTAAATGTGTGAACATGCGTTAGGGTATTTAGGCGTAGTAAACGATGTTGGATTTAAGGGTTGCGCTAATTATGGCTCTTGTTCGTTGCCGACAGACGCATTCGGCTTGTATTTTTGGCAGCATGGGTTGATAGCGGCAGAATTGCCTTGAAGGGAGAACATGATTGACTCCATCTGATTATACATTCTTCTCATTGAAGCTACTGATTTTGCTTCAAATTAACGGCTAAGCGATTATACATTAGGATGCATACATACACGCGCGTACACACACGCAAGGGTTCCTTGTACGGTAACAACTTCGCGCGGTGCACAGGACAGCATGAGCGTGATTTTTTTTATTTAAAAACTCTCTGCATATATCTTTGTAGATTAGTACGATTACATACACGGGTCACGTTTGTGCGCAACACCTTTCCTATTTAAGAGGGCAATCATTTCCTGGCATCCATTACTGGAAAAAAAGAGGATTGCTTTCGATTCTGGTCAATCTGATAAATCCAATTGTGGTCAGACAAAATCAAAGTAGCGCTTGTTCCTGCTGCTGCTGCTGCTGCTGCGTTTATTGTCGAGCTATCACAATGTTGCCCGCAGAAAACAATTGTCTACCGTTCAGATTTTTGACCGAACGTCTGCACACGGCGCTTCTATCTACATGGGCCAAGAGACGGCGTCCTTTGACGGCTTTGCCCTTGGCAAGAAGGGTTTTTGTACAGGATCCATATCACAACCCCTCCGTATTGTGAGCCCCAATAAACAACCGGCGAGACACTCTTATGCCACAATATGTTTGTGCTGGCAAACCTTAAAGGAAGCCGCCGTTATGAGCAATCTACGTCGCTATGCAGCAAAGTTACGTAGGTTAGTCTGCACTGCCAGTGTGATCTTATCGCTATCTGAAGATGAGGTTTAGCCTTGAAGATCGTGGATTGACCTGCTATCATAGTCAACTGTTGTTCGAACCGTGCTAAATGCGGCGGCTTCAGAGGCCACTCATATCCTGGACTCCAGAGGTATCCAGCTTGCCGGGTCGAGCCGGTAATCAAGATGAGCTGCTAAACCACCGCTCTCGGGGTCGCCGACAACGAGCATGACGCAGGATAATCAACGAATTACGAAGGCAAGTTGCTGGCAAAACCGGCAATCTGACGTGCCCTCGTCCGTTGCTATAAAGCTTGTAATGGCCGTGCCACTTTTATACGAAAAACCGACGATGCCAAGCGGCGGAAGCAGGCGACGGCACAACGCCGCCCAAACCTATTGGCAGAAGTGGAAGCAGCTTCAGCAACGGCAGCAGCGAACAGACTGGACGTAGTATACGCGGTCAGCCCGTGCAAGGCCGAGTCGACGACCTTACTAAAACGAGCCTTCTCTCTATAGGTCCTGCAACAGCAGGAAGCCTGAATCCCGATATATTATTAATATTATTATTATTATTATTATTATTATTATTATTATTATTATTATTATTATTATTATTATTATTATTATTATTATTTTTTTTTTTTATTATTATTATTAATCGAGTATTTATTTCTTATTTAATCTTTCCATTAGAATCTCGATAAACGTACTACTCACTGGCTTACCGTACAAGACTCACGTATCGCCTCTCATCAACGGCGGGAACGTCAACGATACGGAACATACAGACACGATCTTTATTAACGTTTTCGGGCTGACACTCAGCCAAAATTTAAAGACGTCCACGGGACTGCTTTTCGCATTGCTTTATAGAAAAAACCCTTAGAAATACAAATGTGGGGCAACGGTGGGGCTCGAACCCGCGCACCTATGTGTCTCCTCCGGTTGCGAGGCGCAGACGAATGCACCACGCCACCGGGCTCGACATACAGACAAGACCTATAAACGTCAGACCGGCGAACTCAGAGGGGGGTTGGGGGAGAAGGGAAATATATATGGCAATAACAGTTAAGGCAGCACCAGCAACAACAACAACAGCAACAAAGGTGGATTTTTAGACAATGACTTTAACAGGAGGTGAACATGTTGAGCCATTTGCCCGTCTACATGGGCCACCTTAAGTAGTCCATGCAACAAAGTATGTCTTCTTAGCAACGTTAGGCGGTACTCTGTCATTTACCGCCGCTTATCACACAAAGGCCTGCTCTGTCGAACGCTGTATATTGCAACAAACATGGTTGTACCACCCCATCTTCCCGTTGGGTGCTTCTCGTGGGCTCATTCGATTTGGGGTCAAATCTCTATTGTAGCCTAGACTTCGACGCGCTAATAGAGTTCGTCATGCAAATGATCTCATCAGGTTCCTATTTCGTATCCCGTCTTTCTGCATGTTTCTTTTTGGCTTTAGCAGGAAACGACTGCGGGCCTGGCGGCGGAAATGGTTTACGACGCAACTGCTCGTCACACCGATCATTACCATTATAGTTTATGTCTTCTTCAAATTGTGATTTGATCGCATATTTGCTCTCCTGCGACTTGTCTCCTTTCTCTAGATCTCTCTCTCTCTCTCTCGGTTGCTTAGGGGGGTTTTGCGGGATATATCGGTCTCTGACAACACATGTGTACACACTAGGGCGACCACCAACTATTTGGCATCATTCCCGTCAAATTAATATTTAGGAGTTCACCTTTCGGTATGTTGTACATGCATACGTTACTTTACGCGTTAATAACCACGTCCACCCTCTTATATATATATGTGTATATATACATATATATATATATATATATATATATATATATATATATATATATATATGTGTATCCCGGCCAAAGTACAATAGCCCGGCGCTGATTGGCAGGTCTCACGGTTAGATCTCGTATATAGCAGACCGCAGAATTTGCTGATTAACGATCACTACAAGAGTCATTAGATCCAGTACGGCGATACCGCTGTTTCCTTCTTCGTTCGTATACTTGAGAAAAGGGCCGCATCTTGGCAGCCAAGTTAATAGGGGACTCAAATTCTTTTTAATGACCTCTGCAGGTTTCCATGTAGTTGAAGTATCGACAGTTAAAAATCTGTTGGATTCGGCTATCGATAAAAGGTATATCATCAGAAAGGGATCATCACGAGTGTGAACCACAAACACAGGGTAATATAAACTTGGGAAAATATCTGTAAATAACCAACAGATATATGTACAAAGAAGCGAGTGTGTACCATGAGCGGAGTAGCGTGTCAGAGTATTTCGGTTCTTATAAAACGGTTTCATCCACGCACTATCCGTCATTGTAGGCGTCGCGTGGAATGATTCCGGAACTTTTCGCATCTCCCGCTCAAAGCTACAACGAAATTCGAGCAGTGGTGGTATTGGCGGAAGTTTGAATCGCTCGACCAGGTCCTCGATGAACGGCGTAGTTCTGGACAAACAATGGGGCAATCGCTTCTGGGCTGTTGGGGAAAACCCAAAAACGTTTTAAAACGCCTGGCCTTTACAGTACCAAAAATGCAGAGCATTAAACATATCCCATATTAGAGTCATCCCATATGATAAAACAGAGCCAACTTTCTGGGTGAAAAGGATAACAGCGGTCCTGACGGGGAGATTCTGCCGTGCCATTAGAGCTGCCATCTTGATGTTTCCGTCAAATAATCACAGACAAATGTTACTATTACTGTATAGATAAGTAACGACATTATTTTTGACAACAATTGGAAGCCGGGAATGTGTATTTCAGATTATTCTTTTCTCAGTTTCGAATTAGACGCTGGTTCGTGATATATCCTACGAAAGCAGTGTTTCCTCTGAAGACAGCCAAAATCAGCACTCGCATTGGGAGCTACTGGTCTCGCCGGTCGCTTGCGGTCTTTTGAACGCGTTTTGCGAGACATTTACGGAATATTGCCGCGCTCTTGCTAGTAGGACCTAAAGTCTTTAAGACGATAGGTCCAAAGAGAATTTATCTCTTTTAATATACATTTGTACATTGTGATTATTCGTTGGTTCTTGACACTTCCCTCACATATTGGTTTAAGCGTGTTCTGTTCTCTATGCTGAGTCATCTGATTTTTGAAAATAATGTTTAACCCAATCAACAAATATGTAGAAAGATTGCATTCATTAGGCCGGACATGTTGAGGAATTTAGGGTTTCCCCGACATTCCTTATCGCAGCTAGGCCGCTGACACACAGCGGTGTGGTTTATCATAGATTCTCAATGAGCATGGCTCAAAAAAATTCGATCAACAACAGGGATAGAACCGGCGACACCCTGGTAGATGACAACAATGACTGGCTCACTAGCCCCATAGACCACGCCGCCACCTTGTGGCTTAGATAAGATAACGCGCTCATACAGGAGGCTGTCATCACCTAAGCTAGTTATTTTACGCGCGACCGTAAGGGGACCCCGCCTAGTCTCACCCCGTCAACGGATTAAAAGGCTCTTAGATCGGGTGTGGCTGGTATTCCTGGCCCTCTGTGAGCGCCTCTGGTTGTACGACTGAACTCTCACCAGCATTTCTAATCTGAATAACCTTCACGTTGGAATTCACACTGCCTTACCTGCGTAGAAGGGGCCACAGAGGGCATCCACCTCCTCCTCTAGGGAGAGCCGACACCATTCAAATAATCGTTGGACTCCAGCTTGATACGAAGCTGTCAATGGCAAGGGTAGAACTTGAACCAGTTTCTAATATATGTTACTATTTATAACGCCACTCTGCTGTCGTCCACACTGCTGGCCAGTAACTAAAGATTTACAACGCAAATAATAAGTAGCTAACTTTCCAAATCAGTTGGCGTTTCAATTGGTTAGCGTAGACTGCCGTAATACATGCAGACTCTTATCGCGGTCTCGTGCTCGAACGATTTGCTGAATGGTCCCGCTTTTATTCCAAAAATTTGGACGCAAATCACTCCGAAACCAGGTAGCGTATAAATCGGGCCTGCGTGAAGGTCCTCGCGCGCCACTTTGATACAGGAATGTCTTGACTCCCACACACATCTTAAGGCCGCCCCGCCAGGTCGACTGGTAGGTTCCTCTCGTACACTTAGCTCCGGAGGTCGGTTACCGTTAAGTAGTCGATTGCCGAAGCCAGCCGTGAACAGCGCGCGGAGCCGGCAATCGAAGCGGTGACACAAAGAGTTTAGATAGCCTTGCCGAGATTTAACAACACACGACTGAGTTAGAGAGAGTCATCTCGCCTCTCGGCGAAGAGTGTGGGTGCGGCAGAGTACGGAAGGAGGGGGGGGGGGGAGGGGGCTATGAGGCCTACAGGCATGAAGACAGGTATTTGTAGACGTAGATTAGATCGCGTTATTTACGTATTTACACAGCGCAGTGGTTTAGCGGTACAAGGTATGAATGTACGTGGATGGAGGAACGCTCAAACGGCCGTCGATTTCTGTGCATTCATACGTATGTACATACAAACGCCTACACCGGTATGCTTACATGCGTATTCGTCGCGCCCATTAAACACTTTTGATCGTGTTGTCGCAGCCGCCAGTTAATAGCTGCTAGCGGACAAGGTAAAGCCGTTATATATATATATATATATATATTTTTTTTTTTTACATATATATACAACTTGGCTATTGTTCGTTCACTCTCTCGGTGAAGTGATCTCTTCGATGGTCAGTCGGCCGTCACCAAAGCTCTGCCGCTGCTCCTCACGCCCTTGGCGGGGGTAGTCGCCTTAGATCGACTCGGTGGATAACAAGACGATCGGGGGGGGGGGGGGGGGCGATGCACGAGCATTGTGCGTTCGTACATAAACAGAGAGAGAGAGAGCCGCACGTTGCCCCCCTCCGTATAGTAGTCCCTGTAGTCATTCTGTTGCTGTGCCATAGAGGATGGCGGTGGGCCTTGTAACTTCTAGGGTGAATAGTGTGTGAGTGTCTTGTTGTTGGTGTTGTCATTATTATTATTATTATTAGATGCATGTGTGTACTATTAGAACGGATCTCGTGATGCTTAGCATGCACAGCATTGGCAGTTCTCAACTCGTCATTTCTAGGTTATGGATGCATTTTTGTTGTTGTGGCTGTTCTGGTTGTTGCTGTTATTTATCAATCACTCAGTGATGACTGATGATTTATTGATTCAGTCCGTGCTTGCCGAATTGCCGATCTCACTATCATAATCATCATCATCATCATCATATTGATTATCATGACACCCAGGTATGTGTGCGCGTATCAACAAGGCCGTTATTTGTCTTTCACATACACTGCAGCAGCGCCCAAATGGCCCTAATCTTATTTTTGCTATCTTAGCGGCGGCGAAGATTACGACGGGAACAGACGCCTCTCGTCAGTCTTCAATGTAATGTCACTGTCGTTGTTGTGATTGTTTTTGTTGTTGTTTCGTAGCAGCGTTGTTGCTCTACGCATGCGAGGGGCAACCTAATATAATCACTGATGTATATTGATAAATGTATATACATATTCTACTATGCGGCGAGCATATGAACCTATCTAGTACTGTTACTGTCGCTATATGTATTGCATCTACATTTGTTAAGAAACTCTCTAACTCTAAACAACGCCTAAAACAACGTGTTTTTGCCTCATTGCAAGGTACGAGGCTGAAAAATGATGTTTGTACGCCAAAGTAGATAGGTGAATCGATCGAGTGTACGAAAGAGAGCGAGCTAAACGGTGTATAGTCACGCAAATTGTGTGTGGTTTGTACTAACACAGAGTAGACGCCTGAGTCCATTTGCTTTCTGTTGTCATAGAGCGGGATGGAGGGAATAGTAAGTTAGGCAGGAGAACGTGAGCCGGGCTAACGAGAAAGCTCGTCAGACAGTGCCGAAAAAGATAGATAGTGAGAACAAGAAAGATTTAGAGAGAGTGAAACATTCCACCCTAAAAGCCATAACGGGTGCCCCAGCCTTCCGCAATTCGCCTCCTACCCTATCCGGCACCCGTTCATGACATCACTTTTTGTAGGCGTTATCGGCATAGATAAAGTGTACTTAAGTCAAAGCAGCAAGCAGGGCGGAACTGAACAACAAGAACACGGAGACGAGATGGCGTAAACAAGGCCTAGGAAAACGAAAAGGATAAGAAGAAGAGAAAGAAGATCATGAAAAAGAGACCAAAGTTACTATTGGCTGGCTGTTTCGTTAAACAATTCACACCTGAGCATATCGGGCTTACAAACAACAGCCGTACAGCATGCCGAGGAACTTAATCATTAGGACCACCGCCTCGCCATGGTATTCGAGAGCGGCTAGCCGAGCTTTCGCTTGCGTCCATTCGTTCGAGTCCATCGCCGGAAGGGGAAACGGATTGCTGCAACGATACAAGAAGATGACGTCGATTCTTTATGCTCAAATGTCCCTCGTGGTGGTTCTCTACTAGCTGTAAAGGGTGGCACGATTGTCGAGGACAATAAGAAGGCTAAAAAAGCGTCCACTGAAACACCGTCAGAGCGTTTGCATGCGGTAAACAGGGAGCACTGCCTAAGCCGATCCGAATATATAGGTCGCACTACGTTGCTAAATTGGTTTTGAAACAATATTATCTGGTAGTGTAGTCATCTTTATACATACCCGTACGCACACACCAGCTAGGCAGACAGACAAACTATCCTCAATTACTTTGGCGGCTTTAATTGTGCGGGCGGGATCACTAGCGGCATTTTTTTAAACCCAGTCAAAGTTAAACATGCAGGAGTGCGTTCTATCTTCCCATTCTACCTCGTTATAGAGGCGCACAAAAATGCACCACTGTACAAGTTAAGCAACCGCAGAATTTTTGTAAATGGCGGCATTTTATTGTAAAGAACAACCATGGGAATGACATATACTACTATTACTTTTGTTATTATTATTGTTATTGACTGGCCGTTACCACAAGTAATTGCGGGTGGTCTGTCTGCGCTCTGTCTTTGATATCTTACCGAATAATTAAAAGCCAACATAAAACTGACAACGAAGACACCGATCTAGTCGAAGGTCCGGGATTACTTACTCCTATAGTGCTTGCCTACATTTAGAATAAGACTTTCTAAGTCAATGATAGCAATGGAGACTCAATGTAACTATGGATTTCTTCATCA
Source organism: Dermanyssus gallinae (assembly GCA_003439945.1). Lineage (NCBI taxonomy): Eukaryota > Metazoa > Arthropoda > Arachnida > Mesostigmata > Dermanyssidae > Dermanyssus > Dermanyssus gallinae. The sequence goes on along the minus strand of QVRM01005835.1, from coordinate 119,094 downwards.
GACGTTCCATACATCAAGGCTCGTACTGTATTATTTTCAGTGCTCAAAAAAAAATTAAACAACCTGAAGATCGATAGAACAACAGATGCCTCGTTTGCACTGCACTTATCCAGAAAATGCCACACAGATCACGTAATATTGCGGCCGTTACCAGCATGCCCACGGAGAGACAAATCATCTACACACTCCTTGAGTAGCTGGTAGGTGAAGGTAGACGCTCGACCCTTATTTACTGCGCCGAGGCATATCACAGTTTATATGTATACCAGAGGCTGCGCAAAGTTCAATTTTGCTTAGATTAGAGTTAGGCCATTCAAATGCAGTAATTGCCTTAGGTCTTTGCAGTTCCGTTAATAATAATAATAATAATAATAATGAAGTATTATTGTGACAACGCCAATAGGCGTGATCAGCATGATTAGCATCACTGTCATAGTCAGTATACCCGAATTCTAGAATAAGCATTGTTCTGCCCCGCTTATGCTGGCGAATGTACACGCCGTCGCAGATCGTGCTGTGTTAACCAAAATCACCCTGTGTTGTGGCGAGCAGGTCCACCACACCCACAGCGTGACCAGCGGGGTAACACCATAACAACAGCAACAACAACAACAACAACAGCAACAACAACAACAACAACAGCAACAGCAACAGCAACAGCAACAACAGCAACAGCAGCAGCAGCAGCAATAGCAACAACAACAATAGCAAAAACCTTCTTTTGGTGCGCGGGCAATGAAGAAGTCCAGTGTCGTTCAAACAGACAACGGTGAAGCTGTTCTAAGTGCGGTCGGCTGCTGTTGCCATTCGCTGCTATGATTCTGCTGCTGATCAGACTGAGGACTAATAAATACCATGAGTCACTAAAGCAGCAGCAGCGGCAGCGACCAGCAGGCTACCGTCAATCTCTTCATGACAGGCATCGCCTGCTCTCACGCATTGTCCTGCTGGAGGAGCACGTTTGTCTCTTCCCCCCTCTCACTCTCTCGTCGTTCACGTGCCTCCTCCTGTGCTAGCTTCCAGTAGAGCTCATGCTATACATGACTTTCCTCCAACTCACCACCCATTTAAGTAATATATATATATATATATATATATATATATATAGGGGGTCTCGATATGTGTCTGTGTATGAATCTGTCGTTCAGTGTAAAACGCCCCTGCTTCCTGACATGTGTCTCTCGGTCACGGTCACGGTCAGAGATGTGTCCGTTCCCGCAGATAGCAGGTGCAGCTTAACTAATAAATAGAATAGTGAGTAGTAATGTTGAGAGTTCACGCCACTACTCCGTCAACTACCGGTTAAGCAGGCAGCAGACCTAACGTGATCGGTGAGTGATCTATATATATATATATATATATATATATATATATATATATATATATATATATATATATATATATTTAAGTACAAACTGCTCAATATCTGCGGCCCTGGAGCCAAATCCAAAGGCTATACAGCGCCACCGGTCACTGAGGGCGACGGCCGCATTACAGCGGGGCTCTATTGTTCCACCATTCATCTGTTTCTTGTTTGACTGAACGCGAATCGTGACAAGTGTATGAGTGTAGACAGACTATTTGAGCAGACACCAAATGGAATGATTTTGTGAATCCTGCCCAAAAACGACGAAAGCACTTCGCTCCTTGAAGACTCGCCGAGAGCTCGGCTAGGGCCAGGGTAATAATCACTTACAAAAGCCAATTATACAGTTTTCCAAGCAAACAATCGATTTGGTTCCCTTCCGCTATTTTCTAGTCAGCTTGCCCTACGAACAGTAAGCTGCCTTTGGGCAGATTGCAATCCGAACGGAATTGCCCTGCCTCCGGGCGTGCGGAAACCATACAGCGATTGACGACGCGTCCATATAACTGCTGCTTGAGCGTGAACGGCCGCGTATGTCGTCTTATGTCAATGCGGCCAATTGAATGATTTAATCAGTCATATGAATGACATAGTAGACCAAAATTGACGCGCGAGGTCAGCAGCTTGAATTAGCAGAAGCGGTACTGACGGGCGATAAACACTTGAGCAGCGCCTTTAACACGTGAGGAGGGTCGGCTTTTGTCTTTTTGTGTTTGTCTTATCGCCATAGAACGAACGATTGGCGGCATCCGCTGAGGGTGAGACTCGATCTACATATTTACGTTGCGTACAAAAAAAATTACCAGTGACGTCACTCGTAAATGACGTGGCGTTAAACTGTTACCAATGAATAAAATACACTAGATATATATGATATATATATATATATATATATATATATATATATATGCAAGCAACTTAGTCTTTTAACACAATTCCATGCAGTTGGCGAATCTGCCAATGTATACAGACATGAACGCATGTAGACTTCCGGTATCTAATGCGCGCAACATTTGGTTTTAATTAAGTCAAAGCATTATTAATAATATTGCTGGTTGTTCCAGTTTTTCTGCTGTAATTTTTGTTGTCGTTGTCGATACTGACAGTAGTTGCTGTCGTCGTTATTGTCCTACACATACAATATAGCCGGGTGCTAAACATCTAAATTTTTCACTGAAGTTCTCTTCACTTCTCATTGAGTTTGGCTTGCTCGCTGGACGGGATCGATATGTGCGCTTGCTGCTGTTTATTAGTGGAGTATCTGCATAGTACGCAAGTCCGTCATTATCTGTAATACTTTTTAGAGTTTTCCCTTTAAAACTAGATGCTGTGCTTTTTCTCTCTCTCCTTATATAGATTACAGATAGATACAAGTTTATTCCACCAGAAATTGGTAGATATCACCTAAAATTCATGTCGGCTGATAACGTCGTTCACTACCGCATGCGTCGAACCAGTTTCTGTTTCGTTGCATTGCAGTATGTGGTATCGGTCAATATTACATGTGCCACAATATTTACATACACAGTCTCCAATTTGAAAGCAATACCCTTTTAGGCATATATATTGGTGGTAGCCATTCCATATATATATATATATATATATATATATATATATATATATATACACATCTCCTGGTACGTCTGGCCGGACCCGCTGTACGCAATAAATATGCGACTATACATATCATCATCATAAACAAGTACCATCAATAGAGGCTGTGGCGGCACTGGTGGGTGAGGTAGAATGCACTTGATGGTGGTGGTGGTGTGTCCTATAGCCACGCGCCAACCAAAGACGGGCCACAAAATATAGTAGCTAGCGGGGCTCTCTCGGTACGGCTCTCGCACGCTTAGTGGGCACGAGTGTTCACAGAGCGAAGCGGGGCCGTGGAACGGCCCCCCGCTGACGCACGCGACGACTTCAGTCCCTGACGCCGAACAGCAAAAATAACGGGGGGAGACGGACACACAACGGAAGGCTGCATCGACCGCTCGACGCGTCAGGCTCTGACGAAGTCAGGTCGGTAAGCGAGGTTCTGGGGAAGCCCCCTTACTGAAGATAGGGCCGCCCTCGCGTTAAATGAGACCGCAGTCATGTTGGAGTATCGGTCGTACAGTACTACGGCAGCAGAGTAGCAGTTGTTGTTATTGCCGTGGCTGAATGCCCCCGAAGAACGTCTGTTCATGCATCTGTCTACACGTAGGCATTCTAAGAGACGTTGTCATTTGTTGTTGTTGCTATTTTTTCTGCTGCTGTATCGTGTTATTGTTGTTGTTGTTCTTATTATTGTTGTTGTTGTTTTTGTTGTTGTTTTTGTATTAAGGTTCTTGCCGCTGTTTTTGCCGATTATTTTGCCATTGTCATGTTTACACATTATCTTATTTGGTCATATTTTTATTCTTGTTGTGTTTTCGTTGTTATTGTTGTTGTGGTTTTTATCATTGTGTACCTGTAACACGCGTCGCTTAAGTTGTTGTCGTTCTTCTTTCTACTACCATTGTTTTTGTTGCATTTTTTTCACATACTATAGTTTTTCTCGTTTTTTTTTAGAAATAGTTGTCTACCTAATATTATACATTGAACGCACGCATTTCTCCGTAGCTAGCTACCAATATTACCTCATACATTATGCATACACCAAGGTCTCACATAAGCGCTGGCACTTGTACATCCAATTTGGTTTTAACGTCAGACGTCTTCTCGACACAAGTCGCCCAAGTCAGGACGCCATTCCACATTGCTTCGTGTTCGGAATCGCGTGTTATGGTCCTCTGCGATTTCCGAACGATCAGACCAGGAGCAGCATCCGCTGGCGCTAAATCATTCGTCTGTGCGAGAATGCCGCCCACACGCTTCCACAGTGAGATGCGACAATGAATCGCACTTGAGCTATCAATGGTTCACAATTGTGCAACCCATTAAGGCAATGGCAGAAACTACAACGAGAGCAAAGGTACCCGCGTCCTAGAACAAGTGAAAATCGCGACTCATTCGTGTCCAATCGAAAACGTTTTATGAGTCAAAAGGCAACTGTATACTCGTATGCGTATCATGTTTGTTACTCGATTCCGTATCTGCCTAATTATCTGTCGCTGTTTCGTTCTGTACGCTACTGCGTGCTGACCTACAGTTAGCGGCATAGACTCGAATCGTGCACATAGTGTTAAACTTATAGACGCTGTGAAAACGGTCTCAAGTTGATACGTGGGACATATTAGCCTGTTTTTCTATAGATACGCGACGAAGCGTTGCTTTTGTATCGGGTACATTACTTTAAGAGACCACGTACACGTAAAGGAGGCCGGGTAACAAGGGTTAGGAAGCAACCTAGATTAAAATAAATACCAAAACTTTGGAATACAGTGACTTTATTTGTTATATATATATATATATATATATATATATATATATCAATGACATTAAAAGGCGAGACGCAACTGGTTGGCGACCTCAGTGTACGGACCGGCGGGTTCGATCCCTGCACGATCGGAAACGTGTCGTTTATGTGAACATGGGACCACTGTAAAGGAAAAATTAGATACGTAGAAGGTATCCTACTCAATACAAGCACGCGTATCGTAGCGAGTTAAGCGAAAGCAATGTGTCGTTGAGAAACATCGATCACATAAACAAACAGCAGCTACAATACAAGACAACATCAACAACAACAACAACAACTACAACTGACTGAAGACTATTGACTGAATGCAGCAACCCTGGCAGGAGCAGCAAAAGCAACAACTGTGAACGTCATTGTGACCAGGTTTGTCAACATCGAACAGATAGGCGGGCGGTCTACGGTGCCGTTGACGCCACCTCAACGAGCAACGCCTGTCTCCGCTCGGGGGTGGTGCTCAGGGGTGTTCGGGGATGGTGTCGACGATGATGCCGATCGGCCATCCCTCCCCAAAGCGGCGGGTAGCTTGTTGGCGTGCTCATTCACCGTTCCTCTACCCCATCTCGTCTCTCTCTCCCTCTCTCTCTCTCTCTCTCTCTCTCTATCTATATATATATATATATATATATATATATCTGTATCTACTGCTCACTTCTCTCTCGATAGACTCGCATGCGCTCCATTGTGCTAGTCTGGCTTCTGGCTGTTGTTGACGACGATTGCTGCCGCCGGTTCTTCTGGCTTTGGGAGCTCTGGCTCAAGAAGAACGGCCGCAGGCGGGGGGGTTGGGTTGAAGCCAGGGGTTGGGTAGGGGGAGGGGGGACAAATGTCGCGCGTCGCTGACCTCGCGACATCTGGTCACCGCTAGAGCCGTTACACTGCCGAAGCAGCCGCCTCAGCCAGCACCGTTTCTCCTCATCCTCCCCACGACGACGGCAGGGGGAGTACGACAACAGTAACGAACGGCCCTCTGAAAATACCCATCCCGTCGCTTTCTCTCTAGAACACTCGCCGCTTTCTCTTCAATATATATATATATATATATATATATATACAAATTTACGTCGAGTTTGACTTCGTACGTAATACGTGTGTATATGTATGTATGTATGTTGATACGTATCGCCTATATATATATACGACAATGTCATGAACAAATGTCATGCACTTTGAACGAGTGGTCCGTAACGCGACTAAATGAAGGTGACTTGTGAATTTCGAGGAGCATCGATATATATATATATATATATATATATATACAAATTTACGTCGAGGTTGACTTCGTACGTAATACATGTGTATGTCGGTTAATACGTATCCCCTATATATATATATATATATATATATATATATATATACACCATATGCACTTTGAACGAGTGGTCCGTAACGCGACTAATTGAAGGTGACTTCTGAATTTCGAGGAGCATCGTTCGGGTTTGCCTTCTTCCGCTCTGGCATCCGGTATCAGCCATCTATTGATCTCTGTGCTAAAAGATAAATGAATACATATTTTTAGGAAAACGTCATCATAACATATCCACAAATTTGTGTGAACGCTCAGATAAAACAACATTCGGTAGGTTTTGCTTCGGAAAGAGTAATTTGTTTACATTTGTTTAAAATTGTCTAAAAGGGAGACAATCAAGTTGTCTCTCCTTTCGCCATATAAACAGAGGCAGTCTGAGCTTTTGTATATATATATAGAAAATATTGTGATGATTTATTAATCATTTACAATACGTTTGCACACTCGGCAGAGCTCGCCTTCTTATATATATCCAAAGAGGTGTGTAATTAGACCAATGTAATTGGAATTTATTCAAGACTGGCTACATTACTTACAATATTTTTGACCTGCTACAATTATCAGTTATTATTAAAGCCAACCAAAAGTTCTAATATGGCAACAATTATACTTGCAATGTGCATGTTGCTATATATATATATATAAACATTCACGTCTTAGAAGTCCGCTAGAGTACGCGAGCCATTCTGAACGAGCATGCGGACAATTTTAAACTACTGCTACAGAAAGCTAGAATTTATTTTATTAACCATCTAAAAACATTATTGTAGATTGTTCTAAGCTACAGACAGAAATTTAAAGAAATTGTACTTTTCTCGCTGTCGTATATCGTGTATCCTTAAATTAGGCACTCAATCTTCCCTTAGCAATTTGCCTTATATGCATTCTCAATCTAGCTTTTTCAATCAACATCGATTCATTCTCTACGACTAAGAAGAAGCAAACCCGAGAAACAGACCGCCATACTGAGTGCAAGCATTTTTTGTTTGTTTTTCACATGTATTCGAAATCATACACTAATTTATGATGGGCAGGCAGACTTGGGTTGTTGTCGTTTTATTTGACGGGCTCAGGCGACACCTACTGAGTATACACATATGCATACGTTGTTTGAGCACGTCGATTACATTCGGCTCATGACATTCGGCAAGTGCAGTTGGCCATGGGCGCGGACTACGCAATACAATGCTGTCCAACAGGCGTCTCTCAATGTTACGTGTATCTTCGTGGTGCGACATCCATCCGTGGACGACGAGTGACGACCATTTGTCGTCGTGCAAAGCGCACGTGCTTACACTGTACCGTGCATGCATCGTAGCATGCTATTCTTTTCGCTTTGCACTCTCTGCGCTTGTTCAACCTTTCTCTCCGTTTAAGCGTGCTGAAGGCTTTGTCGTTAGGCGAGGTGTATGCGTTGTCGCTCGCATAAGACCGCGCAATGTTTACAACCACCACCACCACAGTGAGCGATTCGTTTCGAAAGTCGACGAAAAGACCCAATAACAAATATTAAATGCCTCGACTCACATAGTGCCTGAGTGAGCTGCAAGCGCGAACAGCGACAGGAAACTACACCCGAAACTACACGATCGCTGATCGCTTTTCGTCGTCAACGATGAGGTGTTCGAAATCGCCATCGCCGAACTCCTCTCTCGAAGCGGCCACATTGAAAACGTCGTAGCGTAACGGTTCGGCACCGTTTCGGGGGCGTCCGTCCGTTTTAAGCTAAACAAGCACGAAAAGGTACGGCGGAAGAGAACGCGATCGCATAGAGGAGATTTTCGATAGCTGCCGAAAAAAACAGACGAAGGTATATTTTTACCCGTGGGCTATGGCCAGCCGACCAGGCCGGCACGCATCTTCGGTAGCCGATACAGCTAAACCGATACAGCGATAGTCGAGTGTTATTGTTGGTGCTGTTGACAGCTGCATAACAGACCATAGACGTGAACACCCGTGGACCGGACGTGAAACACGGCCTTTCGGTGCAACACAAGTTCTTCTCAAAGCCAGCTTACTAGTTAACTACGGTTCTTCTCGTCTATCTAGCGACGGTTCTTATCGTGCGTTAGGCAACAGTTTGCGATTTCTGTTGCCGAGTGAGTTCTCGGCCCGGTCGCCGTTACCAATTACCAATCGTCGTTCGTTGTCAATGTGACGACCAGAAGCATCGCTCTGACGCGAGGCGTTTGGTCGGTCGGGTGCAGCACGACGATGTGTCGCCGCCGTGGTTTGCCGTTGGGACGCCATGTGCTATGATCGACATGCTCAGATCCGTTCAGCTGAGGCTGCACCACCCGCTGCTGCTGCTGCTGCTCTTGTTGCTGTGGATGAGGTCGTTGTCGTTGCGGGTGGCGACAAGACACTGGCGGACACTGGCGTCGCTGTCATTGCGGCGCGCGAAGCTGTGTCGTCTTCGGCAACCACCTTCGAAACCACCCTCAGTGGTGGAAACCCTCAGTGGACGCCGACGGACGCGAGGCGCACCCGCTCGACAAGCAGCACGGGTCGGCGGCGGCGGCGGCGGCCGCCGCCTCACGCGCCCCGCGCCACCATCGGCGTTCCTCCACCGCCACCTCGTCATCATCGTGGACTCGTGCTCGCCTACCTCGTTGTACTCGTGTGTTCGACACTCGCCACCACAAGCTGGGCTGCAATGCTCCACCACCACCAGCAGCAACAGCATCAGCAGCCGCAGCTCCATCATTGGCCTCTGTGGCCAGCGGCACCATCCGGATTGCACCGAATCAACGGTAGGTCGCCGTACTTACGTTAGTTGTTGCTGCTGCTAAAAAAGTTTTCGCGCTGACCCTTAGCCAAGATTTAACGTCCACGGAACTGTTTTTCACATTGCTTCATAGACGGACCCCCATAAATACAAATGTGCAACGGTGGGGCTCGAACCCGCGCACCTATGTGTCTCCTCCGGTTGCGAGGCGGAGACTTAATCCACTACGCCACCGGGCTCGACTGTTGCTGCTGCTGCTGATGCCACTACTATAGCTGTTGCTACAACCGTTCTTCTACTAACAGTTACTACGATCTGCATTAACTACAATTGGCTATTCTAGTTCCGCCACTAGTCACTCTTAGTACTAGTTCTTCTGCTAGTCGTGGAGCTGTTACTGTCACCTCAAGTTAGGTTCCTGCTGCTGCTGCTACTACGGTGATCTTGCTGAGGTAGCTCGCACAAAAAGCATTCTTTAAATAAGGGGGGTGGGGAGCAGCCGGGCCCTCATGGCCTCGACGCACCTCCCCTCACAGAACGGATTACAAAATGGCATCCCCCTATCCAACCGTAGGTAGACATGCGGGATGATAGTCAGGGATAGAGCTGATTGAAGGAGTACGGCAGAGACGCCTCTGCCACGGCTTCGAAGTAATTCCTAGAGTAATACCGAGCCTGGGGGAGGGGGGTGCGGAGGAATCCGGGTTTAGTGGGTTTACGAAGATCACACTAGTCACGCAGGCTGCTAGTGGCGCATGTGCATCATGCATTACCGAAACCTCCCAGAAAAAAACGCATTCTTCGCGCATATTCGATTCGTTATTCGATACCTTTTCGGACAAGAATGCCAAAAGGTTATCCCATCACCTCCGATCACTTCGGTCCTCACCATCACCGGCTTGTACGTTCACATAACACATCATCGCATCATCATATGATGATGGCGATGATCAGCATCTTTAGCTTTAGTCGTCGTCGTTGTCGTCGTTTTGCTATGACTGCTGAGGCGATACCGATAGCCGGATCCTCCCCACCCCTCAGCGACGACTCGACAACCTCCAGCCAGATCCTCTCTCTCTCGGCGTTACGGACGGGCGCTGTGGTCAAATCAAAATGTCAAAAAAGATTGGTTACTTGGCCAGCATTGCTTCCTCTGGCCTACTGCGGGCCGAACTGCTGAAGCTGAATCCGCTAACGCGCCACCCAATGAGGGGTGAGTAACCATGGGTGGCACGGTGCGCCTATCAATCTCCATAGCTTCATCCGTAAGCATTCAGGGCCGGAGCACCTCACTTCTACACAAACAAACACACAGACCGATAGACATACGCAGTGCACGTCTAACACATCCCTATATGAACGACCTAATTCAGGAAACCTATTTCTTTATATGCAACCTGCTGATCATCGAGCAGCTGCAATATAATTTAATGTTAGAAATACGATATATATATATATATATATATATATATATATATATATATCAAAGGACGATTGGTTGAAACGGTTCCGGTCAAAGATAAAAACGATACTTTGTCCCCAACAGCAGACTCAATGGGTGTACTGTAGCTGCTGCTCTGTTCATTGTTCCATTGGCTGGCAGCGCAGCTGCTAGGACAGAATACGACCGCGGGGCAGGTCATCTATCCCGTTCCTACAGCTAGTTTCACTACACGATAGCTTAGGGAACGCCTCCGGCGTGGTTACATCGATCACTGGTGTTTTGGATCGAATGAAAAATGATGCGTGATCATACTGTGTATACTCGCTAGCTAGAGAGTGATCACAAGATACCACAAGAGGTAACGTGTCTCAGTCGAGATGTTTAGAATTCCGATTGGGACATAATCGACTGCAATATAATTCAATGTTAGAAATACGATATATAATATATATATATATATCAAAGGACGATTGGTTTGAACGGTTCCGGTCAAAGATAAAAACGATACTTTGTCCCCAACAACAGACTCAATGGGTTGTACTGTAGCTGCTGCTCTGTTCATTGTTCCATTGGCTGGCAGCGCAGCTGCTAGAACAGAATACGACCGCGGGGCAGGTATCTATCCCGTTCCTACAGCTAGTTTCACTAACACGATAGCTTAGGGAACGCCTCCGGCGTGGTTACATCGATCACTGGTGTTTTTGGATCGAATGAAAAATGATACGTGATCATACTGTGTATACTCGCTAGCTAGAGAGTGATCACAAGATACCACAAGAGGTAACGTGTCTCAGTCGAGATGTTTAGAATTCCGATTGGGACATAATCGACTCAACGAAAAAACAACGAAACTCTTCTCGAGATTGCGCCGCCTAGGCGATGCCGATGCGCGACACCTAGCTACTAAACTACAACGTGCTTGTCAATGCAGCCTTCATTAGGCGTCAACGTGCTATTTTCTGCTAGATAGTCATGGCCTAGTAAAGTAGTGACCAATCCTGACGTAACACGCCAACACGAAGGCCAACAACTTGCCTACCGCCGCACAGCGCAAAACACCTTACTTACGCTTCGTATTAATGGCAAGGGAGCTTACGTATTGGGTTGGTTTTATAAGCCTCGAAGAGTTCTGTGACACAGTTGCGGCTACGTACTGGGACGCCCTATGGCAGAAACTTATGAAGTTTAATAACAATCAACAGCAACATAAGTAGTAGTAATAGCTATTAGTCGTTATAACTCTTATCAGGGTGGATTGGGTGTGTGAACGAAATGTGTAAACGAACTTGATTAATTTTATAAATTAGTTTATTGGTGTGGTTTATTAACAACATATGACTGGGTTAATTATAAACATGTCCATTACACAACTAGTGTTTCTTCTCCGCACCACTGACTCTTCTACCGCCTTGCTAGTTCGGCCATTGACTGGGCGCTGATCGACAAACTGCGGCGTGATATCCTGTCGGTCTGGCCAACGCACCTCGCGCACCCAAAACACTCGTCGACGGGATCGTGGACTCCTTCCGTGCCGAGTAATACAACATGGTGAACCCCGTGGCCAGCCTCTCCAAGCTCTGTTTAACCCCACCGAGACTCTTGTTAAAGATTGCCATGCCATGACTGCGTGACTTAGAGTTCGCAGCCTGCCCACTTTCGAATTTAAGCCCACTTTTGCTAATTTTGCTGGCCGAGCTTCGGCGTATTTTTCGTATTCTGACTCGAAGAGAGCAGTTTGATGTGTTGTGAATGTTAAGCTTCGAAAAGTTTTGTGACACAGCTGCGGATAACTTTATTGTGAAGCGCGCAGCAGTTCTTATAGATCATACAAACGGATAGACAAATGCACGGACACATCGGTAGATACTTAATTTCGAGTTATTGTTGTTGTTGTTGTTGTACTAGTGGCAATAGTAATGCAAGTAGACAACTACTAGGCTGACGGTTGTTGATGGTGAAGGTGGGGGCGGTAGGACTGATACACCGCTAGCCGAAATGGTACTGTTATTCTCCCGCCACTACGAGCGACGAACGACGACAACAACAGCAAGCAACAGCAACAAAAGCCACAACAACAGCCACAACGCTTCCGCCGATAGTTGTTGACGAAGGTGGCCGTTACGTTGTTGTTAGCGCCTCTCTCGTGTTCGTTCATCCTTCTCCTGCTTCTGCTCTTTTTGTTCGTCGGGAGAGAGAGATAGCGAGGAAAAGGGAGAGATAGAGAGAGAGAGATGACGAGGAAGAGAGAGAGGTGGTGAGAGAGAGAGAGAGACGAGAGAGAGAGAACGAGAGAGAGAGAGAGAACGAGAGAGAGAGAGAGAGAGAGAGAGAGAGAGAGAGAGAGCCGCAGGCATATTTCAGAGGACGGGCCCCAATGGCTTCCATGCTTGTTGTTGCTGAATCTGATGGCACTCGGAGTGATTGTTTGTTGTTGTTGTTGTTTGTCTGTTATTGTTGTTGGCTGTTGTTTGTTCTTATTGTTGTTGTCATCGTCGTCGTCGTTATGTTTTTGTTGTTATTATCATCACTATCATGATCGCCGGCCGCCACCGTGTTTCACCAACAGACAGACGCTCGTCGTGTGCACAGCTGGCCCGGCCATGAAGCGGTAATGACGGCGGCGGGACGTCGAGCGACGTCAACAGGCCCGGCGGCGACGACGACGACGATGGCTGCTGCAACAGCAGCAGAAGCTGAAGCAATGGGACTGACGAGTCAAACGGACCGACCGACGCACAAACCAAGCGTGTCTGTGTCTAACTTCGAACACTAAAAACAGTCACTTCATTTCGATGTTTCGATATCGTTCTCGTCCTGTTCGTGGTCGGTCGCGCTCTCTAGCCTGCACCTCTTTCCCCTTTTTCGCTCGCTTTTACAATATCTATATTATACATAAATATTATATCATTTTTTTCCTAGCTACCTACAGACTCCCCACGCGAGTGTCTACCACTGGCCTGGTGCCTGCGTGTTGTCGAGGTAGTCTTCTCGTTTGACTCTTTGACATTTATTTCCGATCGTGGAACGACTAAACCAAACGAACCGTCAACGCCGAACAACAGAAAACAACAGACCATTCTCTCTATGTCTAGTCTGTCGTGTGCGTTGCGCTCTCTCTCTCTGGTGCGTCCGACCACGTTCACTGCTGCTGAGAGCTGCCATTAGCCATCGGAGACCACACGTTACCTACCTACGAACGAACCAGCCGACGACTCAGCTTCATCGATGCCGGCCGCTATCTGCGTAGAATTGTAGATAAAGCAGCCAGTGGCCGAAGCGGCATTCGCTCTAGTAGAGGTAGACAAAACGAAGTAGATATTTCGTTACTAGTAGTAGCAGCAGTAGTCAATGTAGCGGTACTAGGTAGGAATCCCTGTTTTTTTGTTCTGGTGTTGTTGTTGTTGTTGTCGTTGTTGGTGATGTGCTACTAGAACTACCGTAATCTGTGATGCATATGGTCCTCATCGGCAAAAGCGGTCCACTCTTGACTTGTTCTCTTATATATATATATGTGTATATATATATATATATATATATGTATATATATAGAATATATATATATATATATATATAGATATATATATATATATATATATATATATATATATATATATATATATATATATAATATATATATATATATATATATATATATATATATATATATAAATGTCCGTGCGATCTTAAAACATAAAGAAAATAGCAGGCATGTGTTGTAAACCGCATTTAAATAATTGGACTAACGAACACGCGCCAATGCCTTATATGTCTATAGCACTGTAACAAAAATTACCGATGTTTGGTGAATAATTGAAACTGCTGTTTATAATGTTTGATCTTATCTGTACACCTCACACGGCCAATTGGCCATCTAGCTAATTTCCCACGTAACAACAACAACGACAACGACGACGATGATTGATGATAATGATGCGTATATTACTAATGCTAGTTAATATACGTAACAACAACAACAAAGATGCTGTTCATGATGAGGAAATAATCACGATCATATCTATGACGGTGATGATGATGCCACGAGAGATGGTTACGTGCATCGTGTTGCGTTGCTACCGAGGACACAACAGTCCGCCCGCGATAGCGCTGCCACCTTTGTGTTCGCCGCCCAACAAGGCTCTCGAAAGCAAGTGCCTAAAACCCGTACGGGTACATCCGATGCTCTGGTACTTTCTCACCTCGCCTTGTTCGGCGACAGCTAAAGCATTACCTGCCCGCCGATCTGCGTCAGCACTTACCACTGAAGGGGGACTACTTAGTAACTGTCGCGACAGCATGCAGCCGCTCTAGAACGGGATTAAAGTCGTCAGGCCATCAGGTCTCTTCCCACCCTCTTTGTCAAATCCGACGGGTTCCAGGATGCACGGTAGGACACTTGACCATAAAACTCTGCTGAAGGTGTCGTCAGTCAAGGCAAGGTGTTTTGATCGCTTGTTTGCGTGACGGTAGAAAGCCGTGGCGACGTCCGGCGACAACTCTCTGCGGACGCGTGTGAGCGCGAGATCTATCAAAACAATTCTGAGGAAATTGCATTCGGGCACCAGGGTAGACAAGGCATGCGGCGCCGCTTTGAGGAACGTACAGCTTGATCGCGCCGTGTGTTTCGAAATGCGTTCTTTTTCGACGATTTTTGTATTATACGTGATAGAATAATCATCTGTCAGAAGGCATGTCATTATATCATTATGTCACTTGCGTCCTCTCGCATGACTTCGCCCGGCACATTTCACCCCGCGGTAAGCTTTAGTGAGTTCCAATAGTACAAATTGCAGTCTATGGAAAAGAGAATCGTACTTAGTGCCAGTGAACTAAACTTGCAGAGTACGTTTAACTTGTCATCATCCGACAAGATATCAGATTTATTTGCTGCTAACCATGATGGATCAATAATAGTTATAGGTGGTTCACTTTTTTACCTTGAAGTAAAAGTAACGGCAACGAAGAAATCGTCTACTGTGTAACGGACCACTCATCTTTTGCCGGCCTGATTTATTTTATCGTAGTTGGATACAGTCTACCTATGTTAATCGGTTACCACAGATCAACGAGCAATCAACGTAGCATACTAACAGGATAAATGAGCTGAGTTTACAGTAATGGTAACTTCGAACGGGTTTGACTTGGTAACTCGAGAACAAAGTTTTCGATTTCGATTCAATCTACGAGTTTTGATTCACCCAAAGCCGTGGCTATCATTTATTTATGAACGATTTCTGTCGGACTAGTTTGCATAGCACAAAACAACAACAAATTAACAGGAGTTGAGTTGGAAAACAACTAACGATAAACCGCAAACGAGGAACGAGTAGAGTATTTTCATTCGCATTTGAACAGCATGGGAACACGATGCAAAGGTCCTCTTTTGCGGTGAGAATACAAAACGGCCGGTAGCCCTGTGGTAGCTGGCGAACACAGACGTGCCCAAACTCACGCGTCAAGCCAGTTAGGAGCGGCACCCCAGCACGCATACTGCATGCGGGCGTGAACCCTCTGAACCCCCGCTGGACCAGTACTGTTATCGTGTGGTCGGGCGAGGCCACCTGCGCCACCAAGTTGCCGTCACACATTCCGACACAGACGTGCACACACAAATGGAACCAGCCCAACTTGTTTCGGATGTAGATAGATGTCGAGTGGGTGACAACCATGTTAAGAAACTGAAGTGCCTATGTAGTTTCGGGCGAACGCAACGCCCGCTAACTGCCTACCCGTCTCACCGCATCAGCCTCCCCACCTCATCTCCTCGACCTGGGTGGGGATGGGGGCGGGGGCATGATCCCAACGACCCCCGGGCCCCGGGCGAAGGAAGGGAGGCTGGGGTCGTCTAGTGATGTCCTGCTTAACGACGAAGACGACGCTGATGCAGACCACTTCTACTACTTATCATTGCTACTACTACTACTACTGCAACGGCGGCAATACCCCCTGACTCCTATTCCTACTCGTAGTATGTACTACTACTAAGCCTGAGCCTACTATGTCTACTTGGACTGCTTTCCGAGCTTTGACTCGCACCCCTGGGGCAGGCGTGCCAACCTTCAAGCCACCGTCGAACTACCCCACTGCTAAGTACAACGAGACGCCCGCCGCACTATTACTATCACATTATGTTACTACTTTTACCACGAACACTCTTAGTAGGGGTACTCTGCTTACTACCGTTACCGTTAACAGCAGAAGAGGCAAGTGATCCACCGCTGGGCCACCGCTATGAAGATTGGGGTGGTTCACAACGGCAGCAACAACAACGACAACAACAAGGAGGGCGGCGACGACGATGATGATGATGAAACCAGTGGGAGAAGGCAGGGGTGTAACCCAGTAACGAATCAAGTTAACCACAAGTGGATTAAGTGTTACTTCTCTATTACTATTACTAGCCTCTTCCTTCCCGCGACACTCCCCTCCCCCTCTTCCTCTCTCTCTCTCTCTCTCTCGCTCCCCCCTTCAGTGTTGTTCATTCCGCATTAACTTTCCTAGAGCAGGAGAAAAAGGCAAACCAAGACGGCAATGATGAAACAAACAGAAGAGCTGCCAAATGCCGATGAGATCGAAAGAAATCATTCTGATAATTTCTGCCGGCTTAACAGCGCAAAAACGATCTGTTCATATGATACGCAGGAGAGGCATACTAACTGTCCCGCCTACGCGATTCGTCGTACAGCTCGTTAACCCTCATTTCTCTCTCGCCAGCTTGTACTCTCGACAAGATGAAGTCTAATCGCCAAGGGCTTTTTAGTTACGATACACCTCATAACTAGTGTCTTACCTGACCAGATCTGTACGGTTGCCGTTGCTTGTGCTACTGTCCTAGCGCGGTGGTGGGTGGCTACGGAGTGACACGGCATATATATATATATATAGTCCGTATATAATTCTAAACGTGTATGTAACAATATAATCGTCATGTTCTTCTTCTTCGTAAAGGGCCTGTGTCCGTCCGGTAGTCCGGTGGCTCCTTGGCAAGTCAGATCTCCGGCTCCCGCTGTCGGAGCAACGCCCCGCCCTTCGAGCTTCTCGCCTGCCCTTGT
Source organism: Dermanyssus gallinae (assembly GCA_003439945.1). Taxonomy (NCBI): domain Eukaryota; kingdom Metazoa; phylum Arthropoda; class Arachnida; order Mesostigmata; family Dermanyssidae; genus Dermanyssus; species Dermanyssus gallinae. Next base: position 101,798 of record QVRM01005835.1, on the reverse strand, counting down.
TACGGGAGGTGGGGTGACGGCTGCCATGGGTGCTAGGACTGCTGCCGAGGCTGTGCACCGGGCACCCGGTGAGAGCGGTTGGTTGGCTCCTATCTTTCGATCTAGGTGCATTTGCCCTAACCAAAAAGAAATGGATGTTCATTTGATGCCGATGTCATAACAGCCATCATCGTTAGGCCTCATTATTATTATCATTACCGTTATCATCATCATCAACAGCATCACGATCATTATATCGTTTAGACGTCGGTGCAAAAAGGAGGTCGCACACACAGACGTGCACAGTTGTTGTTGCTATGTGGTTTTTGTTGTTGTTGTTGTCGCTGGTGTTGTTGTTATTGTGGTTTTTGTTGTTGTTGCTGGTGTTGTTGTTGTCGCTGTTGTTGTTGTCGCTGTTGTTGTTGTTATACAACGGTCCATATCATAAGCTGCACAAACGGAGAGAGAGAGAGATCTATGTGTCAATTGTGTCAATTGGTAAACCTGATGCCTATCGTTAGAGTTCGTACGAGACAGGCTACGTCGGGGTCACAATTTTCTCCGGTCCTATTCCACTCTCTCTCAATGACCCTTCGTCTTGTATCCTGGCAGACGCGATAGCATAAAGTGGTAATGGGGAAAAAATGTTTATTTTTCTTTAAGAGCCTATAAGAATGAAAAAGTTGTCGCAAGTTACAAATTGCAGCACCAGCGCCAACTTTGTTCCACGTGGAAATTTAGACGTATTTTAGTGCGATAGGTCAGCAGCTTGACACAAACAGCACATTGTTTCCGGCGTTTTCGCTAGAACGGTTACACCTAATTTAGGTCAGTCGTTGCAGGGACTAGATGCAAGGATTCATTTTTTAGCTTGACACCTAAATTCACAGGGCACCCATAGGCGAATCTGTTGAGCAATCCAGGGTTTCCCCAACAGTCCTTGTGGCAGCAGTAACATGGTCGTTGCCTCTCAGCCGTATGATTCAACATCTATTCTCAATGAGCATCGCTCAAAAACAAATTTGATCAACATACTACAGTGGATACGTTCCTTTCTACGTGTATTTACGGCTACAGGCTGGTATTTGCTGTTATTTGATTATTATATTTATTACAATAACAATACGAACAATATTGTAAGTTTTACATAATTAATGTATTACACTAACTTGTCACATGGGATCAAAAGACGGGCCCCACGCTCCATTTGTATTGTATAATTAATAAAGCCTTAAGCATGTTAGATCACATTCTAAAGCTTTAGGCTGCCATACCAGTGCTGCTCGCTAGCCGGAAGATGACCAAGCAAGCCGATAAACCAGTGAGTTGAGGGAATTGCTTTGATGACAGCGACAACGTCATGTCAAAAGTGGACCTGCGGCGGTCGAAACATTGTTATCTTTTTCGGTCGAAACATCATTATCTTTTTCGGTCGAAACATCATTATCTTTTTCGGTCGAAACATCGTCTTAATAAGGTGGCAACGTCAAACCAACCCAGCGGTCAGGGCAGAATGTGTGTACGGTTTAAATGCAGCCATGGAAAAATGTCGTAGCCAATTTAGGCAATGTCACGAGGACGCTCACACGAGAGGATTGAATTTATTCCTACATCAACCTGACGGTGACTGGCAATGCTTCCGGCGGTTGCCGAGATAAGATAATCCTACTCTCCTTTGTGGCGACAAACGTCCCAGTGTTTGGAAGCCATTGGGACGCGAGATACATTTTCGCTAATCGCAACTTGTTGTTTCGTGATACAGCGGGCGTGTAGCACCGTGTACGGACCGTGTACGTCATTTAGCTTTAGTAAATAATCAATAGGCATTAGTAAATGATCAGACAATGGCTACCGTCGACATGGTGGCGTCTATCAGCACCAGACACCCGGTGCAGTCTTTGCGTTGCCGACTATTGCGGTGGTCTATGGATTCCACGTCACTGGCTTCATGATCGTTTAGCCCGCCAAAGCACTGGAATCAATGGTCTGAACCGAAGATAAGGCATGCATTAGTTGAAAATCATGCGACATTTGCGAATCTCTGGCGTAGTCACATGATACGTCACGTCTACTAGCGCTTAGTCTGTTTAGGCTTTCCCGCGATATCTGTCGAAGAAATGCCACGCAATTACAAGCGTGGGCGGAATGGGGGGAGGAGAGGGGTGCGGAATTCGGTGCTAGTGGGTTTCTGAGTCCCCACATTAGTTGGTGATAGCTGCCTAGGGACGCATGTGCATTGTGCATTTCCGATACTTCCCGAATAAAATATGCTTTTCTCTCTCTATTGAGCAGGAAGGAGCAGGTGCTGGGTCATATTTTGTTCTCGGATGCAACAAATAATCAAACTGTCCCCGCCAGTTAAGTTGCGTTCCTATAAGAAATATATATATATATATATATATATATATATATATATATATATGTATATACATCTGGAAACAACCAACAACAGATAACAATATGATACATTATGGTTACACAGCACAGTAATAGCTACACTGAACTTCGAATAATACCACAAAAATATATAAATTAATGATAAGTAATTGGAGCTTACTAAATAGGACAACGGATCAAACATTGCGCGTTTCAGAAGTCGATTACTGATAATGTTTAATTCCAGTTACTCTGTCTCTCTCTTTCTTGCTTTCTTTATATATATATATATATATATATCATAATAATTACTTCACTTTTTTAACGTGCACAACGTATTTCTGAAACATAATGCCTCGTACCGAGACCCTGCTGGGTCCGACAATTAATCGTTGCATTATGCTTCCAACGATGTACGTCGCGAAGGACCTCGAGGGCCGTGGTGCGTAGACAACCGCTGTGTCTTGTTGGACAGTGCGGCCTATTCAGATACAGTCTGTGGCTGTCGTTAGCGTTGTTGTTGTTGTTGTTGTTTTGCTCGGGTTCGTGCTTGACTAGACAGGAAGCGTGCGAGATACGACAACAGGAGAGTGGAGCAATAAGACAGCGTACGAAGGATCACCCTGTCCTACACCACACTCACAAACACACACGGACACATATGAGGCTTATAGTGGATAGCGAAGCACATGCAGTACCAACAATAAGCCACGCGTGCGCTTGTCCACAAGATGAGCCACGTAGACCGTGATGAGCGCCAGCCGTCGAGCGGTCCCCAATGGCGGGGGACCTCACCCCTCACCCACTCCGCGAATCCCCACCGACCGCAACCCACTCGAGCCAACTCAGGCTGCTCCCGCAGCTTCTCGTCCCCGAGACGGGAAAAGAAGAGGTTGTCCACCCCCGCACACTGTCGTTGCGGGGTTCAGACATTCGTTTCTCTGCCGTCGCTGTTAGGGTCGCCAGGCTCTTTCTCATCACGGTCATCAATGCACCCCTTGCTCACCGGCACTCACCGTCATCATCGATACGTATGCGGCCGTATCAGCAGCTCCAACGACCGCAGTGACAACCCCCGAAACGCATGCAGCGACATCGGCATGCTTGTGGAGGGGGGGGGGGGGGCAATCTTTGACGCAGTCCTCGTCGCGAGGCAATCCACCTAACGCACCTGTGCTAGCGTTTGAGCTCCGAGCCCTGACCTCGCTGGCTTGTCCTATCACTGTCCAGCCACTATCTCTCTTTAGCTCTCTCTCTCTCGAGTTATTTTTTCGTTGGTCATACCACTCGCATTAGCCATATTAGCTGCCACTGAACAACACGCGGAAGAGGTAGTCATCAGATGGCAGGCCGAACAAGCATCGTTCATATACATTGACGTCTACCCTCCAGTCACATCAACCTCCTGCATATATATATATATATATATATACAAATAATGCAGGGGATGGAAGTATGTATTAATAACGAAACATTTGGCTATTTCCGCAACCACGTTTTTGCACGCTTGTGGGGCCGCTAAATATGTTCGACATTGGCAAAGTGTTTGTAGAGCCAACGCTGCTGACTCAGATACAAAGCTATGTGAGCTTCGGCAAAGCGCCAAAACTTTTTAGACTGGCCGAAATACTGCCGTCTATTGCGGTGAAACTGCAAGCAATTGCTTTTAAGGTAGATGGCCAAAATATTCCCGAAAACATTAGCTGCGTTTTGGGTGCGTGAAACCTTCGGTGCTAGAGGAGGGCATTATAAGTCAAATGACAGAATTGATCAAAAGTTACTGCTCTAGAACTCAGGAAGCTAAAAGTGACAAAACGACAGATATCCTCCAGAGTGCTCAAAAAGCTTTAGATTTAGTATTTCTTAGACTTACATGGCTCTTTTACTTCTAAGCCTTGTAAATGTAATCTCTTATATAGGGTTACCCCAACCAGCTGGAGCCTCTACGCAATTTAATTTCTTACCTATCACCGTCAAGCGACTTTTTGTAATGCTCAGTTTTCTATGGCTTTTACGAATATTTTAGTGTGTGCCCTATTTTTAATATTTATTTACCTAAGAAAAACGTTCTAGTCAAACGACGAAGGCAGTTCCCATTCATTCATTCATTCAACCTACACAAGACATACACACTGCCATATATCTTAGCAACTTGGTTGAGATGTTTATTCGGAACTTCTGAGGACAAAGTTGACGATCAATACTGCATTTTACTGGCAAAAGTCAATGAAGACAATCAGTAGACATTTAGTTATCTCTCACAAGGCGAAAGCGCGCATGCATGTGAGCCATCGTAGCCTCCAAAAAGTTTTTGTTGGTCTGGGTACTCATTTGTTCTCTCCCTTATTTTATAACCTTGCACATTCAAACTGACACGTATTCTGGTTCTAAGGAACCTTTCTAAGTGAGAAAAAAATCTCTTTGATCAAGGACGTGTACATTTGGGTTTAAAACTTTTTTGGCTGAAGGAAACATGGCTTAAAAAAAGACGGATCAAAATAAAAATTGAAGCAAAAAGTCGTTAAAGAAGTCGTAATGATTAAATTAACTCACACCATCTGCAGTGTGTTTGTTCCCACGTTTTTTTTTAATGTATAGTTGTTATCTATATACTTTTCTGGAAATATATAAGACTTATTTATTATATATGCATGAACGGTCTAAGGTGTTTGCTCTCAAGACACTGTAAAAAAATATTATTTGTCCTTGTTATTACAGAGTTCTCCACTCTGACAATGTGTTACGTAGTTTATTTCCGATAATCCCATAGGTCTTATTTTTAAATTTGATTTAATGATAATGTTCTGATACCGAGTGCCGGTCTACAGACTTCTCCACTAGTCATACATGCTTAAAGTCCGCAGTTCGTCCCTTTGAAGCAACTCACCTCATACTCCGCTTGCCTTTACCACCGAATGGCACACTTATGAAATTGTGAACACATCACTTTACTTCATTGGACCATCCACTCACGTAAACGGACTGTTTGCTTGGCGTACGGCTAAAATGGTGCACGCGAAGTCGGCTGATCGCATCTACTTACTTAAATGAAACCAATGTGCCCGACAACTCTCACAATGCTAGAGTGACTCGGCCATTAGATCGCACATCCCTTTACTCGCAATTACGAGGTGACTTTATGTGCTGTGAAAGTTGAGTCTTCAATCTCTATTTTTTGCCATCATGGAGTCTGGCTAGTCATCAACGAACGCGCGGTGTGCGGCCAAGACATGCGTGACTATCTATCGGGCGGCGCGTTAAATGTGTGTCACGGACCCTATCAACGGATTCAGCGAGTAGGTGACGGCCTCCAGCCGCATACAGGTAACAACTCAGTGAGTGACCTTGCGTGGGGGTAACCGTTCTAGCGGTCGGGTAATGTCCGAGTATGTCGGACCTACAAGAGGATTGGCACGGAGTGTTATATATATATCGTAGTGTCGATTCGTAGGGTTGAACTGACGCACCTTGCCAGCGAACCGCAATGGAGACGTGCCTACGAACTAATAATAAAAAATACAGCGGCCATGGCGTATTGCAGTGAAGCCGGCGGTAGGCCGGTATCGCCACGGCTGTAGGCCGGTATCGCCACGGCGGTCTACGAAACGGCATCGACGGCAACAGCATAGGCATTAGCAGCAGCAACATCAGCAACCGGGCCCTGGGCACGGCAACTGCAGTCGAGCACGCCATCTTCATGATGCCGTGGCTTCGCGTGCGCCCTTCCGAGGGCCCGGCCATAGAGACACATTGGCGCCTCTTGCGCCCCCAAGCCGGGCTGTATACGGGCGCGACAACTACTACTACTGCTAGTCGTTGATCTGGTTTCCTCGTTTCTTTTCCGCAATGAAAAGGACGTCGTTCCGTCGTCGTTTCCTTCCCGCCGAGATGTAACGGGGTGGTGTGGCGGGGAAGAGAGAGGAAACTGAGGAAAAATGAGGCAGACGCGCACAACGCAATCAATGGCTCGCACAGTGGTTCGGCGTTGCCGATTTTCGTGATCAATGCGCCCATAGAATACGTGGCATCGCAGCGATGTAGGTCAATCGTAGGTGGACGGAAACGCTTCATTCGGTCAGTCCATGCTCCTAGAAACCAGCACGCGCTCACACAAGCTAACATACACACACTTCAACTCGTACCCACATTTACGTGGTGGGTACGATTCGCAGCGATACGTAACGGTGAGCGCCTACAGATAGCCTCGCATAAGGCGCTGGCCCACTTAGCGTTTCGGTTGGACAAAGTTCGGCTACGTTCAACGAGATGCACCTCTCTTCGCAAGCTGTCTACACGTAAACCCGCCGTTCCTGAAGTTGCCGTGGTATTGGCTGACCGATGAGACGTATCGACGTGCCTGAGGTGGTACAACAACATCAGCAACAACAACAACAACGACAAAAGATGTGTCAACAACAGAAACTTTCGTACGATTTGTAGTTTGACCAGTCGCCACGACTGTTTTAACTGCTCCTGTACTAACTGCACGGCAGCTGCGTTTAGGTCAGCGGCTCGTTGAGCCCGGTGGCGTGGTGTATTCGTCTGCGCCTCGCAACCGGAGGAGACACTAGATAGGTGCAAGGGTTCGAGCCCCACCGTTGCACCGCTTTGTATTTATGGGGGTTGTCCGTCTATTAAGCAATGCGAAATGAAAAACAGTCCCATGGACGTTAAATTTTGGCTCAGAGTCAGCCCAGAAAGTATAGAGTAGCGCTTTTCAGCCGCTCGGGCAGTTCATGAACGCAATTCTAAACGATACCCTATATGTCGGTCATCAGAAGAAAACAAGAGGTCGTGGTCATTGTTGTTTGCGGCCACTCTTATTTTCTCTAGTCCTCTGACGGCCCTTTCGTGGCCTGTATTCACTGCTTCGTGCGTAAAGACAGGCCTGTCCAGGACCACGACGAAACGGCTGATCGGCGATGGGAGTCGTCGTGCGCAACGGCAAGGATGTCCTGCTGAAGCTTAATGGCGGGTTGCTGAGGCGTGGCCGCTACACATACGAGTCGATCCGTCGCCCAACGGCGGTCATGCTTCGCTAGTAGAGCTCTTTTTGTTTTAAGAGAGGATGGAAGAAATGCCTTTAGGTGATCTGCAGAACGTGTGGAACTCAACCGAGCTACTTTGGTGGCGCGGGTAATGCCCACTAAAACCGCCCTTAGCCTTTTAAGCAGCATTCGTCCGAAATTACTTTTAGACAATAAAAACGTCTTCAGGTGTTGCAAGCCTACGAAAAAGTTATCTACGATGCCTTTCCGATTCGAGTTATCTGTCCACTTACTTCTAGAGACATACGTTATTAAGCTTCCTTCACTTTTTTTGTATAGTGTCCTATATTCTATTTCTAAGATGCCGTTGTATGCGATATTACCGAAAAAATGATCCAAACACAGATCTGTCAAGGACTGCGGCGGAACCATTATTGTAATTTTTTTTATTTTGCCAGGTTGTTTTCCACCATACGCTGTAGGCCCAGAATGAGCACTTCCTCCCCAGCATGCCCTCAACAAAGATAACGGTATTTTAAATGGCTAGTAGTATTGAAAGTCTGTGGCGCCCATATTACTGCTAAACGGTAATATTGCCCTCGCCATTAAAGGGCATTCTTTTTTTTGTTGTAACCATTTAGTGGTGCGCGTTGAAAATCGGCAACCTCGTATGATACGCGCCAATTGACTTGAATTTGTTGATTGATATGTCTTAGAAGATAATTGTACATGCTACTTACTTGCTGATGAGTTTCATGTTTTCGAGAACCCCGTGCGTATGAACCCTCACAATAGTGCCAACTGCCCAGTCAATATGTTCGTATTATGCTTCTCCTCACCTAAAGAACCAAGGGAAGATTTCATTAAAACACATAATTAAGCTTTGTTTATGGATTCAGTTGACCAGCTTGTTCCCTCTCTGGTCTTGCTTGTAGTTGCTCCGTTCGACAGTTGACGTGCTCTACCAAATTTCAGCTTGTTTTATAAGTTGTCTTGATTCTATCGCCAAGCACACCTGCGAGTCCAGACTCCCGACATTTTTATGTGATGTGATGAGTAGCAGCTTTACACAGCTGAGCGTCACGTTTTTGTGGTCAGGCAAACCCGCCTGTTTCAATTGGATATATCCTAAAGGAGCAGAACGAGATCTGACTTTTTAAGAGCTATCTTCTTGTTGCCTCTTTATGAACGTGTTCACCGGATAAAATAAGTCAAAACGTCACAGATACTCCAGGTTCGGGCGTGTCCAGTCTAGCAGAGTTCCGCGTTCATGTTATTTTTTTTTATTTTTGTCGTTTACAAGGCGTTCTCTTCCACCGAATTAGCCGGATGGACTGTTTTACCATAGATATAGCATTTTTTGGCTTTTTAGGGTAGTTTCTGACAGTATTTCTTGTCTCCCGTAATTTAAAGCATTTACTGGACATTGACGCAGCACTCCACTTACCTAACCTAAACCTTAGCCAGCCAACTTGTAGCTTTTTGATTTTGATTGTAGTAACCGCCAGCGATTGGCATCTTGTGTGGGACTCCCACCCACTAAATCGGATTCCTTCCACCCTTTTAGACTCGGTTTTATGGCATTATTTCGAAAGCCTACTTAAAGCTAAACTGCTACAATACTTTTCGGACTAACTTTCAGCCAAGAATGAATTGGTTTTCGCATTGCTTTATAGACAGACCCCCATAAATATAAATGTGCAACGGTGGGGCTCGAACCCGCGCACCTATTTAGTGTCTCCTCCGGTCGCGAGGCGCAGGCGAATGCCCCCACTATGCCACCGGGCTCGATAAGCTACACTACTCTACGTAGCAGGTTCTAGTAACCGTAGCTGAGCGTACTTCTTCGAAGCCCAGCTACTGCTCCGATGTCGACTTTGGATGGCATTTGCTGTTTTGGCCTGGTTTTCACGAGTCTAGTCGAGCCCTACGCGATCGTCCTTTGTTAGGTACTACTAGCACTGATGGATTTCAATGTTACATAATTTGCGAACACTCCGCCTTGCTCTAGCCTATTTAGTTTTATTTGAAGCTATATGACGACCGTTTGAATGTGGGTAACCCTTTGTAAATTTGTCCTGCTCAGAGTGCCGCGTTTTTTAGGTAATCGGAATGTTTCGATAAATAAATGCACGTTCTATTCTATTTATGTAAAATTGCGAAATGTGCCCCACCGTCACAGCTACGAATCTGTTCCTTAACGTCTTACCATGGATTAGTATGCTTTAGGCTAGTTGAGATACAAACTTAACCACTTGCTTAGCTTTCTTCGCTAGATGTCATCTCATTTACATCGGCCTACAGCTGTGTTTTTGATCTCAGTCTCTCGCTTCCTCCGTTTGGGTTCCAGCATGCTCCCGTCGCTGTCGCTGGTGTGCCATCTATCTGGCGATTTGATTCTTATCTTCGTTGGAGCTCTCGGAATGTCCGTTTTCGCTTTTGTACTATTTCGCTTTTGTATATCTTCGCCAGTCTAAGCACATTCCGAGATGTGCTGTTAAAATGCTCGCATTGAATTGAAACATTTTTCAACAAAACCGAATGATTTTTGTACGACTTCGTAGCAATGCTAGACCGTATCATTATGCCATCATATCAACATTATGCCGTGTTGAACTTTTTGCACTGTGTCATGTATTTCTGCGTTATAATATGTTATTTTCGGTTAGTAAGCTACGCTGCGTTTCCTACACTAGATGTAGCCAACACAAAGATACTTTGTGTAGATTTTGCAATATCTTTCTGTTACCACACTTTTATCTGTGGCTGGAAGCAAATCTATCCAGTATGGAACCAGTACATTGGCGTTTAATATTATTGTTACTTTCTATGTGGTGTATTTGAGAAAGCCATTGCAGCGTCAATTGCGACAATAGATATAGTACAAAGGCCTGTTACGCACTGGTTATCGCCAATTACTCTCTGATTGTTTCCTCTTTTACGCAGCCCACTTGCCCACTCGTTTGCTAATGCTAGAAAGAAATTTCCTCTGGGAACTGATTCATTGAGGAAATGCTAAATTAACCTCGACGGCGTCGCTACTCTGATGGTGTTGATCGATGTAGCTATCGTAACGATGTTGACTAAATAGCGAGCTATTCGAATGAGTCACTAAAACGTACTCATTGCCGCGATTACCGGCGGTCTTTAGCAGCAGAAGAGTTCTACCGTCGTAGTCGACCTCTATAGAAGTTCAACTGTGTGGAGACTGCTTGGAGATACTTAGAGAAAAGTGTTTTTTTAATGAACTGAGAATCAACGGAGCCTACAGAGATACTTTACACAGAGATTGGGTCACTCGATGTTGGAGCTAAACTACTAATGCATTTTACCTTATTTCAGTGAGTCAACAAGTTCAGATGGCTGTCGCTGGATCTGGGATGGAAATACTGGCAGACGGACTGCAGCAACAACAACAACAGCGCCAGCAATTAGAACAACATCGATATCAGCAGCAACAATATCAACAACATCAGGCACCAAGAATCGACGACGACCCAGAGCAGCAAGAGCAAGAATCACAGCAATTCACCGTACTTTATACGACTGGACATTTTAGCTCAGCGGGTACCTATATTACAGCAGGGCGCTCTGTTGCCTTCAATGCCATACGCCATTCTCGTCGATGAACATCAAATCATATATATATATATATATATAAATATATACACGGAAGAGAACCTTTTGTAGCCTAATTAGTGTATTTACTGCACGAGTGACTGAATATATATATATATATGTTTTATAGACTAATCGAGTTTTGTGGCGTTACTCTGGTCTAATAACAACAACACCAGGTTTTATTTCTTTTTTCCTTTATTGATCATTTCTGATTTGTCTTATTTCTTTCACGTGCATATAAACACCACAGATTTGCTGATAAACAAAATGTACAAACATGTTTTCCACAATATGTTTTTCATTAGACGTTTGCTGGTTGGTTTGATTTATGTGTGTCTCTTGCTCTCTTTACCTCTCTCGACTAAGCGTTGGTAGATGGCGTAGGTGGTAAATAAGAAAAGGTGCGTTTTGGGTAGTTTTCCAATGAATGTATGCATATATTTCTTGCGGCCCTCAATTTGCCATTATGACATCTAAACATGCTTTGCAATAATGTTTTAGATCGGCCGTTTCGAATCGTAAACCGGACGTTACAGTCGGCGCTTGACGTATTCGCTCGGAGCGAGTTCGCCATCATGGCGAAGCTTCGCCAGGAGCCAGGATCGGTGGCCACGATCCTGTCGCTTGGCGAGCCATCTTCGGCAACCCACGGCACAACGCCGAGACGGTTGGTCTCTACTTATTGTTGTTGTTATTGTTGTTGTTTATTTTATTTAGTCTAGTAATTGTGATAATAATAATAATAATAATAATAATAATAATAATAATAATAATAATAATAATAATAATAATAATAATAATAATAATAATAATAATAATAATAATAATAATAATAGCTAGATAAACAATTGGACCAGGCCCTTGGCAAGAACGTCCCACACAGCATACATTGGACTCCTACAGATGCAGAGCTGCAGCTAGAGAGCTGTTAGACAGCTTCCAGTCTCTAGTAGAAAAAGCTGTCTTTCTGGCAGCACGGGACACTTCTAGTGGAGGCTTTCTAAAGTGTCTCCCTTCCCCGCAGCTGCGTACCATGCTGGACAACACCTCATTCCGCATGGTAACAGCTCTTTGAATAGGTGCCCCGGTTTCCAACCCCTACAGTTGCCGCAAATGTGGTACCACAGTAACTGAGGATGGACTTCACCCTCTTAGCTGCATCAAAAGCCATGGTAGAGTTTCAAGACATGCTGGAATCAATGCAATAATAAGAAGAGCCTTACGCAGAGCTGGTATACCAAGCACGCTCGAATCCAGATTCAGGACTTCATGACAACAAAAAACCTGACGGTGTAACAATCCCGCAATGGGCTAACGGCAGATGCTTGGTATGGGATGCGACAGTGTCCTGTACAGTGGCTCCCTCGTATATACGCCGCAGTTCACTAGAGGCGGGATGGGTTGCCGGGCACGCAGATAATGGGAAAATACGCAAGTACCAAGAACTGAAGACAAGTTACATCGTAGTGCCAATATCTATGGAAACAATGGGTCCGGTAAGCAAGGGAACCAAGAGATTCATCAGTGAGCTGGGCCAACGGATTACAGATCTCACAGGGAATCAGCGCGAAGACGAGTTTCTACGGCAACTGCTGTCGCTTGCAGTGTGCCGAGGAAACGCCGGCTGTATTGTCGGTTCCATGGAATGAGCTAGGAGAAGACAAGGAGAACACGTTTACACCTCACAATCGTAACATTTAAACAATGTTAATAAATAATAAAAATAATAATAATACAAAAAAAAATAATAATAATAATAATAATAATAATAAACCGGTGTTTCAAAAATCTTATTATTATTATTATTCGTACCGTATCATACCTTCGGTTTATTAAAATGTATTCTGTACAGAATTCCTAAGAATAAATCGTCTATAGCAGGAACGGTTTTTCTCTATTCACACATACATTTATGTACACACATATGTATGCATACACGTGTGTCCAGGTATGGCTATACGTACATATGGATAGAAGAATTACATATGCAGCGATGCTAGTATTTTGGCTGTTCCGTAACTAATTGTCTGCTTGACAATTTTGACGGTCTTGACGGCTTTCGACTGCCGCCGCTGCAGGCTACTAGAAGTGCAGAGCAGCGCTCGGCGAGCCGAAGTTCGGGTGTTCTACAGCGATGCATCAGGAGACTCACAAGTTGCCGTGTTCCCTAACGCACAACTCGCCGATGGACGCTGGCATCAGGTGAGTCGCGAGCGATTCTGGGCGGCACTTTAGCGGACCACCTCGCTTTATTGCTCTCGTGTTATTTGTACGTTGCTGACGCCTCTGCTGCCGAAGTACGCATGCAACACCAATACAATATCCGGTTCCATAGAGCGATACACACAATATTGTGTGAATGGGACGCGGTTAGCTGCTAAGGGCCGAGGTGTAATAGCCAGTCAACGAAAAATGAAACCCTAACTCATCTTATGACAGGGTAGCTAAATAATAATAATAATAATAATAATAAGAATATACGCGACTTCCGCATGCAACACGCGCCCACAAACATGATGCCGAGAAACCTCAACGCACCTAAATTAAATATGGAGCTTTCACGATCTTGACTGGAAACTCTACCAGAAATGGACATACCAACGAACGCGACATCAAAGTTAACCGCACAATTAATAAAGATTGCTTGTTCAGGCCTAGCAACAACGTGCAGCGTAAACACAACATTAACAACAAAATTATGCTGTATGCATGTACTTATACTAGCTAAGTCTATTCGAGATCGAAAACACACAGACTTCGAAAACGAGGAAAGCACCTCGAACTAAGGTGCTTTTACTTTGTTCCCACCGCTTTGAATACATTAGGTTCATATATAATTGTGTGTTGATAAGTTCATGAAGGGTATTGCGAAACGGACGTAATATATCATTGTGGGCGATCGACGCGAGGCACAGTTTCCGAGACATGCGTTGTTTTTGGCCTGTCGTCAGAGGAAACACGGGTACCCTTATAGGTGTAATAAGCTGAGTTGTAATAGTCAGGGAGCAGTGAGACGGCGACAGACGTTTACATCTCAGAATTGTGTCAAATAATAATAATAATAATAATAATAATAATAATAATAATAATGCACAAACGTAGGTGGCATTGCGATTTTCGGGAGACGAGCTGGCATTGTTCGTCGACTGCACGCGGCTCGGAGCCCGCATGCTACACGGAGGCCGGACCCAACCTACGAACAACTCGCAGTTACTGCTACTGGGGCAACCGGAAGCCTATGCGTTTCGGGTAAGTCCCCCAAGGCTACAAAATGGAAGGCCTGAGAGCCAGTTGCATTAACCTCGATTTGGTTCTAGATGATTGCCCGTAGCTTTTTCGACCGCACAACGTGTTCCAAAAAGCTATCTATGGCATGGCAACAACACTTCCTCTGCCCACGGGCAACGGACTCCATTTTCTGTCGTAGCCGAATCGAGTCGGCGTCATAATAATCTATGGGCAACTAAAGAACCTAAATAAATTTGAAATATAATAATCGAGACTACTTTTGCTACTGTGTAGAACAACAGAAAGGTGACCTTGAGTTACCACTCATTAAAGGGGAGCAGTACGAACGTTCGCAAGACAAGTAGACCTAGACTACAGCATAGAGAAGTAAACGAGTATTTTGGATTATAAGTTAGCGTTCAAACAGGCTCGCGTATTGCTGGTATCCAATCTTGTTTTGAAGTCAACTTCGCTTTTCTGTTTTCTAGACTTTTTCCATAGGGAAACAAACGTATATGCGTACATTCTACAGATTGGAGGACGTGATGAGCGACGTCGCTGAATGGCATGCTGTGCAAATAGTACGCGTGGTATACCATTTGCGTAGAACACATTCGAGGCAATTGTCCCTGTATGTGAATCGATTCGAAGCATATTTCTCGTATGTGAAGCATCTGCAGGCCACTCTTGACTTGAAATATATATAAAACCCAAAAAGTTGTTGGGGAAAACTCAACATGTCCGCTTGTGCTGCCGCTCTAAGGATCCTGATATGAGAGGGTGACGTGTGTATTTAGGTGTACATGTCAACTTCGCATTTATAACTGGTTCTAGATATATATAGATAAACTGTGGCATCTATTAAAGTTGTCATATATGCTACCACAAGGACTTTTAGGGAAACCCTAGATATCTTAACATGTCCGGCTTTGGACTCGTTGACTTTAGCAGCTCTGTTGTTATTGATTGTAATTGCCGTAACCGCCTTAAGCCGAGGCCGAAGCTGCGCTCAGACCCGTTACATTTTGTCCTGGGATAATTTATCAAATGCTGACAAAACGGCAGCGCACAATAATGCAGTATTTGTTAAGGCCTTGTTTAAATACGGCCCATACAAAGAGATCCGGAAGATTGAAATCTGGACTATTTGGTGGCCAAAAGGGTTTCGGCCAGAACACGCCCAAATTGTCGTCTAACCAGTTTTGCACCAATTGCTTGTGTGAGTGAGTGCAGCAAGGCATCGCGTGCCGCCTTGCTGAGATATGGCCGGCTTTCGGCGGTCAATTTAGGTTTCACAACATTTAACTTCTCGGATAGTTGAAGAAGGAAATGATCTCGTCCACGCTCCTCTTGGCCCATAGCGATTCCCCACCACCGCCACTCTTCGCTCCAATTCCGGGTCTAGAATATGTGCTTCCGCCATTGCGATTGCGTCGAATGTAATCTACAGGTTCTGACGAACACCGTAAACATCAACAGGGCAAACACCATTTTTGTCTACTGCACTGTGTACACAACTAGTTAGCCGACAATTGGACATGTTTTGGCCACTAAACAGTCTATGTTTAAATCCTCTGGGTTCCTTTGTGTGGGGCGTAGTGAGGACAACGAACCCAAACTCATTATTCTAGGTGCCCTAATAGCAAACATATGACAATTTTACTAGAGGCCACAGTTTGTTTTGATTAACCTGGCATTTAACACATAAACCAAGCAGCATAATTACTTTTAAGACTAGTTTTTATTGCATATACATCGATACAGAAATGCATAAAAACTAGAGTCAGATCATGACTCCTATGACGATTATTGTTGTTGCTCTTAAAGTAGATAAATCAATGTTAGTTGCCTCGAGCACCTACCTAACGGCGAGTGTAGAGCGACTACACTCTAGACTTATGTGGCTAACCGCACGCGTTTGTTATGTCGATGGGGCGGTGGGCCGCCCAATTCGCCGGCGATTCGCTCCAACGCAATGATGTTGGCCTTTCGCTGTCGCCGGCGCGTTATCCGAACCTGTCGAACTGTGTGTGTGGAATCTCGGAATCTTGAATCGACCTTGGAATCTACGCGTTGATCGCAGGGCGACGTCGAGTACGTGCAGTTGGCGTCGGGACCAAACGTCCTTCAGCGTCTACAGTGTCCGCTTCTCGACGGCGAATGTCCGACGTGCGCCCAGTTTCAGCTGATGCGCAAACAGCACGAGGAGAAGATCGCCCGGCTGCTCGTCGATAACCAGCAGCTGAAGCGGCGCGTTGAGCAGCTTTCGCTGATGATGTTCTCGATCAAGGACAGCCTGGAGACGTTCGAGAGGTTCAGCATGCCGCACTGTTGGCCCGACGGACGCCGAGTCGAGAACGGCACGCGGTGGCGTGAAGGTTGCAATGAGTGCACATGCGTGGTAGGTTGTTGTTGTTGTTACATCGTTGTTGTTGTTGTTGTTGTTGTTGTTAGTTTTACTGATGCTTATACTGCTTCCAATCATGGCGACATGCATCGACTAAAAGACGCGTCACACCGCATGCGACACACTTGCGATGCTGTTTTATAGTAGTGCAACGGTGGTTTTGCAGTGCCTGCATCATAGTAGTGTTCCTATTGGATTCAATGTTGTTCTTTAGTGGATTCCGTGGTTAAGCTTAAGTTGTTTTACAGCGACTCTTTAGTCGTCTCACAATGGCTCTGAAGTATCTTCAGCCTCACAATGGCTCTCCAGTGCGTTCACAGTAGCGATCCTCTAGCTGTTGCCCGAAGAGAACCTTGCGCTCGACAAGATTTTTCTTTAAAATAATATAATAAATAAATATTAAAAACGAAAACGCACAACACTAATTCATAATTAATAGACTAACAGATAAATCAGCAGCTAATCTATTCGTTTCATTTGATTTGCTCTTTCAATCACAATTTATAAACGATAGGCAATCCATTCGACAATGATGTATGTATTTATTCATACATTTCAACTGAATGCCAGCTAGTGAAACGTAACAACAAAAGCACAACATGGTCACTAGAAAGCATAGATGTGGCATTGACCTATATGTCTCTTCTCTCTCTCTCTCTCTCTCTGTTGCTCTCGTGTGTATGTGTTTGTAAAGAACAAAGAGATAACCTGTTCACGGGTGCAGTGTCCCAGCCGAGTGGACTGTTCGGATCCGGAGCTGGACACCTGCTGCCAGGCGTCATGCGGCCGAAACTGCTCTGACGGCTGGAACATCCTACCGCATTCTACGGTTGTCTATAAACGCTCGCATCGTGGATGCGTGGTAGCCACGTGCAATGTGAGTTTACCGCGCTTGGCTTCGTAGGAGACGTAGCCTTGTTTCGTTCGATGTCTAAGAAAAGCAGATACTATCTTCGACCGTGGTCTCGCAGCCTAAATCCCGCTAGAAGTCACACAGAATCTTAAAACGTGCAAAGTTGAGTTTAAATCATATGAAATACTGAGGCAAAGATGTGTCAAATGAACTACTGTTACTCGTAAGTAGCGACGTACTGTACGCAGGTTATCTGGTAGAGTATGGTAAAAAGTATTAGGAAATGTGCAATAAAAGTTTGTCTTGTATCCCTCAACGTTGCTTTTTAGAGCTCTGTATATCTAGTACATTTTGCGGCATTACAATGTTAATACTTCTAAAAAAATTAATCTCAAGTTGCAGATAAACAATAATGACCGAAATAGCCATATATATATATATATATATATATATATATATATATATATATATATATATATATATATATTTGTAATAGTTACTTGATGAATCAATTTTTCATTCGCTTAACGAGTGAACGTACGCATTACCCTTGTGTACCAGGGGGCATAACGCTGCTGTTAATACATACCCAATTTGCACTCGCGCGTTCTTCTTGTCTATGTGTTAAGCGCCTTCCATTGGAATAGCCTCTCTCGAAGCGATTTGTTCCTGCACCTAATTCCTAATTACCAACTCTTCATAACATACTGCGCGCTTGTGTCTAGTATACCTGCTTAACGCATCCGCTAACAGTTAATTGCCTCTTGTATTACCGTATAGCCATTCTATCCCAAACACATTTCCTTTGTAAGTGATGTTCTGCATTTGCCCTACTTTTAATTTATCCAGTGGATACATTAGTGTCTGCACATTGTTGACTGCTCATAGGTTAAGCACAGTATAACAAGGCTAAAAGTCTTCCATGAGTCAAGAGAAGAGATAGGAAGAATTAGTTTAACATATGGCTAGAAGTCTTCCCCTCCACCTGCATAACCTTGAAAAATGACCGCAATTGTGCCGAAGCAGTCATACAGGGGCAGATGCTGAAAAGTTTGTTCCGAGTGTCAATGTGTCTGTTTATACATAAGGCGGGAACATGTCATGAAAGTTTTTTTAGGTTCATTAATTGATTCGTTCATGCATTGGTTGACGTCGATTATGGCGGATGATGTTAAACGATGATTTATGGATTATTCTGTTTTCCGGTGCCGATACAACAATGACGACGACAACAACAACAACAACAACAACAACAACAACAACAACAACGACGACGACGATGACGACAACAACAACAATAATAATAATTTTGGCACGAACGCTCGCAGTCGGGAGTGTTGAGCTTCCGCAATGAGAGCTGTGCGCCGTTGCCATGTCCTGAAACTGACCACATTTTCGAGGAGGGTGCATGTTGCGCCACCTGTCGCCGCGATGACCATTGTGGAACGTTCGAAGGCATCTGTGCTGAGCACGCCACTTGCGTTGGGCACGGCTTCAGCGCAAAGTGTCTCTGCAATGAAGGCTACGCTGGTGAAGGCCGGGTTAAGTGTGAGGGTAAGTTACGTAAGTAAGAAAGTTAGTAGGTATATTTGGCTGTCATGTCAGATGTGTATAAGTAAGTAGGGGTTTCCGGTCGAGCCCGGTGGCGTGGTGGCATGTGTCTGCGCCTCGCGACCGGAGGAGACACATAGGTGCGCGGGTTCGAACCCCACCGTTGCACATTTGTATTTACGGGGGTCCGTCTATGAAGCAATGCGAAAAACAGTCCCATGGACGTTAAATATTGGCTGAGAGTCAGCCCCGAAAGGATTTTTTTTTTGTAAGTAGGGGATCCGATTGAGTCCGGTGGCGTCGTGGCATGCGTCTGCGTCTCGCGACCGGAGGAGACACATAAGTGCGCGGGTTCGAAACTCGCCGATGCACATTTGTATTTATGGGGTCCGTCTATGAAGCAATGCAAAACGCAGTCCCATGGACGTTAAATCTTGTCTGCGAGTCAGCCCCGAAAGGATTTTTTTAAAGTAGGGGATCCGAAAAGATAGGTGCCACCCGTTGATGGTGAACTTGGGTTCTAGATGAAGAATTCGTCTTAATCATACTACATAAGCATTTCAGGCTTATTCCATAGTTCTCTGAATAATTTTCGTAGATATAAGTTCCTATTGTATGTTGGGTAACTAAACATTTTAGGATGTGTGATATCTTTTGGCTTTTACAGATATCGATGAATGCGGAAGCGAGACGCTCCACCACTGTCCGGCGAATAGCGTATGCATCAACCTGCCCGGCAATTACAGGTCGGTATCAAGCGTTCATCTTAATTCAACTAAGGCTAACACTGCTGTTTAATACATAACATATTTAGTTGGTATATATATATATTTATATATATATATATATATATATATATATCTGTTTCCAAAATACTTTTAGAAAGGTCATATTTAAAATATGGACTTTACAGTAATAAGTGGCACGTTGTAATTATCTGCTGTACTATGCAATACAACTAAATGACGAAAGCAACGTTTTCGGAAACACAACGAAGCGTAATAATTGCGACATACTCAATTCGCTTGACAGACTTGAGGTCCATAATAATAATAATAATAATATTCTCCTGCTGGTGCTTCTGCCGCTGCTGCGGGCGGGTGTAGTTGTCACTGTCGCGAGGGGTTCACGACGGACGCGCGAGGCTTTTGCGTTGACGTCGACGAATGCCTCGAGAAAAACTTCTGCGATGCAAGCGCAACCTGCGTCAACACCATCGGTAGCTACGAATGCAGATGTCCACCCGGCTACCGCAGCGAAGGCCGCGCCTGTAAACGTATGTATCCGTAGTATACGGCCTCGATTCATTGGGCTGGAACAGACATACACACACACTCACAGCAGAGTCCTGTTGTTGTTTCTGTTGTTGTTTTACTGTCGCCACTTTTCGTCTCTGCAGCCATTATGCCCTTATTGTTAATTTGTTGACTTCATTCAGTAACAAATATGCGTGTCGTCTGAACTATGGGTGAACTAGTTGATTTGAAGGTTTTTACATATGCGTTCCCTACTCTATGGTAGATAGATGCAGTGCTTCTAACCGCACGATCGTTTTGGGGACTCGCTCTCCTATTAATCTGCTCCAATACGCTCTGGCATACGCTGAGGTCAATCTTTGACAAACAAGTCAGTCCTCCCCGTAATAGGGTGGTCTCGCGCAATTGAATGGTGCAATTTGCCGTACGTATAATAATGCCTTACGTACACCGTGTACTGTGTATTTTTGTTGTTGTTGTTGTTGAGCAACGTATTCGCTTTTGGATCATCATATACTCTATCAATGTTGAGTTGCCTTTGACCTTTGGAGGCGGATCGAAACTTACCCGTTCGAAGTGTTCGCAGACTCTCTCCCGGTGCTATGTGAGCTGCTACGTAAATGGCCCTGCATTGCTCGCATACGTCAAGAGAGATACGAGCAGCGCGTGTACTGCTATCAAACACTAGCCCACACTAACTAGTTACGTTAATACGTGCATACAAAGGGAGCAGACAAACCGGGGAGGGGGGGGGGGTAACGGGGAAAGGGAACAGTCATCAACGATAACACGTTGTTTGCCGGCGTCGCCATTCTCTCTCCTGTATCTGCAATCTGGCCCGTGTAGCGGAATGCGGTTCAGCATGTGAGCATGGCGGAATCTGCGTTGCTCCAGGACGCTGCGAATGCCGCCGGGGCTACCGGGGCTCCCTCTGTCAGTACGACGTCGACGAGTGCAGCGAGGGCCTGGATCTCTGCGGTCCCCACGCGACCTGCACAAACCTGCCGGGATGGTACAGCTGCCAGTGTGAGCCGGGCTTTCAGCCGATGCCTCAAGTCAACGGGTCGACGCTGTGCGTGGGTAAGTCCTTCGTGCGCTCGTGATCTGGCACGTGTCCGAACATAGCAATAAGGGCAGAGTTTGTAGTCAGGTAAAAATATTGGTCAACAATATCTATCTATCTACGGCTACGACGCTGATTTGCGCCTCTTTTTTGACTTTCTTTCTCTAACGCGAGGTATGTCGGCGAGCATAGCTGTCCTCCGGTCTCCGTCTGATTCCGGAGTTCCTCTCTAGATAAACGTCCGCGGTGATACCCTCAACTGCCTGCATTGAGTACCGTCGATTGATACAAATAGAGTTAGGGGCTCAAAAATATCAAATTGATAGGCGGCGGCCAAGGCAACAGTTACAGTACCACGAGACAGCCAAGTCAGGTGCTCAAAATGAACATATTGCGTAGTTAAACTGGATCAGCGCTTTCTCAAAGGGTTTTTCATGCAGTTTATACACAGGCACTCGTTATAAGACCGAGATGCGCTCTTCGTGCACTTCGTCGTCTTTGTGGATTCTAAAAAACTCTAAAATGTTGTGGTAACTAACATCAGCCGATACATCATCGAACGAGGACACACTTAACTCTACTTACCTCCGAAAGACGACTTTAACGGGCAACCCGCGGCCGTCAATCCCGAGCTAGCCTAAAAACCTTCCCGAAGTGCTAGGACAAGCTAATTTCAATCAGTGTTCCCATAATGACCCAGTTACTCCATCGTCTTTATATATATTTTCTCTAGCCATATATATATATATATCGAATGGCATGCCGAGAGGAATATAGGTAGCAATGTTATATGCATGCTTAATATAATTGAAATGAATGTAATGACATATATATATATACGCTTGCTTTGAGTGGCCTCTGATCCAACGTGTCGTTCCTCCGTGTACCCCGTCCGTCCAACGCAGACGTGGACGAGTGCGTGACAGGGCAGCATTCGTGTCCGCTGGAAAGTGAATGTGTCAACGAGCCTGGCTCGTACGCCTGCGTTTGCCCCGATGAAGGTCTTGATGAGGGCGGCCTCGTCTCGTTGTCATCGGCCGGCGTCTTCACCGCCACCTCCACCCCCACGACCACCCCCAAGTGCAGCCCGAGCTGTCGCGTGACGGACCACGAGCGTGGCTGGGCGCACATCGTGCCCAACGGCAGCTACTGGATCGATGAGCACTCGTGCACTTCGTGTACGTGCCGCCAGGGGGCGGCCAAATGCCAGCCGCTCGAGTGCGGCGACTGCAGCGCCGCAAAGGCGAGTCAACGCTGTTGCCCGCACTGCTTCCAGAACGACGAGGCCCAGTGCCGCATTCGCAATGAGCAGGGCACGCTGGTCAAGCTGATCGCCAACGGCCAACGCTACACGCACGGCTGTCAGATCTGCGAATGCGTGGTTAGTTTCTCGTGCCGTTGCCGTAACTCTTCTTGCGAGGTGTCTTGTCGTGGTAGAATATAGAACAAACGGAATATAAAAAAAGCGCGTGATACCACTTTGCATACAGCGCAGGAGAAGTAGTCCTCTAGAATCAAAATGTCCTATATTTTCTAAATGTATTTTTTGTTTGTATATGGAATTTGTTTGTTGTAACAATAACGCAATCCAGAGGAGGAAATGTAAAAAAAAACAATCTATATATATACGCATACACACATATCCAACTCTATATAGGAGTTTCTATGTTTCACCTTAAGGCGTATCAATACTATCAATCGACGGCGACAAAATGAAGGTCGTAGAGACAATAGACATTTATTAACGGATGTTGTCTTTATGTCTCCGGGGCTCGGCTGGTGGCTGTGCAAATGAACGGTTGCTGCTGCTTGGTTACCCTGGGCTTTAGTTCGGTCAACTCGATTGTTGGACGTCGACATGCCCCCGGCTGAACTGCTCCAGTCCTCAGTTCCCGCCAGATCTTTGCTGTCCGATTTGCGTTGATCAGGACCCGTGCGCGCCTTTGGGCCCGCTCTGGCGTTCCGACAGTGGTCGGCCACCCGACGCATTGGCCCGACGTCGTGACGCTCCGGAAGATCCCTCTGAAAGAGCGTGTCACCAGCCCGCCGACTCGCTATTCAGCGGGACGCTACCAACACCACTAGGACGGGTTGCTCCGTGCAAGGGGTGCCGCTCGGTCAGTGACACTTATATATGTATATAAATATAAAAATGTTTACACTTCATTATGAGTTATTATATATATATAGTTATTATATATATATATATATATAGGTGTTCCAGAATTCGCCCAACAAACTTTCAGATCCTGTACAACTAGGCAAAAAAATATTTTTTTCCAATGGAACAAGGAGCGGAAGGATGGATAAAAAGCTCGATACAAGCATTTTTTGTAGCTTCGCTCTCACTTTAAAAGAATAAATTTACGCCACTTGCTTAATTAGATAATTCTTTTTTCGCCGAGTTTAGTTAGACCCCGAAATTTGTTAAGTAAATTTTGAAAGATCTTGTGGATATTATATATATATATATATATATTTATTTATTTATATATATATATATATATATATATATATATATATATACATGTATATATATGTATATATATACCTACAAGGGCCTAAACATTTTAAGACTTGAATCGATGAGTATTTATGATTTTACAATGAGATGATGAAGAGCACTTATCCAACCTTCAAATCCCTATATTTTTCAAAGTTTTTTTTCCATCAAATATATTTTGAAATATAGAATTTAATGTTTTTGCGCTTCTTTATCGGTCCTATTCGAATTAACGCTTTGGTAGTCTTGACCTCACAGCTGTCTATCATGACTTTCAATTTAACATTATCACCTCAGACACCCTTCTCACAGCCATGCCTTAACTCAAACTTGTCAAAACTAATTCTGAAAAAATCTTCTGTCGTTCTATATCCCTAATAGGAAGCTGTCGAGCATGATTTTCGTGCTTTTCTTTACATGCTTGTTTGTGACCAAATTAATGTCTGAATAAAGTTACCATTGCTGATGCTCTCCGTCTGTCGCAAAACTCACCAAACTACTCACAAACTCGAGTTATATTGATGAGTTGATCGCCAAGGCTTGCTACATAACTGTTGCACAAGGTTTTTCTTAGACAGACCTTTGCCCAGGTGCTCCAGATGCATGTTCTAACCTTCCAAGAGGTTAATTGGCCTCTCCTTGTGATAGGTCCAATAGGTACAACATTACACAGAATTTTACTTATTTTTGGAGCTATGCGATGGGTGGGTAACAGTCCAAAACAAACCAGACTCTTTTAATGCCTCTAGTTTGTCTTACTTTGTATCGAAACTGTGCTCGCTGGTAAACTAAATGTTTGCCTTAATGTGAATAACAAATTATAATATTAAAATAGACAAATATTATGTCAGACCGTACGTCGAGATTAATTCACCTTGCCATTAGAACGCTTAATTTTGTACGGCGGTTGTTTTTGCTTTGGAGACCAATTCTGTAAACCTTCTTATTATCCAGGCTTAATGATTCTTACGGAGCGCACCTACAAGGTCGTCTCATAAGAGGGGCCTTTTCAGTCTCTCCATCCGGAGGTTAATTGAGGACATCCTATAGCTAGTTATTCTATCCTTATGTTCGAAGGAATCAGCCTAGAGAGAACTTGTATGGCTGCTGTGCACTTCGTGCGAATTGTCTGAGGCAGCATGTTTGTAACCTTGTTAGACGCGCACTTCTATAGGGGTGCAGGCTACAACACTGATGCTATCTACTATTAAAAAAAAAACAATATATATATATATATATTGAGATGCCAGTCTAACACGAGTAATGATTGTTGTAAATTGTTTGTGAGCCGTTTTTTCCTTCCCCCGGATGATGTCGACTGAATTATAGAAAAATAATCCGAACAATGACAAAAACTAAAAGCCAAATTAAACAAAAAAGTGCCTACAGGTGTTTAATTTTGGTGGTCAGATATGATTCCAACAGTCCCGCTGAATCAACATGTCTTTCGCATTACTTAAATTGTAATTTCATGACGTTTCAAAAACGATTTTAAAGTTCGAGGTAATCTTATGTCTTCTGGTTTTTAATTTTTTTGTTGTTGTGGTGTTGTTGTCGTTGTTGTTGTTGTTGTTGTTGTTGTTGTTGTTGTTGTGTCATTTGTTGTCATTGTGGTTGGATTGTTGTTGTCATTGTGGTTGATAGAATGAATGAATGAAACACATAGCTTTATTCATGAGTACTTGCAAATACACTCGAAAGTATACAGCCTCTGTACTGTTGTTGTCGTTATTCTTGTTGTCATTGTGGTTGATTGTTGTCGTTGTTCTTG
Source organism: Dermanyssus gallinae (assembly GCA_003439945.1). Taxonomy (NCBI): domain Eukaryota; kingdom Metazoa; phylum Arthropoda; class Arachnida; order Mesostigmata; family Dermanyssidae; genus Dermanyssus; species Dermanyssus gallinae. Next base: position 76,202 of record QVRM01005835.1, on the reverse strand, counting down.
TTGTCGTTGCTGTTATCGTTGTTTTTATTGTCGCTATCACTGTTGACGCCTATGTAGAGTTTTGAAACTGCCGTTGCTGTTATCGTCCGTTTCTCTGACGTGGACATTCATTCTCTTCATGCGTGTGTCTGTGTACGTGTGTATTTCTGTGTGTTGGTTTGTTTTTGCAACCCCGGCAGGAAGCCGAACTTGTGCTGTACAACTCCGTAATCTCTACTACCACGTCTTCGTATTTCTCTCACGACAAGCGTTCTAGTCGCCGGAGCCTTCACGAGCCTGAGCATCTGTTCCAGGGGTAACTGTCAATTTTCTCAATAACGACTTGCTCGAAACGCTCCTTGCCGCCCGCATGTATTGAATACTCTTTGGTCCGTTCGGTCATTCCTCAGCACGTAAGCCGAACCGATGCATGCATGGCAATACGTAGACGAATGAGCATGTGTGTATCACTAATCTACATACGCCTTGTTTCCTTTTACGAGCGGCTAACAACAACAAAAGGGGGTGGTGTATGATTGCATATCGTATATTGCAGTGTATTGTAGTGGGCTTGTATCCGTACTGCCAGTTCAAACAAATAATACGTCATAATAACAACAGACAGGTACTGACGACTGTGGCCTTCCAACAAAGTTCTATAACCCGGCATGAAGCTCGTGCAGTCGTTGAGGCTAAGTACTAAGTACTATCGTTCTACCCAATTTAAAGGCAGAAATAATACAGCAGACATTGGTGTATCGATGTCGACACGCTTTTTCTTGAATGTTCAGTGCTTCGAACGCCGCACTACGGAAACGCTCCGTTAGTTTTGCAAGCGTGCCGTCGCGTGCATTTATTGCTGCTGGGGTCACCCGAAAGGCGGGGATTGCTGGATGAAGCGTTAAGGTGAACTCTCGACTCATTGGCTACTCTTGTTTGTGGTGTATTGTCATTGCCGCTTGCAGAGTGGAGAAGTACTTTATCAGCTGCGTGTTGCTGGTGCTCGTAGCAGTCATTCTCACCCAACAAGTGGTGCTCGGAAGGCGGCAGCGATCAACGCAACGACGAACTTCGGATGACCGAAGTTTCCGAACCCCTAGCGGCCGGCTCGGCGACACCCCCACGTCACCGACACTTCAGCAGCGACCTCAGCAGCCGACAGTCGCCGCGACGCCTTCGACGCTTTCAGCGGCGTCCTCAACACCGCACCAGCTGGAACAGGGCGTGCGCCACGCGTATCCGCCTAGCCACCAACACTTTTAGTATGTGTCAACACAAACAGTACACATATTGTACGTAAATGTACATATAATTGAAGTCGTTTTTAGTAAGATATAATATATATATATATATATATATATATATATATATATATATATATATATATATATATATGTTTACGTATTGATAGAGTCTGTTGACATTTACAGCATCTTTAGCAGGGTTAGTTACATTTAGTTACAATAGATTTGTAACAGTACAGTCAGAAAAGCCTTGTGCCTATATAGAGCTGGTTCATAGAAAACACGAATATTACAGCAGTCACCGCGTTACCGATGTCAGTTACTGATGCAGCGAGAAAACAGTCACTGTCAGTCGGTCGAAACAGAGATTATAACACTCATAACAATATATGAATTTAGCATCACATGTATTTCACTCATATTGAGTATGCATGGCAATATGTTTTTAAGCATAATAGTCATTATAACCGACAAACAACGTGCTTTGCAGTCACTATGAGCGCGTTCAGCTGGTCTACTCGCAGAGCGAGAAACTGCATTAAAGTTACCGCAGCAGATAGAGCCAACCACGAGCTTTTATACTTTATTGCCACGTTTGATACGGCCAACCAAGGTCGTTTGTATAGACTACAAGCGTTAAGGGAAGGATAGTTATTGTCTTATTAGCGAAATCGGACTCAACGTTTAGGGCCAACAACAAAAAGGTGCTGCTCATTAAATGTCATCGTGCGGGCACGGCTATATATATATATATATATATATATATATATATGTGTGTGTGTGTGTTTTTGTAGGATCATTAATAGGAATATTTCACATAGGTGTTACTTATTAGGCCAAACTTGCACAAAACATATATCACTGTGGCCACAGTCAATACGGGCGCCTGTTACAAGCGCAATGGGAACGGGAGGATACTTTAGAATGCAAACCCGCCTCAAAATCTCACTTCACGTCAGTGGCGAAGTGCACTCAACTGCCAGGTGACGTGCTTGCAAGGCGGCGGACGTTCAAATGTAATATAGCATATACATTTTGCAAATGTATCGTGTGTTTATAGTTTGTCCAATACGATCTTAGACTGTAGCACCACGTACATCTCTCGAAAATCGTAGTCTTAATGCGAGATGTATTGTGCTGATTGATGGATTACCGGCGGCTATTCATGCATACATACATACATACATATTTTTTTTTGTTGTTAATATGTGACCAAGAGTTCCCTCGTTGCAGCCTTAGAGATGCGTTAGAGCCTGTACGTACTTACCTTACATAGAACAGCGGCGACAACCTGAGAAGAAACGTGATTTTCTTGGTGACATCGGTTTTAACAACAGGGCTGCGACTTTCCAGCCTTTGATTTTACATTTTTGTATGCGTATATACGTTACGATTCTGTGGACGAAAGTGATCGACAACGTGGGACACAGTGTGCAACGTATGATCATGTAGCTAGCTGGCAGGCGTGTGCATGCAAGAAAGAGATTACATACGATATATTTAAGTCTACTTCAAGTGATTTAAATAAATGCTATTTATTAGTCTCGATAAGGAGACCCCAGGCTAAACGTGCCAGATTGTATTTTCTAGCGTGTCAGTGGGCATCGTGCGATTGCTGTGCGCGGTAATATCGGCTGCTTTTCGTAATTATATGATGAGAGGAATCATTAACGAACCTAATAATCTAGCTCGATGATTTGTACACACTGTACAAACGACTATTTTTTAAATTTTGTTCCTATTGCGTACAAATGACTATTTTTGCTTGATTTGGTTCTCATTGCGCACAACTGACTATTTTGTATTATACCATACTGCGATTTGTCGGTTTGTCTCGCTGATTTCGTTCCGTATAATATTTTTATTCTACCCTAATACCCAAACAAACCTTAAGCTAGTTTTTCTTCCCGTGCTCATATAATGTACTACATCATTGATTTCTGTTATAGAGCGTACATTTGCCACATTACGTTATTTTCCTCCTGGAACCTGTACTTCCCTACTTTTTCGTTACAGTCTGTTTGACGATCCATCAAGAGCCCCAATGAGTTTTAAGATACTATAATGTATATAAATTAGCGTTCTAAAAGGTTTGACCTTCTGTACCGTTAAGTTTTACTGTTTATGGCTTCATTTGCCTTTAGCTTTTCCGCTACAAACAACAATTTCACCTGGGCTTTAGGAGTCTAGAATTTGATATCGAACAACAACGTCTACAATTAGTTCGTTTAAATGAGTTTTATCAAACCGAGTGAACTTAACGAAGTTGCATTTGTAATTATAACAGCATCTGCAGAAGTGATAGCTTACAAAGAGACTTTTTGCATATCCCTTGTGAGTAGGAAGTGATTATCCGACCGACCACATATGAATGAATGAAACACATAGCTTTATTCATAATTAAATCATACACACACGCCTATATCTGATATAATAAACACCCTATATATCGCGCTGACAAAATGTATCACCCACAAAAATTACTATTCAATTATTAGCGATCCATCCAACTTATCCGCTACTAGGAAACTATCAATAGGAAGAATACGTTACACATGTGGCCAGTAGCAAAAGTACCATCTTACTAGTTTGCCAAGCTTTTTCATGTATTGAGATCGGTGCAAGGCAAAAACAGGCGGGCGGGCAATATCCATCTGCCGGAAGTTGACGAATATCGCGGAGGCCAAGCTGACCGATAGGAGCATAGCTGCCATGAGCGGAGGATGAGCTACGTGCAATATACAATAATATTGCTCTCACTGCGCTCCCACGACGTTTTCGATGCAATGTCGATGCAACAATTCCGAATCTGAGGAAGTAGGGAGCAACGAACATATGCTTAGTGGGTCTGTTAGTCGCACGGTAATCGCTGGTAGCTGCCGCACTCTGTCGAGCCCGGTGGCGTAATGGCATGCGTCTGCGCCTCGCGACCGGAGGAGACACATAGGTGCGCGGGTTCGAGCCCCACCGTTGCACATTTGAATTTATAGGGGTCCGTCTATGAAGCAATGCGAGAAGCAGTCCCATGGACGTTAAATCTTGGCTGAGAGTCATTTTCACTACATATATATATTTTCACTACATATATACACATTTGTATATCAATGACAACCTGCATGTCATACCTATACTCAGCCTAAAAGACTTAACCAAGCTGATACTATCACCGGAACCGTCGCCACCTCACCTCACGTCACGTATAATGTGTGGCACCATGAACACCTTGAACTAATTTTATAAAACAATGTGTATTATTCTGAGTCTAGTCGTATGCCCGCCGCCGGCTGCAACCTGGGGCAATCGTCGTAGAAAATCCTTAAAATAGCACAGGTCTAACGAATCCCAGCTGCATGAAGACACGACTCTAATGCAGATATATATATATATATATATATATATATATATAGAGAGAGAGAGAGAGAGCGAGAGAGGAAATATTGTGATGATTTATTAATCATTTACAACACGTTTGCACACTCGGCAGTGCTCACCTATATATATATATATATATATATATATACACAAACATGTGTGTTTTGGGAATGCCGGTTACAATAACTGTTTTCAGAATGCCTGCGCTTTGGCGTTCTTAATCTATCCGTATGATCCCGTCTTAAGTCTTACGTGTTGTTAGCGAGTGCTCTTGCACACTAGATTCTCTCTCTCTCTCTCGTTGTGAAACGAATTACACCCATTCGAACGTGGCCTCATTCGTGCGCAGCAGGCCAGATCGACGCTATCCTTCGCCGCGAATATAGTTTAACGTCGAAACAGAGGTCACGCATATACGCACCCTAACGTATGCTTCCGACGCCAGCTAATGATCTGAGTCGATTGAACACCCGAATAGTCGATAATTAAGCCGCTAATGATTGTCCTTTGGCGACAATTGGCCGGAGCAAGCCGCCGGTTGGACGTGGTATACAGCACCACAGAAACAGCACGGCGCTGTACCCCGCTGCACATCTTCCCAACCAATCGGAAGGGAAATCGGCATCCCGCGTCGATCTGTGTACACGCATGCAACGTTTGCAGCGAACAGTCTGCATCTATGAATTTGAAACTAATTTCCTCGGGCAGTCACTTCCGGCAGAGTAGCTCCCGTCACATTAATGTTTGCTGCCACAATTAATGTGATCACAAACGTGTAACGTTGATACGGTGCAGTTAACTGTAGCCTGTACTCTCCTGCACACCACAAAGACAGAGCTTGTAATATAAATAATAGCGCCAGCAGCGAGTAACAAATAGCGTCATGTTTTCAAGTTGCCTCATCATGCAGGGAATATACAAACTGCCGAAACGGTCCTGCCAATTGGATAACTAACTATACGTACCGTTTGCTTAATCACTCGTAACATCGTCTGGGCGCTAGTTTTCTACACGTTTTTGCTTCTGGCTGATGGGATGACTGTTGTGTCTAGGCATATTCAGGTAGACACGACTGTCGGCACTACGCTACACTGTTGTGTCTAGGCATGTTTAGGTAGACACATGGCTGTCGGCTCGGCGCCACGTGCTGGCGGACGTGCAGTGGAAAGAGTAGGTACGAGTAGGTACGAGAAACGTCTAGAGGACTCGATAGAAGCGTCTACTCGGACCGAATAGATTCTACCACATTCGAGAACAATCTGAGAGGCAATAAATACAGCTGACGCGGAGAGTCAGCAAGCCACTCTACAGGTGACAGACAGCAGGCGATCGTGTCTTCATTCCTTACGCACTCGGCTAGTCTAAGTTCAATAGACTAAGTCCTTAGGTCAGAGTGTGTACAGTTCACGTACATATTAGTGGCGACGAAGATGGGATGTTCGTAACTACTACATACGTACGTCACAGTTCAACTACATATTAGTGGCGACGAAGTGGTTACGAACTGACTGACCTTCCTTCAAGCCTTACTTCTACTTTCAAGATCGGCAGGGTGCCATAGTTCAAACGGCAACAAGTTCACCTGCTACGTCTGAAGGACGTGCCTGCTACTACTACAACTTCTACTTCTTTCGGCAACTACATTGCTGCAACTTCTACTACTACTGCTTTCGGCAACTACATCGCTACAGCTTCTACTACTACTACTACATCTTTCGGCAACTACAGCGCTCAGAAGAATTCCACGATGGAACGAGACGGAAGCATCAGGGAAAACCGAGCACTGCCACAGTTCGAGAGATTCATGGAAGAAGAGATGCCGTGGTCTACATATCGGTGTCGCTTCCGTGAATTTATCGAGCTTAACGAGTACCCCGAGAGCAAGCGTGCTTTAGGTTTGCTAAACCACCTCTCGTCCACAGTGTACCAGAAGCTGCGGGACCAGATATTTCCAGAGGAGCCATCAAAGAAGACATACGAAGAACTTCTGGCGGCCTTGGACTTTATCTACACAAGAGGTACGTCAAAATGGGTAAAAAGAGTTGAATGCCAAGCCCTAAAACAAGAGGAAGGTGAACAGATTCAAGATTTCGCGCGTAGGTTACGAAGAAACGCGGAAGAATGCGAATGGCCAATGGAATTCCTGACGACAGTACTGCTAGTACAATTCATCAGCGGTGTCAGGGACGACCATGTTAAGGACCAAGTTTTGCATAAGGCAGATACTTTCAAAACACTAGACGACGCAGTTAAAGAAGCAGATTCAGTGTTTGTGCGCAAAGAACGGTTAACGATCAACAAAATAGTTGCTGGTACACAGCAGCGGGAAGCCAAGCTGCCTTGGAAGAAGCAACCGACGGGTTCAGGCAGTAAGGACAGTACAGCTCCGGCTCGCTCTAGACAGGGCCTGATGCCAGGCCACTGCTATCGTTGTGGGAAGCCTGACCACAAGGCTGACAAGTGTCCGCATATTAAGTCTACGTGCAATTCATGCGGGAAGACCGGACATCTTAAGATCGTCTGTCAGCAAAGACAGCCCGGTGCTAGTTCAGCCAACAAATTCAAGAATAAGAAGAACGGAGCATTCGCCGTACAAGTTCAACCAGCCTTAAAAAAGACTTCAGGTATGAACTTTGTAAAGCCAGTACATACAATTCGAACAGTGAGACCCGATATCGACCCGTTACTCGTAACAGTCGAGATCGAGGGTACCAATGCTACAATGGAAGTGGACAGCGGCTGTGGAGCCACTGTGATGCCTCTTTCACGTTTCTCGGCTGTTTTGCCAAAATTCATACACCATGAGCCAGACATTACGTTAAAAGTGGCGAATGGCAGTGAAGTGAAACCACACTCTTTCGTGGAAGTTCACGTGAAGTACCGCAACATTACAAAATTATTGCGGCTGTACCTGGTCAACGATCCCCAATTTCCAATGTTATTCGGTCGCGATTGGATGAAGGCGCTGAGATGGGGGCACCTCGAAGTTCATCGAGTAGAAAGCGAAGCAAGTGATATACTTTCTGCATACCCCAAGCTCACGGCGCCAGGCATTGGCACACTACCGGCAGTACACGCACTTACAGTCCAGTTCAAGGATCAGCCGAAGCCAGTGTACAAGCCCAGGAAAATACCTTACGCACTTGCCGAGAACGGTACGAAGGAGCTACAGGCAATAGAGATGAAATACCTTACGAAAGTTGGATCACCGGAAAAGAAACCCGGAGAGTTCAATCCACTTCAGCGTTTCGAGAATCAGCATTCGAAAGCTACAGGAAGTAGCCGTGCATCCATATTCCTCGGCCGACAAATTCGCATATCCCAGCTGAAAGAGAAGCGACAGGTACTAGCGAAGCCGGCAGAGACGGTTTCTCGATTCAGCGTGGGGGAGTCTGTGGCAGTTCGAGACTACCGGAAAAGAAACAAGTGGTGTCTATCTCGTGTCGTGAAGATACTCGGAAGAAAACACATGCTAGTGCAGTCGCCCGAGCTCGGCACGGTGAAGAGACATTTCGATCAAGTCCGAAAGACGGACGTAAAAAAGGAAACAGGCTATACATTGCTCAAGCATTTCGACGGTACGGTCGACCAGGGCGACAAACAGCCAAAACATTCAGAGGTTGCAAGCACGGGACCATCTTCTACTGCTAGGTTAAATACTTCTCCGGCGCCAGCACCGTCTATAATAGAAGAAGCAGAATTCTCTACCGAGCCAGCTACATCAGCGGATCCGATTACGTCGACGCCGTTACAAGAGCCTAGAGTTCTACGACCAAGAACAAGAATAGATTATCGAAAGATGGCTGGGCGAAGCCGTCGCCGTACATAGATCTAAGTATTACTACTACATACATACATTATTACATATTTCATAGTTAGCGTGGGGGACTGTTGTGTCTAGGCATATTCAGGTAGACACGACTGTCGGCACTACGCTACACTGTTGTGTCTAGGCATGTTTAGGTAGACACATGGCTGTCGGCTCGGCGCCACGTGCTGGCGGACGTGCAGTGGAAAGAGTAGGTACGAGTAGGTACGAGAAACGTCTAGAGGACTCGATAGAAGCGTCTACTCGGACCGAATAGATTCTACCACATTCGAGAACAATCTGAGAGGCAATAAATACAGCTGACGCGGAGAGTCAGCAAGCCACTCTACAGGTGACAGACAGCAGGCGATCGTGTCTTCATTCCTTACGCACTCGGCTAGTCTAAGTTCAATAGACTAAGTCCTTAGGTCAGAGTGTGTACAGTTCACGTACATATTAGATGACTTTGCTTTCAGTTAACTTCGATATCCTTGGCTGCTTTTTCGCTCACATTAGCAGTGATTGTATTTACTTGTTTGTATCTTTTTTTATTAGAAGTTGTATGCTACCAATATCGGAAGATATTGCCATGAAGCTCTTATGTGCAGCGCCGGAACTTAAGCCTTCTTTTAGTATCAGTCGCCCACTAAGACAACAACTATATATGTATATGCACGTAAACAACTCTACAATATATATATATATATATATATATATATATTTATATGAGAGATAATATAGCAATTCAAACGTATATAGCACCTAATAAACGTTCTCTCAACTGTTTGAAAATGCTGACCAGGTATGATTTGGCGAGTAATCGGTGGAAACTTCGACGGAATAATGTCCGGTGTAGGGAGTCCGGCGAGCCAAATGTGACGATCGAAACCAGAGGAACTCACAAGCGTTACTAAATGCATATATACATAGGTCACGCTCTAGAGACGTCCTGGAAGAAAGCCGTCCTGACAGACATCACTGCCAAGATTATCAGCACCAACAACGTCCAACTGCGATGCAAGCGAGTTTATACATTTTACGTGTATAGCTTGCAATTTTCAGACTACCTACACAAAACTTCAGAAATATTGTACAGTTAACAACTCAACAGCCGGCATTTGCAAGACCAAAATGTGTATATATATATCTATATAGCATATGTGTATACATATATGTGTATGTATATACATACAAAACAAGGCAATTGCAAGCCACGAGGTGCTACTCACATCATCTTCAGCTTCGACATGCCTAGACTAGATGATTACGAGAGACGTGTGTGTACATATGTAGGAAACGAAAAGGACGACTCTGGAAAATGACTTCGAGAAATGTAAAGAAAGAAATCGCATTTCGTGCGGAGAAAGCACAAACTGCCAATTTCGTCCAACACGCTCTGTTTAAGATTGCTCCGAGGAGGTTCTAATCAGATGTACAGTAGCAACGGAATGGGTGGCCAAATGATTTTCTCGCACTGTGCGTTATAACGACCGCTGACGCTATAATTATCGTCCTAACGGCGTTGTTCTTAGTAAGTTAAAGTAAGTTCGGTTTTTATCATGTATGCATAAAATGTATGATTTTTGTTACGACCAGCCCTGCCAAAGGCGCGTGTCCTTTCGAAGTGTCGATAGAATATCCTACGGTGTGAGTTACGCCGTTGCTAGGTGGCTTTAACGTAGTTAACGTAGCAATGGCCGCCCTTAACAACTGCAAACTACAAAGCCGTTGTTTCGGCTTTTTCGTTTTTAATTCCGTAAGTTATAACAAAGCCTGCTCGCAGCCCAATGACACGATTCTGCGTGTTTTCATGATGCCGCGCTGCGTTGCCCTCATATACATCTACTGTGTAGCCACTACTAGATAGTTCATTCAAATTAATATATTGAAAGTGGTAATGGCAATGGTAGCAAGATAGACAAACTGGAGGACAATGAGGGTTTAATAAAGGTCACAAAAGTGATTGTAATCTAAACAATAAATTGTGCGTTCTTCTTGCATATACATATATAAACGTTTATTTGTATCTACTAGATGTCAGCCGTATAAACCTAAGTTTTACATACTAATTCTCGATCTGGAATATACAACACCACCCACAGCCACAGCGGCGTTTTACCAAACAGTTCGATCTAAATTGCCCATCTCTGGGTCACTTAGATGCTCGCATTACAAAGACGTTTCCCATGTGCGGTAAGCTATCTTAAAGGCCCAAGATCTTAGTCTTTTTCCGGTCTATTCTAACGCAGAACTTACTATTGCGCAATCATTGGCATTTGATGCATCTAAGCTTATTTTTTAACTGCAGCGTTGACACACTAGATATACATATACCCAATTACTGAGATAAAGGTAGGACTCTAGAACAACCAAGCCAATAACCAAGCCGATTTTTTGGTTTTACCAATACTATCTCATAGACTGAAGACTATAGCAGGAAATCACTTAGATAAACGTATTTCTAAATATAATTAATAAATGCCAGGAAGAGTATACACGCATGGATCTCACTCGAGTATATATAAAGTAGTATATTAAAGTTAAAACAAATGCTGGTGCACAGCAGGCACCTAATCTCTAGGGAAAACGAGAAAGTCTGAGGAAGCGGAAAGATCATTTTATTATCAACTTATCCTTACGCATCTGCAGTTACAAAGTATCTTCAGTGTACGGAGGAATGCAACATTTTGCGCAAAAAGTGCGCATTGCGCTTTGAAAAGTAAAAGTGAACGGGTGGTCGGTCTCAATTGCAATGAAGTAACACGTGTCGTACAAGACCAGGCCAAACGCATCCCAATATAAGATATACGGATCGTAGACGCGCTATGCCTTTCTTGCAAACAAATAAGGCCACACTATACCCGGCTTGGTGTGACACTCCTCACGCTTTAGATTGACAAAATATTAAGCTTTTGGGTACTTACGACGTATGGTCCAACCGTTGATGACTTGTAGTAACAAGAGGATAGAGACTTTGATAAATCCCGTCCCGCAGATCTAGAGCAACTATTACATACTCGTAGCTCCCTGCACCTTTGGTTCTATAGGTTGATGCAGATACAATATATAGTGCATAGATGCCGATAGCCCATTCCTTGTATAATCCACGAAAACTTAGTCGTAGTGTCCCCACATCGTGCACCGACTACTAGCTACTAACAGTGGCTAGTGTGGGGCTCAGAAACTCACAAAACCCACCCCCCGTAGCCGAATCGATTGCCCTTTACGTTGCTCCCGTTTCAACAAATTTGGCTCCTCGCATCGCTCGGGACAGAAATGTGCTACAGTCGGCTCAAAGAGAAACGATTCGAGTTCATACCTTTCGTCTTTAACAGACTTCCTGCTGTCCCTGGTTCATTTTTGCCACGGGATTTTCTGGCAAGTGAGTACCATTCGAACAGTGGCCTAAATCTTTGGCGCGCCGAAGACCACTCTGAACTTTTGGAACGCGGAATGAACGAGTACAAATCAGGGCAAACCCGTGCTGTCCACAACAAGCCCCATAGCCGGCTAAAGGAATGTAATGACGGCTCATTCGGAGAATTGGCGTACTACGTTTTATAGGTTCTGACAGGATTCGGCCACTTCTAGACACATCTGGTTAGGGTTTGCAAGGCAAAAAGCGACACGTGCAGTCTCTGCGACGCGGGAATAACTGATGACTTCTCGTAACAATATGTATTTATTTTAAGGTTTGGTAGAACTCGGCAAGAAAATAATCTTTACCAAAGGAAGGAGGAGGGGACGTTTTGTCTAGAAGTAAGAATGAGAATTATAAAAGAAGCTATTCTGCCTTTTCCTCCTACATAGTTGTGCAACATTTCCGTTTGTAGGAGAACCAGACAACGCATGAAGAAACCGATCATACCGGCGTGTACGGTGCATGCAAAAGGCGAATAACGGGATTAAGGAAAGTCATAAAAAGTCGATATGTTGTTATGTCTTACGTTGAAGCTTTCCGGTGCAGAACCGTACAACTTTGCTATTACGACCAAAAATGTACACTCGAAAAACTGTTTTCAGGCAATTGCAAATGTATTACCCATAATTTTCGTACCAAAGTGATTGTGCTGTTACGTAGTTGCCGCCTAGCAAAAGTCAAAGGATGCAAACATGCTAGTGATTTTTGTCCGCTTTAGCAAGAGTGTATTAGATCATTGGTCTTATATTTTGAGCTTTGGTGGAACTGGACAAGAAAATACGTTTTCCCAATGGAAAGAGGAGGCAGAAACGTTTTGGTAAAATTTTACGACTCTGAATGTGAAAGCTTCAACGTAAAATAAAACAACTATCGCCGTCGAAAAAACTTAGTTACTTGGCAACTACGTAACGCAGCATCATCACTTTGGTATAAATGACGGGCATTAAATTGTGCGAGATTAGTCTTTTGGGCGTACATTTTTGGTCGTAATAGCAACATTTTACAGTTCTGCAGGTGAAAGATTCAACGTAAGAATAACAACAAATCGACTTATTACATTTTTCCTTAGTCCTGCTATTCGCCTTTCGGTAGCTTGCGTCGGGTACTATTCGGATTATGCAGAATTCGGCAAAACACGCCGGAATTATCGGTTTCTTCGCGCGTTGACTGCTTCTCCCACAAACGTAGAATGTGTACAACTATGTTGAAGAAAAAAGGCAGAATAACTATGTTTATAAATTTCATTCTCACTTCTAAACAAGACGTTTTCATTTCCTCCTTGCATGGGGAAAACCTATTTTTTTCCGAGTTCTAGCAAACCTTAAATTAAGTACATTTTGTTATGATAGACCTTGTATATATTTGGGAAATACAGAGGAAAATTGCGTTTCTGACGTACGAAGCATAATCTGCCGATTTCGTGACACGTTATGTTTAGTATTGGTGATTTTTGTCACGACCAGGCCTGTCAAAGTGACGACGGAGTATAATACGGTGAGAAAAACGCCGCTGTAAGGTGTATTTAAGGTAGTTATCTAGGAATGACCGCCCGTAACAACTGCAAACTACGAAGTTGCTGTTTCGACTTGTTCGTTTTTAATTTCTTAAATTAAAACAACGCCTGACCGCAGTCTAAAATCCCATTATTTTATATTATATGAAAATGCAACGCAAGACAACTTCTGCGTTGTCTTGCGCAGAAGACAACGCAAGACAACTGCCTTGCGTTGTCTTCATATACATCTACTGTGTAGCCACTAGTAGATAGTTCATTCGAATTAATATATTAAAAGTGATAATGCCGATAGTAGCAATACCGATATTTCCCTGATTGAGGAACACCACGGTTAAACGTGCATGTCCTGAATTTTGCTAACAAACGACTTGCGCATGCGTACTTCGGCATACTCGACTGAGAAGAGGCAGAACACATAGTGACACAAGAAAAATGAATATGCGCATCAATTCATATTACACACACCTCTTTTTGTTTATTTACAATACACATCTCGCTTTCATCATACCTAATGGGTTGAGTTATGTGCTCGCACGTTTCCAATCGTCTGCGCACTCGGCGGTCAAGTTCGCACGCCTTTCATACCCCGTAGGAACTCCAACAACAGCACGAGTAGTAAAGGTTCGCAGTGTTCAACGTCTCCACTACAGCCAAACCCATCGTACATTCTTTCCCCCTGCGTATTGCCGCTTACTGCACATTTATAAAGATGAAAGTGGCACCATCTTTGACGGACGCGCACGGTTGTCGGATTTTCAAACGATTTTCACCGCTTTGCGCGCTACACTCCCGCTAAAATGGTTCTAACTTTGTGTAATTTTTTATCATCTCATTCATTTCACACACACGTCAGTCAAAAAGGCCCTCGTCCACTTCAGAGATTTGTTTTGCTATCATTACTAATTGTAACGACACAACAGTCGGGACGAAATGTTTCGTACTTGTGTCCTTCCTGCCATTCATCGCGATCATACCTAACAATTCTAGCTGTCTCTTGACACAAAGTTATCTAATTGGTCGTCTTCAGTGCGGCTGTTGTTCATGTAACTGTGACTCCTTATTTGTTCTTTGTCTCGTTTTTGCCGGTGTTATTGGAATTGTTTATTGTTATTATTGATGCAGTTATTGTTGTCGTGACGTTATTTTGTTGTCTGCAAATAGCACAAAAAGTGATCTGATATACTTGTGTGCTTAGGTATTCGATTGTGATGCCCCATCGGTTTTACAACTGCTTAAAGCAAGTAGCACCACTAGCAACACCTAACGTCAGCATTCAGCCCAGTAGCCGCGCCTCTTTTTGCCAGCTTTTTCGTTCCGATCGAAATTAGTAGCAATCGACGTAACAGTTTTTACAAAAAAAACACGCGCTGGACCCCAAACATGCGAAACTAGGCTGACCATTTGACCTCGTGGCCGTGCGCGGTTGAACGCGTTGATTTGCTTGAAAAGTGCTCCCGTTGAAGCCAGCTTATTGATTTTGTCTTCCCTGCTTGCACTCTATTCTCTCGTTTCGTTATCCAGTCAATGTTTGTCTGACTCACCTGCTGGTGGCATTTCACTGATTTTTCTATAAGAGGCACTGGCGATGTTACGGCAATGCTACTGCCACTTAGCCTGGATAAGTACACCGACCGATAATCGCCGCATTTAAACGCTTTGATGTGGTTGCTTAAACTATGGTCCTGCCTGCACAACACTAACGAAAGATGATCCTTTACGAATACGAAATCGCTGATTTCTTCTGGCTGCCGTGGAGGCACGAGTATATCATGGTCATGTCGCACGTAGTTGTCTCTTTTTATTATTAATGCTATTATTTTTATCATCGCTGGCCACGCCGCAATCAAATGTGAAACAGTTATAGTAAACACAAAATAGTTGGAGCAGTAAAACTACTTGTAAGAGTATTTAATCGAATCAGGGTCTAGTCATAGTATAAGCGGTAAAATCACGAGGAACGGTCCTCTGACATATTACGTATGTTTTTAACTTTAAAAACTTATTATAAAACTTAATCCAGGACCAAATTGTCTACACATGGCCCGTTGCGGAGACTCGTTGTACAATTTTTCACTCTATCCTATTTTATTCCAAGCAACTCTTGATTCCTGACTCACACAGTCCAGAGCGAACTATCCATCATCAGATGGTAGTATCAGCAACAGGGCAACTTTGAGTTGTCATCCGTCATCTAAAAATGATTTTCACAGTAAAGAGAATGTGTATCCATTGTGCATTTTAAATTATATAATTACAGGAAAATGCCATCCGATTGGGTCAAAGCTCTCCTCTCTTACAGCGTGTAGCGGATTATTATACCCAGAAATCAAGCATACTTAAGTAAAGACAATGCTTTTTGTTCGACCATTCATAATTATAAAAAAAATCGTACGTAACTTAATTAGGCGGTTTTTAAATTGCATTTCTGAGTTAATCTTGCGCAAAGTTACAAGCATTCTTCTAAATACAATGTCCAAATGCATATACGGCATTATGGTCTCCTTAAATAATTTATCATCTAGACCAGTTTCGTCTTCTAGTCTGTAGCGAGCTTACAGACTCCACTTTATTAACATTCATGCAGCAGACCGGGCAGAATGTACAGAAAGACAGGGGTACGGAGGGTGTACACGTGTACACGGCAGGGCATCTACCTCATCTCTCGGCGAAAAGGTAAAAAGCTCGACTCAGTCAACCCGCACCGAGTTCCCAATTTAAAAAACGTAACACGATGGTCGAATAATCGCATTCCTACTAGCCAAATTCTACACCGTTGAAAACAATCCCAAAACCTATCGACTGATGCCCGTTTGCCATTGGCAGAACATCCGTCCACCATTGAGACTTCCGAGCACTCTGCTTAACTCTGCTGACACTGCGTTCCCAGTCTTTTCCGAAAAACCAGTGAACTGGCAGCAGCGACGGGAAGCTATCCGGAAATTCTACATCGCAGGGATCTTTTGGTTCCTGTAATAAGCTGCCAATAATATATATATATATATATATATATATATATATATATATATATATATGTATATCATGGAGGAGCCATTAAGTGCTCGGTTGTCGTCAACGCAAGCGCATGCATCGAACCCCAATCGCCACCTTTAAAAAGGGCTCTATCTAGCCAGCAATAGCCGTGTGCTCCATCGCCCGGTTACACACGTTTTAATATCATACATTCACTGCAAAGCGTACATCATCAGCTCTGTACAATATAGGCTAGATCGTCCTTGTTAATCGTAGCCCAACAACAACATTCCTCGACAAACTCGTATCGACACTCACACGAAGTAAACACACAATTTTCTCTCATCCTCAATAATTCAACGATGTCCAACAAAACGGTGATAACATGATTACTATATTCTTCCACAAGCAGACTTTCCCTCGTACCAATGCTACAAATTATAGAGCTAGGCCGTCACCTACATCCTGAATGTGGGCCCTACAAAGTAATGTTAACAAATGTTTTTGCGCTTGGTAAAAGCGCTGAGTACGTGAGGGTTAGATCTAAGAACCTGGTACCAAGGCCTTTCAACTGACGCGCCATTCTGTCCAACTTGAAAATGATTGACATACTATATTATGAGCATATGATAACAGAAACATAAAATAACCGAACCAACAACCTGATAGCGCACCTTGCTTCATTGAATACTGAATGTAGTGCAGTGACAAAACCACGATACGTTTTATGTTTATGTATATATATATATATATATATACCATTTAACCCTTTGGCATGTACAGGCTCTCATTTAAGTTCAAATTAGATGGTTGATTTCCCACAGACCGCAGGGGCAGGCCGATATCAAGTTATGACTTCTACTTAAACGATGCACAAGACGCAACATTTTACCGTTCCCTGCCGAGAAACGATACTATAGACTCAGACTCAGTCGTTTTTGTCCTACGTATGTTAAGAAGAGTGCACGATTACGAATAGCTTTACAGCAGTTCGAATAATGTGCAGTAAGCTAGATACTCATTGTGCAGTAGCCTTCCCATATATATATATATATATATATATATATATATATGACTGTGCTTGTATGCACGCAATCCTGTCTAGGTGTGGTACAAATATAGATGTCCTATTTTATTCAATTGTGCAACTTGCTGGTGCGTGTTCTGCTCCGACCAAAACAAGAAGGAAAAACACCAACGCCTAAATTATCTCACAGACTTCATCGTAAAAGGCTCATGCATTCGCTACACAACGATTTGATACAACAACGATTTCCGATGCCCAATGCGCTGCCGGACAGCGCGCACACACTTCGCTCTTGGTTAACGCATACAAACTCGCACGCACACCGTTATGTGAAACTGATCGATTGCACAGATGCGTCAGCAGGCACCTCTCTGCCTCTCTTGTGTTTTGTTAAGCTTAAGCAACTAATTTAAATCGTTAGTCAGTCAAGTTAGAGCCAGCAAAACGGCGGTGAGTGACTCCAGTGCGAGTGGAAAAACCTAGACGTCGAACGTCGTATGTGACTATAGTAAAGCGCCTCGTCAAGCTTAGTGCATCGGAAAATGTGTAAAAGTATATATCGATTGATTGAGTCGATTGAAGGCGTAACCTATCTGCTCCACTATTTATATTTACCCATGATATTTTTGTATTGTTCACAGCTTCTAACAGAAGCATATTGTTCTCCATTGTCGCACGCGAACACATCATATCAGAAGCAACTAATTCGCTTTGTCACCATTATCGATTATAATCAGAACATCAATAACGTCGGCAAAGTTAACAACAACAACACCTCCAATACCAAAAACAACACCGTCCGGGTCCGATCGTTCATTTAGGATTTAGTCGCTGCCAATCCTAAGCTAACGCTTTAGCCATGCTTTAGTAACACATAGACTTAAAAAGCCGCTACGAGCCGGACGAGTAAAAATCACACGTGTGAGCCAATTTGTGCACATTTTGACGAACTATGAATAAGTTAGCCGATGAAAGATGGAGAGGCAGGTGACTTCAATTGGCATAATTGCTCAATGTGCACTATTTCTGCTCAGCTGCTGTTGCAAAATAAGACGAAAGTCCACCTCTGCAATATTTTTCAGTCACGTAATGTAATTTATCCTGGCCTAACATTGTAACGTGGTCTTCTTGCAGCGGCCCGTAGCAGCCTGCGTCACAATAATCGGAGAGCTTGCGACGTGAATACCCTGCGACAGACTGCCCGGTAATCTGGAACACAAAACAAATGTATACGTATTGTTAGACCGTATACATTTGTTTGAATTGAACCGGCGTATATGAACTAAATCGTCGTGTCAAATTATGTTGGTCAAAACTGCAGCAAATATGGCTTTTCAGTATTCCAATACACACATTATGAGGTCTTCAAAAATATGCTGGCACATAGATCATTGTCACATTTACAATACTAACGTCAGAGAGAGAGAGGGTGTTTCAGATAACTATAAATTCCTTGGACAAATGTTGACCAAGTTGTCGTACAGCGCAACACTGACCCATTTATCATTTTTGGGTGTACAAAAACATGATGTTTTACTGGGCCAAAGACGCATATTCTTAATATGGGGACGAACTCAAAAGACTAAGACGTCTCCATAAAAACGTAAGTCCCAGAAGACTAATAAGTAGAATCAATAACAGGATATATTTTACGTTGACTTCGCTTATACTTTAACGAAAATGATTAAATAAATTCTGTCAAGCACACACGTAATTGCAAAACCCTTCCATGCGAGGCATGCCGAGGCAAAGTGTACGCTAACGACAACAGACGCCGCAGATTCTGGAAAAGCTAACATCTTGTACAGATTGCTGTAAGGACCACGCGGCATATCAGCAGTAAACGACAAAGTTAACTCGGAACCTGGCAAGCAGAGTATAAGCAATGAGGGGAACTAACGTGACGGAGAGTATTCCAATAACTATAAATTCCCGTAGTGTGTAAAGGCAGTCTTACGTCTTCAATTGGTGCCATGCCATAAGAATAAGAGCTGCTATGGTTATAACCGATACAAAGTGTTCGAGTCTCTAAACTACAAATTAAAATTCTAATAATAATATTACAATGATTTGGCTATGCTCCTTAGCGAGTTACACTTAGAATGCTTTCGCAAGTGTGACGGCCACGAGCAGTGCGTTTGACTCCCGGTTTCGCGCTCATGGATCAGATCATCGGAGTAGAACCCAATTATGCTTCTTCTATATACTATACAATTCATGCTTCTATGTACCAGTAAATGCATTTAATACAAATGACCAAATAGACACATGCAAATTGTGATTTTGCTGCCTGCCTTCTCGACGCCTAACCAGCACCATATTTTAGATATCGAGGTGATGCCGTTTGCTGCCATACAGCCTATCATGCTGCCTACTATGGAATTCAATATCAAAACCATTGTACCATGCAATATGCAATATATGTGATGACAAACCCGCTTGTTAAGTGCGTATATCAAAAACATGATGCTTAGTTAGGCGTAAATTATTGCTACAAGAATACCAACCACTACTTGTTGAGTTTCGTCCGTCCTTGATGACTGGCTGTGCCAATCATTCATTGCTGGTGTAGAAAACCGCTGGCTCGAGCAGCACAGGAACAACTCCAAGTGCTCGGTGATACCTTGACGACCGTCCTCACGATCGTGAGGTCGGCTGAGTGAAGCTGAGTTTCCTGAGACAGAGGAACGTTGAGCTGACGACCGCGAACTCCCGCGGATAAAAGCAACGAGATGCTCGATGCAGCGATTTACAGACAGGCAGTGAACGAAAGCGGTAAACCACGGACATTGATTTGTTCATTCTTTATCCCTAAAAGATTGGTCTGTAATCGAGAAATTGAATTGCTCGGTCTTCTTCAACGTCTCAATGTTCGGCTTAGCGGTAGCAAACTTCACGTTGTGAACCCGTTATTGCCGCTACTGGCTTTATTGGCATACTTGCTGCTGCTGCTGCCGTCGCCACGGTCGACTCCTTGCACATGCTCTAACATTCTAGCTATATTGCTGTCGATATTCTATGTTAACTCTGTGGTAATGATTTAAAAACAAACAAACCATACAAACAACCTTCCTTCAATAGATCCGCAATTGCTACGGTGTTCTCTCAATCATCCGTTACGTTTCACCACCCATGTATGTTTATGTATGTGTATCTATAGATGTGCGTGTATGCCGTGTGTGTGTGTAACTCGAAATAATATTCTTTATAACGCTAACAGCACTTCTTCTTAGGTCGATTCAGATAGGGTCGATTGAGCTGGATTTTGTCCTTTTTTGTATTGGGCTGACTCTGCAGCTGCTGCTCCTGAAAGGCGAATGCCAGCACAAGTACAAACACACAGTCACCGAACCAATCCACGTATCCCAGAGTTTGATACAATGCACAACCGTATAGCCAATATTACGCGTCCAATCGCGATCTTATTCAAGCATTCGTTCAATACCACAAAATATTTGGCGTACCGGCAGGTATTTTTTGTTCAGGTTAGATAAACAACAAAGGAGCACGAAGAATGCCACAGACTGCACGAAACAGAACAAAGGAACAACTACCTTTTTGCTGGCAAGCACCATCCTTGTGATGGCGTTGAACATCTCTTCCACGTTGAGATTATCTTTGGCTGATGTTTCGAATAGTTTGATGTTCATGCGATCGGCAAACGCCTGGGCGTCTTCGGTCACAACTACCTTCCGTTGGGGATCGTCATTCTTGTTCCCCACTAGAGTATAAGCCAACAACAGACAAATATAATAACAAAAGTAGTTAAGTCGCCGTTCAAATGAAGTACAGTGGTCACTCAAAAGTGTCTACAACATCACCAACAATGCTATGGTTAGCAGGATTCACGAACATAATTACATACGAGGACGGATCGACAAATTCTAATGCTTTAGATAGTTTCAAAACTTTTTTTAACTGAAACCTCAAAGGTATTTCGGTTTTTTCTTCGTTTGGAAAGGCCTTCGACGTGAGTAACAAAAGAAAACGTTGAAACTGTTCGTGATATCGTATACAACAATCGCGGAACGACTCTCAGGGAGATAGCTGAGGAACTGAAGGTATCTTATGAATCAACTGTAATTTTACGCTGGATCCGTTCCCATTTATATATATATACATACATAGGGCGCATAATTATATTTATTACTATACGAGTCGCTCCGAGCAAGGAGAAAGTTAGTGGAATACTTTGTGCAAATATTTTTGTTGTCGTTACCGTACTCTTACCAAGTATCCGGTTGACGACGTCACAGTTTTGGTCGATTTCGTGTAGCCATCGTTTGACATTGGCGAAGCTTTCGCCATTCGTGACGTCGTACACCACGACAACACCGTGGGTACCCCTAAAAGTCGATATCATTTGTCATAGAAAGAAAAATATAAGAACGGTAGCCAGTCATAGTTTAATCAACTGGTGAGACTTATTTGTACATAAGTACAGCGAGAAACACATATGGTAGTGTGCCATTATATATATATATATATATATATATATATATATATATATATATATATATATATATATATACAGGGTATTACAGGAATGTTTGATCAACGATGTATGGAATTGTAGAGCTCGTTAAGGCAAATATTTTTTCCAATGAAACATGGTCTCTAAGAGGCCCTGTTTCGGAATGAGAGTTAAATTACTACAATTTGTGACATTGGTGTTTTTGCTCGACATAGGAGCATAGAACGTGCTGTTGCGAGACAACCAGGTTTCCTAGACAGAAGCTAAACACACCGCCGTGTTCGTGAGAAAATTCTGCATCTTTCGAAGAACTCATAAGGCCGGTCAGAAGATGCTACATGGTCGCTTAGAAGAGAATTCGCCAAAATGAAGTTATTTTATTAAGCTTCACGCCCAATACCTCAAAATCATTACCTTACGACCACTTACAGCGCTCTAAACTAA
The DNA here is from genome assembly GCA_003439945.1 of Dermanyssus gallinae. Lineage (NCBI taxonomy): Eukaryota > Metazoa > Arthropoda > Arachnida > Mesostigmata > Dermanyssidae > Dermanyssus > Dermanyssus gallinae. Next base: position 53,947 of record QVRM01005835.1, on the reverse strand, counting down.
CATATTCAGGCCAATGCGCATTTCATGACGATCATTTTGGTGCCAAACTTACAATGCGAGCTGTGGTTGCGGAGTAATTACGACTTTTCGGAGGGCATGTCCAGATTAAGTGCATGTAAAATGACGCGCTGCGGCTGTCGCGCGACACGTCGGCGGTAGTGAACGTCGCCACACAGTCATTTTACATGCACTTAATCTGGACATCCCACCAAAAAATCGTAATTATTCCGCAACCACAGCTTGCATTGCCATAAGTTTGGTACCAAAATGATCGTCATGAAATGCGCATTTACCTGAATATGTTAGTTTAGAGCGCTGTAAGTGGTCGTAAGGTAATGATTTTGAGGTATTGGGCGTGAAGGTTAATAAAATAACTTAATTTTGGCGAATTCTCTTCTAAGCGACCATGTAGCATCTTCTGACCGGCATTATGAGTTCTTCGAAAGAAGCAGAATTTTGACGACACGAACACGGCGGTGTGTTTAGCTTCTGTCTAGGAAACCTGGTTGTCTCACAACAGCACATTCTATGCTCCTATGTCGGGCAAAAACACCAATGTCACAAATTGTAGTAATTTAATTCTCATTCCAAAACAGGGCCTCTTAGAGACCATGTTCCATTGGAAAAAATATTTGCCTTAACGAGCTCCACAATTCCATATATCGTTGATCAAATATTCCTGTAATACCCTGTATATATATATATATATTTATTATTATTATTTAGTATTTACTAATTTGAATGTAAATTGCATACAAATTACATTTGTATGTGATTTACATGCAAATTGGTAAATTATATATATATATATATATATATATAAATATATATATATATACGTATATGCATTAAAAATAACATTAAATAAATAGGTGTGGAGGTCACATAGATTTCTATAAAAACAAAAACCGGTTATTCGTTGTTTATACGTATACATACGCAAAATACAAATAGTGCAGCATAAAATGCTCACCTATAATATGTAGATGTAATGGTTCGGAAACGTTCCTGACCAGCCGTATCCCAAATCTGAAGCTTGACGCGTTCCCCATCGACTTCAAGCGTGCGGATCTTGAAGTCCACACCGATTGTTGTGATGTAGTTGCCTGCGACCGACAAAGCAATCAATGGGAGAACAATGTAAGCAAATCGAATGAAACGGACAACGGCAGATAAAGATGCCATATTACCGCTATAGTCAGAGACACCTCCTCGACACCAATTGTAACACAGATAGTAACAATGTCAGCACTAACTAATTATAACATGTCAGCCTTACTAATTAGTTGTAAATGTACACCCTCCGTGTGCACACTAAATTATGTCCTCGCGCACCGAATTAAGTAGTATATAAAGAAACACTCCGAAAACAGTTAATGAAATTCTCTAACGTACGATCTTCGTGTGGATACTCAGGATAGCGAATCATATTTTTATTAAATTAACCTATTTTCATAATATAGAGCAAATACTCGACGTTAGTTATTGGGTTCCATACAATAACTACACAATGCTTGCCATTTTGATGCTTTATTTAGACACCCAAAGCAAAACCCAAATCTGCAGACCTGAAGAAAGCCTTCTTTGAAAAGGGCATGTGTTATGTCGGAAATGAAGACATTATCCGTAAGTTTTAAATAAATAACAGAATTGACGCACGTAAAACCAATCAGTTTAAGGCTTGCATGTCCAAGTACCCCTTTCAAGAAACAGGCCACAAGCAGTCGAAACCCTTTAAAGCACATTCGAGAGGTTAAACTATATCATCCGAAACTTACCGGAAGCGGCGAAATGCGCAACATTCAAGTAAAATAATTGATGAAAGTTCAGTATCCAAGTGAAAAAATTGATGAAAGCAAATAAAGATTGATAGCAGTTTTTCATGCTGATTGATATAGGGTCGGGCCTTGTGAAAGATACTATTCCTTTCAAAATGCGTTTTCCAATGCTTGGCAAAATTTCCCATTCGACACGTAGACAATACTCTCCGATCAATAAAATGTCTAACGAAACGCATTGTTGTCGAATTCAGGTGGATGTAGCCACTAAGCCACACACTCCACGCCAAAGCTGCTTCGACCTTGTTTTGGTAACAATTATCCCTTGGTCAATTATCATGTACAACTGTTGGACTGAAAGACTATTGTGATATCTAAATGTGCACCTATATAGATACAACTTGTTTTGTTATTAATGCATTATTTTTATACTGATACAAAAAAATCGCTGTCGGTTGCCCAATACAGCGATAACGCTGCCTAACTGTTTTTTGTTCCTTTGCTCCAATCATGTTTAGGTGACCGGCAGGCTGCACTGATGCACGCTCGCTGGCAGTGGTCATCAAGAAGAACTTGGTGGATCGACGCGCTGTTCAGCTATTTGGCACGGATTTGGCTATTCTGTCTACGGTGACCGAGCCCGCGCTGATACTTTAGCCTTCTCAATGGTCGGTACGGGCCAAGCCGGCCCTAGGCGCAGTTGTACTTGCCAAAGCAACGCACGTGCAAAACGTGTTCATTCCACTTGGCCCCTTGCGCTCAAAGCATTGGGGGGTCCGGATAGCTTACGAAGAAACTGCTTAGCGATATCGGGAGAAGATCGGCCCTTGCTACAGAGGATAAGGACGAGTATTTACTGCAACGTCTGTCATTAGACGGGCAAATACCGCCTCGGTGGGTATGTGCAAATGTATATTTTACTGCATAAATAAATAAATATATATATATATATATATATATATATATATATATATATATATATATATATATATATATATCGTAATAATAATAACTATCATTAAGTAGGCTCAATGGGAGCTCGATTAGTGCGTCCCTAATTGCTACGTAGTGAAGCGTTCAACTTACCGGAAAAGGTATTATCAGCGAATCGTAGGAGGAGGCTACTTTTTCCCACTCCTGAAATATGTACAAATAAAGAACGCCAGATGCCGCAGAGTTAGTTACTGCTCATTTTATTTTGTGAAACAGTACACAATTAAGATACGTAATTGTTCATATATATATATATATATATATATATATATATATATATATATATATATACAGATATCAACCAGACAGAATATTTATTGAGCAATAAGCAAAAACGTTAGTAATTTGTCGTAAATATATGATTTTTATAGCGACTACTGTTCAGATCGTTTAAACATGTGTCATCCATTATACATTTTATAAGCAAACAAGTACATATATATATATATATATATTTTTTTTTTTTATGTCTTCTGATTGCATGTGCATGCTTTGCAGGAAACCGTTATATTAAGTATTAAAACATGCATTTTAGATTAAAACTGCCAAGGCAAATAGTGCATGATCTGATATACAAATATGGGTATATGACACCCATGATTCAGTGTACTCATTAAAACGATTATCGTGGTAAGTAGCCGTAGAAGTAGTATTTCAAGAAGTAGTATCAGCAGCTGCTAAAAAGGCCCACTTCAGGATAGCTAACTCGAAACAGTGACTAGAAGCATATATATATATATATATATATATTATACCCGCGATTGTAGTGCAATGGGGTGGACAACAGAGAGAGAGAGAGAGGGGAAGAGAGAGCGAAAGGGAGATTGACTGGCAGTTGCTTCCCCCCAGATCCGCCGGGAATCCCCAACAGCAGTCCCAGCACCGAGGAGTAGTACTTTCACATCTCTTGGGGTTGCTGCTGCTGCTGCTGCTGCATGAAACTGTTATTCCGCTGGCAACGTGCGGATGGGCCGCCGTTCACGCGCACTGATGGGCCGGTGGCGGCCACGAACTAACTCATTACGTCGTGACGGCATGCCATTCATTCGGTCGTTCGCATTTTTGCTAGCTATCCACCACAACACCTTCCTAGATATATATATATATATATAGATATATATATATATATATATATATATATATATATACATATACTATACCTTGCTATGTAATATTAATCTATGTACACATGTCAATTTGTATATATATATATATTTATGTATAGAACATAAATATCAGTATGTTCATATACATACTTAAATGTATGTTCTATGAGTAAATATACATTAAAGAAAAACATATCTACGTGTTCTTTTAGTTAATGTTTATTTATGTATAGAACATCCATATCAGTATGTTCATATACATACCTACATGTGTATGCGTATATATATATATATATATATATTAATAACATACTGATACAAGTATTGTTTACTAACGTACTGGACCTCGTGGTATACGTGGCGTCATAAGGCGCCATAAGGCGTGTCTACGCCGTATTACCTATACAAAGATTCGCTACGCCGGACGGCCCGTCGAGCATTCTGAGTCGTCATCCGAGATCCTAAGGGCCTAAGATTTTTCTCTCTGGGAGGAGTGTGCATATATATATATATATATACACTGCGGCACCGTTTAAACGTTCTCGGGCCATGTAAGGATTCGTCGGAGCTAAACAAAGCTCACCCGCCGCAGTATCATCAGTAACGACAGACATAAGAATAACAAAGCTCTTAATAACGCTATAAATTTCCATCTCTCCGATCTCTCTCTCTCTCTGTACTACAGACGCTGATCACGTGCTCATAAAGTATAACAAAAATAAACAAGAGCTACGCGTATGTGCTGCGTTACATCCACATTCATTATATATATATAGAGACATTACAGCTATGCGCAGCAGGATCAAATCCTTCTTCTTGGCTGATTTTAAATCAGGTTGAGCGTTGCTCTGTTATTGTATTCCTCTGATGGAAAAAGAGCCAGGAAATATATCCAGTAAAGCACGCTAAAGCCGGACAAACCTTAAAACGTGGTCTAAACGGCCGCACCGAGGAGAATTAGATATATGGGGCTCGCAATGAGAGGTGTTTAGTCCGGTGTAAAAACTGTACCGATAAAAATATGACTTGTGTATAACAATCACTAATCGACAGGCTGTATTGTCGTGTTGCAGCGTTACTAACGTTTACCACCAGTGAGACGAGACCACCCCAAACAATCAAATGACGAATGCTAGATTACATGTCACACAGGATCACTGAAGCTGACGCGCTTTATATTACGAAATATAATGCGCAACAGGCCCGAGTGAAAACATCCACACACTTAACTCTTAACTGGCGTACGGTCGACGTCCATGACGTCAGCTATAGCGAACGATTAGCAGCATACGTCCTACAACCGACATTTCCAACGTAAGCGGCAACTACAGTAATGGAATCAGGTCTTTTCCGTGAACGATGAGGTCGTGCCTTTGAAATTCTGTTGTCGAACGGCCGAGAACTAAACTAAGTTCGTGTGCCAACGCGAGCGACGACGAACGCAATTATGGACCGCCGCATCGCATCATTTTGTTTTATGACTAGGGACAGTCCTTGTAGTATATATATATATATATATATATATATATATAGTGGAGATGCCACTGCTTTTCAAGTTAAAATACTGTAAGGATTTTGTTTGTGTGTTCGTATATTCAGTGAATATATTCAATAAAGCGATTGTGATCGAAGGTAAGGGTGAGCACATCTCCCCTCGTCATCAGCATCATCTTTATCAAGTTGATAAAGTTGATTAGCTCGCCATCATCCTCAGCATGATGATCTTCAATAATTACTTCAACTCGTGACATGCCGACATATTCGCCATTTCTGCTTCCACCTAGATAAAAAGGTAGATCAAGGCGATCTTTCATTCGATTCGCGGAGACACTACGTCTACACACAGGCAGACTCTCCTCTATCCAGACATAATCTCTCTCTCGCTCTATCGCACGCATAAGACGATCGACAGATCGCCGAAGAGGCATTTCGTTAGAGCGACCCAGACATAAGCCAGGCCAGGCCAGTCCTGGTCCTGGACGCGCCCCCTTCTATGTATGCTTGCACTACATTCCTAACGTCCCCCATCGCCGATCTACTCCAAACAACGACGGAGACGCCGACGACGCAGGCGACAACAACACATATTACTAGTGCTTCTAGTACCCTTTCTGCAAATTCTCAGGTCTATCTGTCTATCTACCTATCCGACTATCCGTCTATATCACTGTTTATCGTTCACCAACTGTCTTCTTCCGTCAGCTGAATGACTCGCTGGCATTACTACCCAACATCGGCCGTTGGTTGTCCTCACGCAACTACTCCGGCAGGCGACAGTGTATATATAGGTATATATGTATCTATATATATATGTATATATATATATATGTGTGTATATATATATATATATATATATATATATATTTGTGTGCACATTTATATGAAATGCAACCACAACTGGACTCACGTTGTTTCGCGCTGTCCGAATGGCTGCGTAGGTTCAGATGCTGAATGAAGCTCTCAATGGAACTAAAGCGACACTCTCCCCGACTATCAAATGACTGGGCTTAATTTGACATGAAACGCTTAGATGTTCTTACGTCTAAACGGCTATGCGGTAAATTGCATCTGTTCGTCGACTAAGAGAACTAGGAGTGAATGTTGAGGGTCTTCTTATGGTGCCTTACGATGCAAGTAGTGCCTTGGCTATGCTATCTCTATTTGGGGAGTTTCTAATAGGGGTATAACTCACAAGGCAGAAGTCATTTAGAAGGATGCCCTCGGGGCAGTTTTCAACTAGCGCCGTAGCAATTTGGTCCGCAAGTGTTTATACAGGCAAACAATTGCCTTGCTTGCGTTTAAGATGTATAGAGGAGTTATTCCGGAGGATGCTGCTTTTTCTACAACAGCTGCCTTTAGTTAGACGTACGGCTCGGCATGTAACGGAATTTGTGAGGCCGGTAGCTCTAAAAGAGTCCACCCGTCATGCTCTCTCGAGTACACTCGGCCGACTATCTGGACTAAAGTTCCTAGGAAAATTCGCTTGTTCACCTCAGTCAGAATATTTACTCGTGAGATGAGAAAATGGGTAATACGTACAAAAGGCTTACAGCTATTTGACTGACAATAGGTTGACGAAAGTTGGTCATGTGTGTGAACGGGAGAACGTCTAGCAACTTCAATCGTTAATTTCCTACGAAGTGAGACAGGTTGAAGAATGAAAAGGACAATGTTGTCATTTTACACATTGTACATTTGTTTTCGTTTACGAGAGTACATGCATTGTGCAAGCATATGTGTACGAGGTGTGTTCAAAAAGTATCGCGACGTTTGTGTTTTTTCAAAAATTATTCATTTATTCATGAATATCTATTTTGTCCCCTTCCAAGTAATCCCCATGAGATATTATACACTTGTGCCAACGGTTTTTCCAATCTTCGAAGCACTTCAAAAAACCATTTTTTTTATCTTGTTCAGCTCCTCCTTCGATGCCGTCTTTATCTCGCCAAGCGTAGCGTAACGTCGTCCTTTCATGGGCCTCTTCAGTTTAGGGAACAAGAAAAAGTCACAGGGGGCCAGATCTGGGGAATACGGTGGCTGCGGCATCATTAGTGTGTTGTTTTTGGCCAAAAACTCGCGCACAAGCAACGATGTGTGAGCAGGGGCGTTATCGTGGTGCAAAAGCCAATTTTTGTTCTTCCACAAATCCGGGCGTTTCTGGCGGATTGCTTCGCGCAAATTGCGCATAACTTGCAGGTAATATTCCTTATTGACCGTTCTACCCTGTGGCAAGAACTCATGATGCACCACGCCCCTGCAATCGAAGAAAACTGTCAGCAAAACTTTCACATTCGACCGAACTTGGCGCGCTTTTTTCGGTCTTGGTTCGTGCGGCAGCTTCCATTGAGATGATTGAGCTTTGGTTTCCACGTCATAACCATAAACCCACGATTCGTCACCAGTTATGACCCTCTGGAGCAAATTTGGGTCGTCGCGGACAGAGTCCAACATCTCATTAGCAATGTTCATGCGATGCTGTTTTTGGTCGCAATTGAGCAATTTTGGTACGAATTTCGCGGCGACCCGTCGCATGCCCAAATCATTGATAAAAATCGAATGGCACGAGCCAATCGATATGTTTAGGTCCTCAGCAACTTCTCTAACGGTGATTCGACGATTGGCCAATACCATTTTCTCCACTTCATTAATTTTTTCGTCTGTTGTTGAAGTGCTCAGGCGTCCGGCACGCTCTTCGTCGTTCACATCTTCTCGGCCTTCTGAGAACATTTTGTACCACCGATAAACGTTGCTTCGGTCCAAGGTAGCTTCTCCGTATGCCACAGTCAACATTCGGAATGCATCCGCGCACTTAATTTCGTTTTTCACAAAAAATTTGATACAGGTTCTTTGATCCATTTTTTTGAATAGGTAAAAATCGAAGACGATCCAAAACACGTGCAAGCAAAGCAGCTGTCAACAATTAAGTGAACATTCAAAATGGCCGAGCTTGTCGGCATAAGTGAGAGACATGAGTACCAACATAACGCCACAAAAAATCGAAATTCGAATATACGTAACCCGCGAAAATTCAAAAGTCTCGATACTTTTTGAACACACCTCGTATATATATATATATATATATATACATATGCTTGCACAATGCATGTGCTCTCGTAAACGAAAACAAATATATATATTTATATATATATATATATATATATACAAATGTTATAAACCCATTGTGGAACCTGTGATCCTTTGGAGATAATGCCGTCATTCACGGCTGAAACATAGGGCTAGAGAACGCACGTCTGCCACTTTAGAGCGTCAAAATGCTACCGGCTTTATCTCGGGATACCCTTTGAACTGCTATAGAACATCAGTGAGTGCCGGTTGGAGTCAAACCATTATTATCATAACTATTGTAAATATCACTCACACAGTACGGGTCACAAGGAAAACAGTTTATATATATATATATATATATATATATAGAGAGAGAGAGAGAGAGCTTTCTACGTTCGATATTATTACATGCATGCGACTAGTTCTAGCCGGACGGGATTGCTATTTACCAAAAAAATGTGCCGCGTCGCGCACGGCAAAATTAAAACGAAATAGGATATATTTACGAAGCCCTCATAAGCCACGTAGGTAGAGCTTGACAGCACTTCCAGTCTGCATTGGCAGCTGGTTCTGTCAGCGTCCGCGGACCCAATACGTATACATATATATATATATATATATAATATATATATATATATATATATATATATATATGGCAACGCCCCCAACGTCGAATGGTGAAAGACCTAGAGAATCAGTTTATGTGAGCCACCACCATCATCGGATTGTAAGTCGGGCGAACGGCCGTCGGCTTTTTCTAACAGCTTAGATACTTTAAAAAGCTCTTACTTGACATCATATGAAATCCCTCAAATGATAGTTACATTGACAACAACAACAACAACAAAACGAATAAAATCAGTGCAACAGCACACAGGTACTGCGACAGTGATGAAAACAAAAAGCACACCGTGAGTTAAGCTTTCCAGTATGTCATTGCATTCTCCCGATGTCAGTCAGTGTCGACTGAGGAAAAAAATCCTTTCGGGGCTGACTCTCAGCCAAGATTTAACGTCCATGGGACTGCTTTTCGCATTGCTTCATAGATGGACCCCCACAAATACAAATGTGCAACGGTGGGGCTCGAACCCGCGCACCTATGTGTCTCCTCCGGTCGCGAGGCGCAGACGCATGCCACCACGCCACCGGGCTCGACCGACTGAGGAGGCAAGCAAGCTTACTGTAGATAAACCGCTAGTGTTCACATCAAAGCTGGCCGTCGCCATATTGTTCATTGCCATCATATGGCTATACGCGATGATCAACCTACTCGAAGAGAGACAATAAAGCTAGTACACGAACAGACACGAATCTAGGGTCTCTCGGGTCACTTACACACAGTGTACTACATATATAGTATTTTTTTTTCTAAATTAACTAATTAACACAATTATTTCCACTATCCATACAATATCTAGTTGGGCTGACTTTCAGCCAACATTTAACGTCCACGGGATCGGTTTCGCTTTGTTTAAAATACAGCGCCCAAGAAAAACAAATGTGCAAAGGCAGGGATCGAACCAGCTAACGCTGCACCTCATTGGGAGAATTCTTTTTGGGAATTTGATAACGTTCATCAAATTTATTAACGATTTTAATGACTGTTTCCACTTGTGAGAGAACATGAGACAACAGACAGGCTGAACAGACCCTGGAGGCATTGAGCCACAAAAGCAACTCAGAGAACAGAACCCGGGGTGAGGGGGTCCGGTGTCTACAGATCTCCTCGAAGACTCAAACGATCAAAATCTCTTGATTTTTAAGATTAAGTATGAGCGGAACCAATCAAACAATACTTGTTGAATACCTGCAGCGTTTGCAAGAGAAATAAGTGGTTGAAACAACTGAAAGCCGCGGCCACGTCTAGAAAGACTCCGAGGCATATTTTAGTCGAATTTACTGAGTCCATCACAGACTGCCGTAGGCGGGCAAGGGTCAACTCCGTAGATCGAGCACGGCGGAAGTAATATTTTAAACACATAGTCAACCATACTTATGAGACGCTTGCTGCCTAGAAGTGTTTTATTGCTATTTATTTTGTAAAGTGCAGCTACAAACGTGGCCTTACGACGTGTGGAAAATAAACTAAGGAGAACAGGCAATTCTCGTTTTTTTGTTAGGGGGCCGACAATGAATGAATGGGGCCTCTAATTTCAAAAGTTTTTTCGGGTACCACCCCGATAGCTTGCTTTTGGTTTGATTAGAAGTGAGTAAACCTTGGAGTAGTCTGATACTGAACAGAATTTGAACAAGTTGCTCTTGTCGATTCACAGATCTGTACGAATAGGTGGTGACAAGTCACCTTCTAGAGATGAGCGCAACAGTAGCGATGCCTATGGTTGGAGAGTGCCGTCGATTAAGCTCTCGTCAGCAATTCGTTGTGGATTAGTAACAGGCCGATCAGGAGATATAGTAAAGCAGCCGACAAATTGAAACTCAATGCGGCCACACCCCGTCATTCCATTCTATTCGAAACAATTCGCGTCTTAATGCGATGTTGGCACACGAGCGACACTCAACTATTATTGAATGAACAACATTTCGAACACATTTTCCAGCACAGATCTTGGAGCTAGACCATGGGCTCTATATATGTATATATATACAGCCCTTGGACTAGCTCCAAGCTCTGTGCCAAAAAGTGGTTTCGCAAGCATTATATATAAATGAGTAGCTACACTCTTTTGTCCTCACACGTTTTTCCACCGCGTGACCAACAAGTCTGTGACAACTAAGACAGTGCTACTAGTATTACGAGCCAAATAATGCAATATCAGATGATCTAACTACGAAGCCTACTGATCTCTTTATATATATATATATATATATATATATATATATGTAGAGGAGAGAGAGATCATTTTTACCACAGTTGTCATTATGATTCGTACCTCTGTATATAAGCTTTTATTAAACATTTATTATATGAAACGTAAATCGGTTGTCGATGCTCTGTGGTATCAGGTGCTCTGATCAATTGTGTGTCGTTGTATCGATGTCAACAACATACGCGCTGCACATGCATGCCTTGAAAAATTGTGACTTTGTACTCAGTACTACATGTACTGTATAGTAGACATTTAGTAGAACGCGTGAGCGTTGTCGAGCGTGACCGTCGAGAGAGGCGACGTCGGCCAGCCAGCGGAAGCTTTGTGATGGCACGCGACATTGAGGGTCACTTGATCACAGATAGCTACCGTAATCACAGAGAGAGCGCCGGCTACTACCATCTTAACCGGCGCTCTGTGCTCTAACAACACACAACTGACACTCGCCGGCGGGAGCAGCCGACTGTCTGTCCTGCGACTGTGGCATGTTGAGCTGTCCAACGTTTGATCCCGACCACTCGACGCGTTACGGCTAGATGCCAGGGATTTTCTCCTCGTGTAGCTCAGTAATTCCTAAGAAAGGTCGCTTTATCATGACGTATTTATTATACGTACTCGTTTATGTGGACCGGCATTTCCTCACGATTATTGCCTGCGACTTTCCTTCTATGGATGAAAGAAAGATTCCAAACAAGTGAACACTGAGGAGTCAGAGCTTAAAGGCAAAAGGCGTGGTCGTGCGCGAGTTATTTATATATATATATATATATATATATATATATATATATATATATATATATATATATATATATATATACATACATATATTCGATTGTAGGGTTATAGAGACATGTGATTAATTCACTACACAAGGGCATGTGAGGAGCGCTACCAGTCGAGCTTATCCTCGAGGCAACCCCTCATATGTATATATATATATATATATATACATAAGCGCGCCGATTTTAATACAAAGAACCACTTATAGAAAATGAGCCGCGTTTGGCGACGATTCTGTCCGATGCGCGCATAGAATTACAAGTTTCCCCTGCGACATCAATAGGCAACAAGGCGCAAGAGACCGCATTGCCTGATCGGACGAGGATTCGACTCGCCGGGTGTCGTCTGCAGACGACTGTGCGACAGCCGGCGACACCAACCCAAGGACAATCGGACAACAAAACACAATCGAGCCAAACCAAGATAAGAAACTCAAGAAAGAATTGTGATGTTTGCGTTCGGGAGATTTTGTCCATTTTGTTTGTGGTTCGGCGACCGACCAACCGACCAGCCGGCAAACGAAACCGCCGCTAAACCTTACTTGTCGCTATTTGTTGCGTTCCACTTTAAGTCTCAGGCACTTATTGAATGAATACCATACGATCCTGTAGACGAAACGTACAGAGGGAGCGACCAGGAAAAGATCAAAGCGATGTCACTTAGACACACGTGGAATAGGCTTGTCGTCGAGTAGAGAGAGCATGACAGTGACAACATTGTCATTGCGGAGGCGGCAGCGTTGGCTCGCCTACAGAGCGTGTCGTCTCTCTGCATATCTGTCTACGACCGTCTTTTCGTCAGCGGTGTACAACTAGGCTTGCTCGTATATTGATTATTACGTTCGAGTTTGTCTGCATGAATGTATGTCTGTATGTACGTGGGCGAGTTTGTGTTTCTTTCCTAAGTCAACATCCGTAATCAACGGCTAGGATCAGCGTATAGAAAACATGAGTACGGATTGGCTGTCTGAGAGTTCATGTATGAGAAGCTGCACCAGCAGCAGCAGCAGCAGCAACAACAACAACGACGAGGACGACCAAAAGTGCTTAGGCATACGGCTTAATCAAACGGTTGCTCAGTCTCTCAAACAATATCGTCGGTAGATATTGTGCACAACAATATCGACAGCAGACACTAAATTATATGTACACTAACCATTACCACAATAATGACGATAAAAACGACGACGACAGCAACAACAACAACAACAACAACCATAGCATCCACAACAATAACCACAGCAAAAGTGATACTGATGACTTTGTGCAACCTTGCCACAGAGGTGATACGATGATCGTCAATGCCGTCCGCCTTTACAAGGCCGAGGTTGGAGGTTGTCTTGTGGTTGTTCGCTGCTGTCATGGTTGATGGCGGATGCAATCCTTGTCCTTGTCCTCAAACACATTCGCTAAGAGCCATTCGCTCATCTACGAAAGGCTACGACGCTGGACGAAACGGATGACGCTGGCGGCGTTGCGCTTACAGACACGACAAGACGCGGCTGCGGTCTGCTCTACGGCGACATAGCGAAACTTTGTGTATGTGTAAGTGTGAGAGTCAGAGAAGGATAAAGAGAGAGTGAGAGATATGGGGAGATAGAGGAAATCGAGGAAGTAAATGGGGAAACTAGAGCGTAAATTGCTAGACTAAGTACTCAGCGGAAACGATGAAGCGGTGCCAGAGAAGTGACCTGGTCGTATCGCGAGCTGCTAAACCACCAGAGTGAAATAGGGGCAAATGTCGCATTATCGCATGTCTTCATGACTCAGATGGGGAGCAGCAACACAATAAGCGAATCAACGAACCACCACACGAAACGCCTCGTCGACACCAGCAGCCGATTGACTGATCAACCGCCCTCACGAAACGACAGACCAATTAATAGGTTCGACAGCTAGGCTAGAATTTCGTTGAGTTAGACTGATAAATCACTTAGACTAGATGATAAGCGCCATATACCGATGCTGAGAGTTAGAGCGGGCATGCTGCTACAAAAACTGTTAAGGAAACCCTAGATATCTCAACACAAGCCCGCCGTCGGTGCATTGAAGATATGCGGCTCACGGCGATTCCAAGTCCGTAGGAGACGGAGGGTAGTCTCGAAAAACAACAACATCCTAAAATATGTGTGTTTTTTTAATTCTAGCTAGCTCAGCTCACCACTCTTAGTGGAGCGGTGTTCCAGTTTTTACCCGCGTCAAAAAAGTGATAATTTATGAAGCCAGGCACACGTGCCTGACTAATTGATTCTTAGTGACTCTCAGAGAAGTGTATATTATAGATAAACATATTTCCGGACAAACAAAAATGGTCATCACCCATCGCATGGCACTTCAGGCATATTTTGTACTAACAATTGTAGCGCCATATTGAAAATAACTTCATACATTTGAAAAACAATTAAATTCGCTTCAAAAGCACGGCCGGAATGTTGAAGCGAAACGTCACATTTTAAAGCAGTGAACTGGAAAACTCTCGGATATGGAATATCGGGCTTGCATAGTATTAGCGGTATTGGTCTCATTGCAAACACTATAACCGAGTGTCCAGTAAAATGTTTCTTGTACGCCAGCCAGTGACGTTGCTCCGTGAACGAGCTAAAAACGAGTTCTGAAAAATAGAAGTCACGCCATAGAGGGCCGTCCAGATCGTTGTTTTGCTTGAACCTGAGGCTATCAAGGCAAAGAATGTTTTCTGTAGCTCATCAACCAAGTATCCATCGATTGGATGGCGGGTTCGGGCAAGGCTTAAGCAGTACAGTATGCCACTAATCAGGATGACCGCTCCCCGTAGTGAATGTTTTGTGAAATCGCCGGCCAACTTACTGCTACTACTGTCTTGTAAAGCTAACAGCAGCTCTGCAGTGCTCTCCAACTAGTGGTTAGTGGACATCGCCTAACTAGGCGAAGACTGCGTAACATGAATATTAGGCCCTCTATTCGCGCGGATGAGGCCATAATGTCTCTCTACAATAACGATAGACGGTGACCACCAGCATGATGTTCTTCCTGCCTGAGTCACACCATCAGACATTCGTGAGAAATGCTGAAGAAACGCCAAAACTCCAGCTTCAGCGACACTTCCGACGCTCGCGAAGGCTATGCGCGAGGAGAGAACAAAAAGAGTTTAAACAATACGATTTAATTGTCTTTCGAAATGTGCAGTAATTTAATATGGCGTTACTAATGTAGATAGACAAAATATGCCGAAAATCGAATCTATGATCTATGATGCGAATGTTGTGTCGCGAAATACAAATATTTAGAAAACCAAACACTATATAGATATATATATATATATATATATATAAATATATATATATATATATATAAATATATATATATATATATATATATATATATATATATATATATATATATAAATATATATATATATGACATTTTGTTGCTTCAGAATTGCTAGCGCC
Source organism: Dermanyssus gallinae (assembly GCA_003439945.1). Taxonomy (NCBI): domain Eukaryota; kingdom Metazoa; phylum Arthropoda; class Arachnida; order Mesostigmata; family Dermanyssidae; genus Dermanyssus; species Dermanyssus gallinae. The sequence goes on along the minus strand of QVRM01005835.1, from coordinate 38,469 downwards.
ATTACAACAAAGTCGTCCTCCTCCTTGTACTTGTTGACGTTTTTGCTGTCGCCGCCGTCTTCGATTTCAACAACAAAGAAAAGCGACAGTGTTGTTATATACATATATATATATATATATATATATATATATATATATATATATATATATATATAACGTTATCATCGAACCACCGCGTTGTGGCGGTCAGCAGACGACCGTTTTCGTAGCCGGGCATCGTCGTCGTTGCCATGAACTCGCCATGACGACAACAACTGCGGCGACGGTGCTGCGAGTCCAGTCTCTGTCATTCGAGCTAGAGTTAGAGTGTTGTTCGGCTGGTTGATCAACAGGCGGTCAGCCTGATCGGCGGCGGCGGTGGCGGCTGCTGCTGCTGCTGCTGCTCCGCATGAGTACGACAGTCATCGTGACAGGCACCGACCCGACCCGACCCGACCACCACCGATGATACACCGATACACACCACGGCAAGAAACAAACCGCAAGAAATGAAGCGCTACGTATACTGAGGAGCAACACGTGCCCGCCCGCCCGCCCGACCGGCCGCACACCACGCAACTATACCGCCACTAACAACAACAGCTATAGCAATAACAACAACAACAACAACAGCAACCACAACAACAACAACAACAACAACAACAACTGCAAACAACAGCTATAGCAATAACAGCAACCACAACAACAACAACAACAACTGCAAACAACAGATATAGCAATAACAGCAACAACAACAACAACTGCTGCTGACAATAACAGAAACAACTGCAAGCAACAACAATAACAGCAACTGCAAAGAGCAACAACAAACAACAACTAACAGCAAACAACAGCAGCAGCAGCAACAACAACAGGAACAGCAGCAACAACAACAACAACAGCAACAACCACAACAGCAGCAGCAACAACAACAAGAACAGCAACAACAACAGCAACCACAGCTACAACAGCTAGCTTCAAGACGGCGCCAAAGGAGAGGCACCCAAACACAGGAAGCGGGTGGGGGGCACGTTTGTGTACACGCAGCCGAACAAACCGAACCGCCGTTCTGCCACGCCACAAGCACCCGTTCGATCAGGCGCTCGATGCGTGCTGATTTACTCACATCTAGGCACGACGCACTACTCCATCCGTCTATCCATGCTCACCATAAGCGATGTGATGGCTCGCGACTGGGCAACAGAATGACGTCAAAAACAACAACAACAACAACAACAACAACAATGATGACAACAGCAACAATGATGATGGCAACAACAATGATAACAACAACAGCAACAGCAACAACAATGATAACAACAGCAACAATGATAACAACAACAGCAATGACGACAACAACGAATATAGAACTAGCATACGGGGTAGCGACACATTGGCGACTGTTCGCGCCAATAGACCAAAGAGATCGAGACGATCGCATCGAGGTAAATCACGATCACCAAGCCAGAACAAGACGCGGCGACTCCAAGCCGTCTAGACAGATAGACCCCCGAGTCACCATACCCACCCATATGGATAATGGATGACAAGAAGGTCGAGAGAAAGCGCTAAATGAAGCTCTTCCAAAGAGACTGCTCTATCGGACATTCAACATAAATCGATCACAACAGCAGCAGCAGCAGCAACCGCAGCGGCGGCGGCAGCGGCTTTTGTTGATTGTTGATGTCCGCTTGATGAAACAACCACCGCTCTGTAATCTCTGTTGCCACCGTTATTGTTATCGGCCGCCATTGCTTGGCACCACAGCCGCGACCATCACATGCCACCCTCCTACTACGCTTTTGCTTTGAGTAGCTATTCCGTACGTCTACTACAACCGGCATGTATCATCGTCACCATCAACGGTTCGATCAAACAACGGTTAGCGGGAAGTCCTTCTTGACGCCCCCGCAAAACGCGTGGCAAAGAAACAGTCTCCAGCGACTTCACCTCATCATCGTCGCTCTGAAGCTAGACTATCCTCAAGCATAGGCCCCTCGCCCCGGTCGCATTACATCATAGATGATCTCAACGTTTCACTACATATATATATATATATATATATATATATATATCAATATATATAGTTCCAATACTTTTTCACGTAACTGCTAGGCATCGTAGGGCGTCCAAAGCAAACTAGACCGTCCAATTCAAAAGAGATGAAACTGCTACTACTACTACTACTACTACTACTACTACTACAAGAGCCAAGTGTTACCCGGTAAACTTAAAATCAACGGAAGCACTACTTCTCTAGGTGGTGCAGCTGGCAGGGCAATTGCCAACATCGTATAGCCCCCCCAAACTTGCCGCCAACTACTAGCATCATTCCGTTCCTCCCTCCCGGCGAAACTCGTCGTGCGAGTCGTTCTAGCTGTGTTTTCTAGCTGTGTTAATCCAGTTACCCGGAGAGGAGAGTCTCCGGCGCATGCCGTAGCGATGCCCCGCCGACCGTATGGATTCGCCCCATGCACGGAGCGGGCCGATCATTGATCGGTCGGCGTTGAGGTCCGCCGAGGCCATTCGCCTCTGTGGTCGAGGAGAGGCTGGTAGATAGATGGTAGGTAGGTGACCATGATATCATATCCATCAGTCATAGGCTATTGCTTCAATATTCTTCTATTCGATAGTGCTTGCTCTCTCCGTTCACGACCGCCACAGCCACTACTGTGACGGCGCCGTGGACGGCGGTTATGACGACGACGACGATTACGATCAACAAAACCAACCACCATTTGCAGCGCCATCAGCAGCAGCCACACCAACTACATCATCATCATTGCGTCCGCAGTAAATGAGTCATCAGGTGAACGGCGGTGATGGTGCTGAAAACAGTGGCGTAGAGTAATCGTAGTACAGTAGTCGAACAATACCGCAATTAGTCAGTCAGTGAAGTTAGGGGTACTCGCAGTGCACCCCTCGCTTTACGCCTCCCCCATCGAGCAGCTGTACGGATCAATGCTGTACGCAGACAGATGCACCCGTTATTCGCCGCTGCGCTAGATCGACCTTCAAGCCACGTATACCTCATACCACCGTGACAAGAAGCAGCCGCCGCCGCCAACCTCCCAAAATGCCCATTATTATTATTACTATCATTATTATTATTATCATCATCACCAGCATCGCCTTCATCGTAGACAGCGCTCTCTAAGCTTCAACGAGAATACTCATAAGCCGTGCGTGTGAGTATTCTCGCTGTGTCTGTGACAATGCGTGTGTGTTTGTCACACACACTATGTTCATATTTCAATAGCTAACCAGAGTGCATTTTTAGTAAATAAAACAGAAGTTATCATCACTATTCGACGTCGAAACGCGGAGTAGACGTGACAATCGATGGACCGACTCACCGGCGCTAGGGGTCGCTGGTTCAATCCCGGGCTGGTGGGGCACACACACCTTCGAAGCTTTCTTGAGATTTTTTTGCAGAGGTGGGTTAATAATAATAATCAGCATCATCATCATTTATCATCATTGCCACACGAGGGACAAAAGCGACGAGGGAGTTAAGAATACTGGATAACACGTAAGTATGTTCTGTCTCTAGGGACAGCGGTAGTAGCAACATATACAAAGGGCAGCTAAAACAAGGTTTTTTCAAGCAAATTCATTAAATGAATAGTCGATCTTGCAAATTCATTAAATGAATAGTCGATAGGAAATTATCCAGGCAGAATAGGCGACTGGCCTCTCGACTGAGATAAACGTCTGCCACGATCTCTTGATCATCGTTCTTAGCTCCTCCTAACACTCCCGTCAACTGGGACAGGAAAAATGTATGCGCGAAACTCGCACGCACAGATAAGCTTATTCCATGCTAAACTAGTCTACGTGAGCAACTCGTAACGGGGTAGCAGCTCTCCTGGAGTACAAAAAAATTGCCCTTTCGCCAATTGCCAAACCACAAGACATTGTGCCGACATCGTTGTAATGAGTGATCAAGCTCGTTGTGGACTTTATGGACGTAATAGATGAGACAGCCCCCAAGGCGGGCAGTCTAAATCAGTGAAGCCGGTTCCACCCTAGCGCAACTCATACCTCATCGAAACGCTCGTATCTCGTAATAATCACTACAAAAACTTATGTAAGGTACAAATACGTCTGATAAAAATAACGTTCTGATTCAAGAATTAAAACCGTAGCTCAAAAGATTCTTACAAATTCTACTAATTAAGTTGAGGTAAATGATATATGGGAGTAATGCACAGCCTTACATTTAATTTAACGGGTAATTAGCTATATATATATATATATATATATATATATATATATATATATATATTGCGTATAGGCATGACACATTACCCCCTCGCGCCCTCTTTCAAAAATGATTACCGCTACACGTGTTTGATTGTCGTTGGTATGAGGTAATGGTATAAAGCTATCCTGAGTTCCGCACTCTCTCCGAAAATCCCCACACAGCAGGCACGACGATCAAGTAGTGGACAAAGCAAGCAATCTCAGCGGATATAGCTTTCCAAGAACTGAACTCGTGGTATGGTCGGCTGTCAGGTGCAGTGGCGTATTATATATTCGTATTGAACGTCGAGAGGTTAGTAGATCGTTGAGCTCGTGTTGAGCAACTTCCTAACCTAATTAGTTATATACTATGAATTAGCGCACCCATCTAGCAGTTCGAATGAATGTCAAAGAGTCGCCAAACTCTAGCCGTACTCGTCTCAAGCCAAGCTCACTTACCGCTATCTCCGATGATGAGCAACTTAAACAAGTGGTCGTATTCCCGGTTCATGATGACGATGATTGATTGCGATGAAACGGCAGCTGGCCGTCTCGTCCCTTTTGTATTCTTGCCGCAAATCGATCTCGCCAATCTTCTCGACCAAAGAATTCTTCTTGTTCTTCCACTTCTTCTGATAATCTTAGTTATTACTACTAGTACTGTTATGTATTAGCACCTTCTTTCCTGCATGGATGGAACAGCAGCAGTAGTGACAGTATGACGACCTGCGATGAGGACACAACCTCACTCGCCCCGGCCCTCGAAATCGATGCTGGAGCCGTTGCGCCGCACTTCACCTTCACCTTGCTGAACGAACGAACGATAAAGGCCTACGAAGAACGTCTTCTTCATTCAATCTCTCGCTCATTTACCCACCACTGACTCACTAATACACGTATCCATTCAACAACCGATGCATGTGAAGCACGATCATCTAGCTGGTCAAGCTATGCGATGGTAACTGGTCAGCCCGGTAGTGGCCCAGTAGTCGAAATGACGATAACTTCAAACAATAACAACAACAACAACAACAACTAGAGCAGAAACGAACCAAAACACACCGAAACAACAAGCGAACCATTCCTCGGCAGGGGCCGAAGGATTCACGTTGATTCACTCCGATTGGAACATTTCTTCTTGCTGTTTTCCGCTCGTTTTTTTCACTGGCAGCAGCCGCATCCGCAACATCAGCAGCAGCAGCAACAACAACAACGACGACGACGACGATATAAAACAATAAAAACGACAGCTGCTTTTGTTCTGCCGCTCTTAGATCAGCTGGAAGCCGTACTTAAGCGCGCGCGTTGACCGACGAGCTGATGAATAGACGTAATCTTCGGACGACGCATTCACCGTCTCGAAAAGGCACTCGACGACACGACACGACGAGACAGCGAAGCATTCACATTAATATCGTTCTCATCTATACATCTATACTATCGTCGATATATAATACACACACGCACAGAGACACTCCGCAGATAAGAACAATCCTCCTTGACAAACGCTCCGCTCGATTACCATCAGCGAGAGATGACAGCAAGAGCAATAACCACAAGCATCCGAATCCAGAATCGCTCGAACAGGCCGGTCGGTCGGTTGGTTGGGTGGATGGGTGGATTTGTGGATGGGCGTGTGTCTCTCTGCCTGCCTACCTGCCGTCGGTCGAGGAGCCACCAACAAAATCGTGTTGTTGTTAGCAGCAGCAGGAGCAGCAGCAGTTAACTCCTAAGTCGTTCGATGATAACCAGTCTTTTAGTGAAATAACAACAAATGTCATGTTGTTGTTAATGTCGTTGTTGTTAATGTCGATCCCATTACTCGCGGCTATTCTTGTTGTTGCTGTTATTGTTGTTGCTGTTATTGTTTCTGTTGTTGTCGCCTATGCTGCTGTCGTTCTTGCAAAACGGCCGGTCTTCTCGCGGGCTATGTGGACAATACTTGTTAGCGTTGTCACCATAATCACCATTGTCGTCGTCGCTGTTGTTACTGCTTTTGTTGTTGTTGTTGCACCTCTTGTTGTTGTTGCACCTCTTGTTGTTGTTGTTGTTTTTGTGTCACCTCTTGTTCGTGTAGCTGCTATGTTGCCGCTGCCATCGTTGTAATGGTTGTAACACGAGTAGTATCCATACTTCTCTCCTCGTCGCCGCTGCAATCGACGGCGCCTATTTCTGACCGGCTAGCTAAGCACGAAACCGAGTAACTAACTAACTAACTAACTAACCGGCTGATGACGAACAACCCGTAACAACGGCCACAACGACAACAAGGCCGGCAACAGCTTTAACGGGACTAACTATTTATTGTTGTGAGCTGGTATGGGTTAGTAGTGTCGTCCCCAGTCGAACGTAGCACACCAACATCAACAGGTTGGTGAGGGTTGCGGACGGGTCGGCGTCCGAACTAGGATGAGCCGCAACTTCAGCTAGCTGATGGCGATTCCGGTAGGCGTGTTGTTATTGTTGGCAGGCTCCATTACGGCGGCGAAGGCGGTTGTGCCGATAATGATGACGCAAAACAAGAATGTGTTTTCGGTAACTTTGCGGAGCCAGAAGAAGCCACGGCAAGAAGACTCAAGACAACACCGATCTCCAAACTTCGGAGACGGGACGGACGGACGGACACTGTGTTCAATGTTCACTGTCGCGCTGGCTCGAACAGCTGTGGAACAGAGACACGAAACCGAAACACCACCACAACAACAAGAACAACAACACGTAAACAACACCACGTTAGCAACGGCAACAGGTACAATAACAACACTACTAAGTTGCGACTGTTGTAAGCTACTATAACAGCAACAAAAACAACCACAACAACAAAACACAACTTGTTTACACTGTGGCTAAATAACAGTCGCCGTGAAGACGCCGTCGTGAATGATGACGAATCGCCGATTTCCAGCTTCCGCTGTAGCAACACCGGCATCAGCGTAGGGGGGGGGGGGGGGGAGGGGAGGCGACAAGTATGAAATCACTTGGCTCTGGGAGCGCATGGCAAAAACGTCAAAGGGAGCAGTCTAGAAAGTTAGATACAGCTAGAGAAGGGAGATGAAGCAGGAGAGAGAGAGAGAGCCAGAGGGAAAAACAGGAAGAGGGAACTCGATATTCGCGTAATCGGCGCAATGATTCGCTGACTGCAAAGGCTCACTAGGGATTGAAAGCGTCGATATAAATATATATCACTTCCCCGCTCCTCCCCGCCGCCTATCTCGCCAAGCAACGGTGTTGTTATTACTAGCCGCTCAATGCGGTTCGGCCACCTGCGCATACGTAGGACGCTCCATGTATTATTCGTTTTATTATGCATTATTATTGCTACTATACGATTGTATGGTTTACTCCTGGTAGTTACTCGCTGACGAGTAGAAACGAGTTCACTCTTTTTACAGCTGCAACTTGTCCACCAACAAAGTCTCTGGCTGAGTCTTCCATATAACCATTATTCGGCATTGATGCAGCTAGCTAAGTCATGTGATAGTAATCAAGCCGCAAGTAGCAGCGGCAGAAATGGATGATTGTGTGATATGATGATAATTGTTACAATTAATCACATTTATAACCATAGTAGAAGTAGTAGTATTAGTGGTCCCTAATTTTTTCTTAGATGTAATATTACGCTTGTAATCTTAATTACAATAATATTATTACTGCTGTTTTTTGTAGTGTTTGACCGTTGTGACGACCGTTACTGTGTCTGTATTAAATGAATACTTTCGTTGTTTTTCTGCCGTTGCTGTTAAAGCACCTAGAGTGTTTGGTGGGCGCTAAAGCAACTTTTGTCGCTGTTGGTGTTGTTGTTGTTGCTCTCGATTGTTGTTGTTGTTGTTGTTTTTATGCTCAAAATGACAACAAGTCATTCTTGCTAATAGCCTTGTCGCCGTTTAAACCGTGCTCAACATCGAGGAATTCTGCAATTCCACATTAATTCTGATAGTAATTGCAACTTAAGAGCAGTAGAAGAGTAATAGTGTAATTGTTGCTGTTGTTGTTGTTGTTGCTGTTGTGCTTGTTGTTGCTTCTGTTGTCTGTCACAGCAAACGCCAATCGGCACAGTAAACCCCAGCAGTTCAGAACAAAAACAGCGCCGTCGCCCGCAGCAACAACAACAACAACAGCAGCAGCAGCAACACGACAACAACAATAACAACGAAACGATGCGGTGGCGATGACGCATCGATGCCGACTACTAACAAACAACACGAGTGGCGATGATACAAGCTGATACAGTGCTAATGTTGCTGCTACTGTCGTCGAAGCGAGCCTCAAAAAATAAACGCAGCGATACACATTAGCATGCGGGCAACAAGCAGTAGACAGCGAATAAAAAACTGCTGCTGGAGCTGGAGCTGGAGCTGCTGGTAACTGACTAACTGATTGACTGACTTGTTCACAGTTTGTTGCTGTCGAACCTGGTGCCGAGGCGCAAAGCAGTCGAATGAATGACCAGTACAACCTACAAAACCACGACGAACTATTCTATGCCCTCAACTATTCGTGTATTCTCGCCTCTCGTATTTATCTCGTACAGGCAACAAGTATATCTCTCTCCCCCTTGTTCCCAGCTGTGTCTCTCTTTCTACAGACACACACCCACACACACACGCCCAGATATACAGATAGATCGATAAATGATCAAATGGTAACAGTCCTCCTAAACTTTGCTTAGAAGGCGATGACAGCATAGTGGCACAATATCCCGTCTTAGCCCGTAATCGTCGTCGTCGTCGTCGTTGTCGTCGTCTTTCTTTTCCGGACCTACGTCGAGAGTGACATTTATTAGATATATATTATTGAGACTCTAGTCGATTATCGACAGCGATTGTGATTCGTGAGCATACGATGACGACGGTAACCACCATAACAGCAGCCACAATAACAACAACAATCGAAGTAACAACAATAACAGCACGACAACAACAATCAAAGTAGCAACAACAACAACAACAGCACAATCACAACAAAAACGTCAACACAAGTCAGCCGTGGTGGTATCGTACCTATTCTTCAATATCATCGATCACACTAATAAGACAACAGGGCAGGCAGGCAGGTATCACTTGCGAAGGCGGTGGGGGGAAGTTTACGTCAACTATATCACTTATTCCTCGAACTAGTTGTTCTTCTTCGTCAGCATTCTTCTTGTGTTCTTATTGCTACTGTTGCTAAGACAACAGCAGCAGCAGCAGCAGCAACAACAACAACAACGACGACGACGACGACGACAATAGCAACAACAAATAATTCCCCACTGCTGTTACACGTATTGTTGTTGTTGTTGTTGCTGCTGCTGCTAATGTTGTTTTAACTAAACACAATCTCTTTCTCTCTCTTAACACGAGCTGTTGTTGTTGTTGCTACTTTGATTGTCTCCGGTAGCGTTCACTGCCTTTGACTGGCGACTATTGCTTTGACTATTGGCAGCAGCGGACTGACTATCAAAGCGACAACGGCAACAGCAGCAACAACAACAGTACTAACAACACTGATAACGAGAGTATCAAAAACTGTAATTAATTACTGTAATTGCTGGTGCAGCCGCATATGGTGATCGAATCGAATCAAACAATTCGAATCGTCGACGTAACGATGATGGACGATCGATACCAACGATAACGATGATGTCTGTCTGTCTGTTTGACTGTCTGTTTGTGTCAAATGTCGCCGATCATCTATGTCGCATCTCGAGATGAAATGAAACCGACGAAACAAAACACGCTTCGCATACGACTGAGCCACAAGCCTCTCCAGTGAACCTTGCAGCAAGCCAGCATAGCAGGCATGAGCACCAACAAAACCTATCGCCGGAATATCCAGCAGAACAACAGAAACAACAACAACAACAACAACAATAGTAGCAGCAGCAGCAGCAGCAACAACAACAATATTAGTTAGTTAGAACACACCCATCGATCGAGTATCTTTCGAGACAGACAGATAGACAAACGGAGAGAGAAGCAAAGAGACGAGCAAATACCGCCCCTCCTAGTATGTCTACCTAGTCAGCTAAGGAAAGGTAGTTAATTTCAAGATAGATCTAGATATGGTCGAGATAGATGTAGATCTATCCGTGTATTTATCTGTCTCTCTGTGTGTCTGTGTGTGTGTGTGTGTTTATATTTCTACAAAAATACCGCCAGCACTTCAGAGTGAGAGAGAGATAGAGAGAGAGAGAGAGCTAGAAACAGAAACCAATGCCACAGCAGTAAAAACAACCACAACAACAACCGCACAACAACACTAACTTCACCACCACCACCAACACTGAAACAACACCGCTCGGAGGCGACCCTCGACGAGATAGGTCGGACACAATGCTACTCGTCTGGCTGAGTTAGCAGGCTTTGTATTTGTTCGAGCTGTTCTAGTTACGCGTTGTTCCTCTTCGTCCTATATTCATTCTTCTTGTTCGCAGCGTTCGACGAGAGTTCTTACTACTTTTGTTGTTGTTGTTGTTGTTGTTGCTGTTATTGCTGCTGCTGCTGCTGCGGCTGTTGTTCGAGTTCGAACTCGAACTTCCCAACAACGAATGACAAAACAACAACTGAACGATGGGAGCGGCGACGACGACGTCGACTTAATGATGATTTTGTCGTCGACAGTAACAACAACAACACGTACTAGAATAATAATAATAATAATAACACATACGACGACAACAACAAGACGCAGCAGCAACAACAACAACCACACCATTACCGATGACGTCGGCTGTCGATGACAACAACAACAACAACAACAACAGCAGCAACAGGCGACGACGACGACAAACAAATCAATCCACCAACCAACTATTGCTGCTGCTGCTACACTCTTTTGCTGGTACCACGTACGACCGAGAATAAACTGAGATGTTCTTTCTCTCATAAATACTACTACTACTACTACTACTGATAGCAAATCACACTCTCGACTCACTTACGTACGTACTTAGTTAATTAGCAACTTACAACTACTAACTGTTCTTTGTTGTTGTTGCTGCTGCTGCTGCTGTTGTTGCTACAACTTGACCATAACAACGACAACGACGACGACGATGGGAACCACCGTGATCATAAGAGCATCATAGACCCGCTACCGATCTGGTACTGCTGTCGAGCGACGGCCGACCGAATCGACCGAACCCGAACCAAACTAACGACCGACCGACCGAATGGGCTAACAAACAACACCAACACCCTCGACCAGTCAGAATAACAGCAGAAACAGCGGCGGCGGTGGCGGCGGCGGCAGCAGAACCAGGGGCGGCGGCGAGAACAACAACAACACAAAGGAGCACCAAGAGGAGGACGACGACGGGGAGCAGCCGCTACCGCCCGTCCGTCCGTCTGCTTGTCCGCTAAAACGGCGGGCGCCGTTCCCTCCCTTTGATCGTATGATGTCGATCCGTCGGTCGGGTCGAGAGTCAGCCACCAGCCGCCACAGTCAGTCAGAGGCAAGTGAGTGAGTCAGTCACTAGCAGACGACCGCTACGCTACGCTCTCCGGCACGCTAGCCGTCTGCTAGACCGGGGGGGGAGGGGGCAAACGCCAGCAGCCAAAATAACCATATCAGTCACCCGCTGCTGCTGCTGCTGCTGCAGCCGCCGCTTTTTGACGACGATGCAGACGACTGTAGTAAACAAGGCGTGGTCAATTGTGAGAATCGATTTGAATCGGTGGCGGGCGGGAACGATGTCCACTTTGAAAGCAAGCAAATTTTTTTGGCGTATTTAGCAATGCGAGAGCGGTTCCAAGGTGGACGACGTTAAATGTCTGTCTCGCAATACGCTAGCTATGCTACCTAGTCTAGAGGCTAGGCTACGAGTAGTTGTCTATATTCGTCAGCTACCTATCTAGAGGCTTGATCTAACAACCAGTTTTTGCCCATCAGCGCATAGCCTCTTTGAAAGGTTATGCTGAGCCTATCAAGGCTATGGAAGGTTTCAGGAATGCATGATGCACAAGGCCATGGAAGGTTTCAAAAATACATGATGCACTAGCAGCCTGTGTGTCTAATGTGGGACACCAACTAACAACAAACCCACTAATTCAGAATTGCTCCCATCGGTATTACTTTGGCATTACTCTTCTACGCTGTGGGAATGGCGTCTGCGTCGTTCTCCTCCACTCATTTCTATACCTGTCTAACATCCCGCATGTTTACCTGCGATTGGATAGCGGGAGTCTACCATTTTGTAAACCATCCTGTAAGGGTGCGTTGAGACTATGAGGACCGGCTGCCCTCCGGTCCTTAGACGAAGTCGGCTTTTTGTCTCGACCACTCTCTAAAGAGACTCACTCAAGCCTCTCCCGCCTAACCGTTTTTTTTTGGAAATCTTGAGTGTCTAAACGGCGTCGAACAAGTTCGTTGCCTCTTTCCATGCCTCCACCAAAGTCATTATATGGGCGACCACCTCCCTGATGGGTCGGCCTCTCACAGCGGTTGATGCTGCATCCCCCGCTTCCCTGAGAGCATCACACAGCAGAGCAGTATGCTCGACGTTATCCGCCTCTCCAGAGTCACAAAGTACGCAGGTCTCGCAGATGACCTTCATAATTCTTGACATGTAGCCATGGAACTGTCCGTGTTCGGTCAGAACCGGAGTCGTCTAGTAGAAAAATTCCTCGTCTCGGCGGTCGACCAACGCTCTGAGGTCCGGTGTCAGACTCTTGGTTCAGCTTCATGGGTCATGCCGGGTCTTACTTGAGCCCTTTCCCCGTGCCAAACCGATATTGTGGTACTCCTGACCCTGGTAAGAGTCAGATCTTCATCTAGATATATTTTACTTATTTCAGCTGCAAAGAGGTCCCACGGCAGCATCTTGGCCATATCAGGATAGCTTTAGTCGAGACCGTCCGATACGCCAGGCCTACCCTGATTGCCAACGGGGCGACCTTAGTGCTCCCTAAGCTGGGGATGCGTACAGCGCCGTTGAGTTGGCCACCGAAGCTAGGGGCCTTCTTTTCTCCTCTACAATTACTTTTCAATTCATTGTGTTGAAGGCATTTTTGACGAAGAGCACGAATCCCTTCGTGTTGAGTCTTTCTGGTTCCCTCACCCACCCGTTGCAGAATCTTCTGTAAAGCCCCCCAGTGTAGATTCGCCTTTCAAGAAACGGTACTAGGCATATTATCCGGTTCATTTCTAGATCTCTTCGTTCAGTCGATTGACAATAACGTTTTTCCAAGATTCTCCCCATGGCGTAAATGAGGCATCTGGGCCGGTGCTCTGAGGGAACCGTCTTCCTTCCGTGTTTGTGACTGAGAACAAGCTAGCCCTCTTCTACATTCTCGGGAATCTTCCCAATTTCAGAAGCTTGTTATTACATTAAGCCACTTCTTGACCAGCAGCCTCGCTACCTCCGGGGATATCAATCTAGGCCGGGCGTTTTGTCGGTTACCAGCCGTCGCCGGGCCTAATCGACCTTCTCTAGCGTTTCCTTTCGCGGCTGTGCCAGAAAGAGACTGATTCCGGTATCCCGCAGCACATCGGGAAGAATTTCGGGGGAGACTTTCGGAATCTCGCCATTGCCACTCGGTACGGCAAGACCTATACGCCGCTCTCCGTGGCGTCTGTCGACTCTTTCCACGCTCAAGCTTTACTCTTGGCGATTAGTCTTCGAAGTCTGAATCGTGCAGCGTGGATTTCCATCAGTTGGGATTTAGCTCCTGCGGCCCCTTCCTCCCCGCAGAATCCTTTCCGTAGCTTTTTTTGCGCTAACTAATTATGTGTTTTCGTGTAAACCCTGTTGAGCCTCATGCAAGTCTTGCGGGCAGCTGCACTCTGTTAATTTAACCAATAGTTCAGAGGGTGGCGGCCCCCGAGGTGGTTTAAGGGAGCAGCTTTCCTGCGTGCTATGTATAGTATGTCCGTGATTTGGCTACTGTAAGAAGAAATATTTGCATCTTGCAAAGAACATACATCACATGCGTTATCTTATCATTTAGCTAAACATTTGAGTGAGAATGGGCGCACCCGATCGATTCGACACACTGGCTAACACGATATCTATCACACACAGTGCTACATAGTTTACAAATACAATTTACGTCCGGTTCGTGAAAAATCCTGCGCCTCGCAAACAACATGAGGAAACCCATGAACCGCAAACCAAGTGATAAAATATCTATTGGACCTATCACTAAGTTTCTAACTGGTGTTGACCATGGTTGGGGTTGTGAACAAAAAAGCGGGTTGACTATTTCGATTGTAGCCATGTCTCGAGAGGAGAGCTTCTAATGGAGATCATTTATGGGAGGACAAAAGAGCAGAATACCTAGATTGTCTTCTTAGACCAACCAGCTAGCCCGCTCGACTCCTTCTGATGACTCTATCATCCATGATTAACGAGTTCTTCTGCAAATTATATTTCAAGAGGCCTAGTATACTTTGCGGCACTCCTTGTAGCGCCAGTTTCGTCAGTACGATCTCTCGTGACGTGGAATCAAACGCAGCTTAAAAATCAACAAAAACAACATAGACGTACCGCTTCGGTCGTCTGAGTGTTTTTTGATGGCTTCTATCAGCAGCTTGCAAGCCGTCATCGTCGACCTGATAACCAGGAACCCAATGAGGAACAGGCAAAGCCTCCGTAAACAGGCGAAGCTTTCTCCGGTCCAAATCTGTTAAATATCTGGAAGGCTAGAGTTAAATCCCGTCGTCAAAGATGAGATCTCATATGCCTGGACAAGCCTTATTAAGATAGGCAGTCGAGCCCGGTGGCGTGGTGCAATATTCGCGTGCGCCTTGCGACCCAAGGAGACATATAGGTGTACGGGCAATTCGAGCGGCGGCAGCAATTAAGAACCCGCAAATGTTGTCCATATATTCCGAGTCCGCCCTTTTAAAAATTTAAGTAGAACCAGTTGCAACATTCGGTATACTACTTATATGGGAAAAATTCGCAGAGGCAGATCCACAGTTGCTAGATAGAACCACATTTTTCTTTATGAAACGGGTTTTGGGGTTCGCCAATTCTTGTAGAAGTATAATAATTCATATCTTAAAGGGGAGACTTTTATGACCCAGAAACAACAACTCCGATGGGGTTTACCTAGAATAAGAGCGTCTGAGGCCTTTACTATAAAGTGGACGAAAGCATTAAAGGAAATCTTTTTAGGAATATTTACTACGGTAGCGATGACAAGCACGGCGTGGCGAGCAGCTTGATATAAGAGTAGACATTTAACTATGGCGTTTGCAGCCCACGGGTTTCATCGCGTGTTATGCAGCACGGAGTAATTTCACGATTCTCAGGAGTGTTGCAGGTGCTCGAGGTGCTCTGGCCAGTGCGACAGATACCACGCCTCGCAGCATGTCCTGCAGTTCAATCAATCGCTGAACTAGCAAAATGAGAAAAGACCCAATGATGTGAAAAAAGCACTAGTTGTGTCTGATGTATATGTTTATAATTTTACTTAACCTGGGTGTTAATAAACCATAATAAATAAGTGCACGGGTTTGAGTCCCACCGTTGCACATTTGTATGTATGGGGTCCGTCTTACGAAGCAATGCAAACGCAGTCCCGTGGATGTTAAATGTTGGCTGAGAGGGGTTAGCCCAAAAGGCTTATTAAGATAGGCACTGAACGACCAACGTCCATGCTCCAACGTAGAGCCATCCGCACCTATCAAAATGTCCGCTAAACGGAGCCTCGAGGACTCTCTCTAGCCGAACTGACCAAGCAATCGCCTACTAAAAACAGAGTCTCAGCGAGTGGAGATTTCAGGTCAATTTCTTCCTTGTGTCATACTTTACACTTTTTGCACACTGCGGGAGCGCACTACGAACCTCTTTAGCACAAAACAGAAAAGACAGCACGAGCCGATCGTTCAGTAAACCTCTGTAAATCTCAAGTAAACCTCCCGATCTCCGTCCCTCTGTCGATCCAGAATTACAAGGCTGATTTCTCGAGGAGCAAGGGAAATCAGCCGATGCCACGGCGTTAGATTCTAAGTCCAAAATGGTTCGTCATCATTGGAATGTGCTTACAACTCCACAAACTTTTGTGCTAGCCCTGCCCAGAAATAAAGTTCTTGAAGCTACTCTTAGCAGAGTCATCAAGGACAACAACGCCGCTGAACTCAAACAGAAGACCATCGAGAATCTTCTGCATACCGCGACGCCCACCCTTGCGGAAAACTTCGGTAAATCGAAGGAGGGTCATTATAGGGTGAGTCAAGCCGAGAGGAAATTTACCGAAAGTGACGTTTGTTCTGCCGCATTGGCTTGTTGATGTCTGATTAGTAAGGGAACACTTGGGCTATAGAAAGGCTCTAGAAAAGAGATAATTGCATTTTCTAGATCTAGAAATGGACTTTCGACAATGAAGTCAGAGTTAGACATAACTGGAATAACACATTAGAAGAACGCATAGTTCAATCTTATGTGCGCCACACTTTACTGCAACGCAATCACAAAAAAGGCGACAATCGCTACATAGATGAACACGTATATCAGACCACCGGAGTAGTTCAGGGTGACTCCGCTATTCCATTTAATGTTATTCAATATATAAATGTAGTGTGCATCTGCATACCCTATATACTTATATATTAAATAATAACATATACAGGGTGTGACAGAGAGATTTTTAAAGCGATGCAGGGAATTGTAGAGCTCGTTAAAGCAAATATTTTTTCCAATGGAACATGGTCTCTGAGAAGTCTTGTTTCGAAGTGAGAGTGAAACTACTACAATTTGTGACACTGGTGTTTTTGCTCGACATAGGAGCACAAAATGTGCTGTTGCGAGGCAACCAAGTCCTTCTATACAGAAACTAAGCACACCGTCGTGTTCGTGAGAAAAATCTGCTTCTTCTGATATATAAGGTCAGAAGATGCAACATGGCCGGTTAGAAGAGAATTCGAAAAAATAAAGTTCTTTATTAGCTTTCACGCTAAATATCTTAAGCTCATTACCGTACGACCACTCACGGCGCTCAAAACTAGCACATTCAGGCAAATGCGCATTTCATGATGATTATTTTGGCACTAAACTTATGCTAATGCGAGCTGCGGTTGCGGATTAATTTCGATTTTTTGGTCAAGATTGAGTGCATGCAAAACTTTGTTCCAGAATAAATTTCAAAGCGATACCTGGAATTGTAGAGCTCGTTAAAGGAAATAGTTTTTCCAATGGAACATGGTTTCTGAAAAGTCTTGTTTCGAAGTGAGAGTGATATTACTACAATTTGTGTCACTAATGTTTTTGCCCGACATAGGAGCATAAAGTGTGCAATTACGAGACATCTGGTCCACCTATACAGAAACTAAACACACCGTAATCGCGACAAAATTCGCCTTCTTCTGAAGAACATATAATATTGTCTAGAAAATGCGACACAATCGTTAAGAAAATATTTAGCAAACAATTAAGTACTTTTTTTAGCCTACACGTTCAATATCTTAAAGTCATAACCCTACGACCAATCACAGCGCTCAAAACTAACACATTCAGGCAAATGCACAATTCTTTCCGATCATTTTGGCACCAAATACATATCAATGCGAGCCGTGATTGCGGTGTAATTGAGATTGAGTGCATGCATAAATGATCTACTAGCACTCTAGGTAATTTTTGCATGCACTCAATCTCGACATCTGGTCAAAAAATCGGAATTACTCCCCAACCGCGGCTCGCATTGTCATAAGTTTGGTGTGTGCTATGTGCTAGTTTAGAGCGCCGTAAGTGGTCGTAGGGTAATTATTTTGAGGTATTTGTGTGAAAGCTAATAAAGAACTCCATTTTTTTGCGAATTTTCTTCTAAGCGACCATGCCGCATCTTCCGACCGGCCTTATATGTTCTTTAGAAGAAGTATAATTTTCGAATACGACGATATGCTTAGATTCTGTATAGGAAGACCGGTTGTCTCGTAATTGCACATTTTAAGCTCCTATGTCGGGCAAAAACACCAGTGTCACAAATTTTAGTAATGTCACTCTCACTCCGAATTAAGACTTCTCAGAGACAATGTTCCATTGGAAAAAAATATTTGCTTTAACGAGCTCTAGAATTCGATGTATCGCTTTAAAAATCTTTCTGTCACACACATATATATATATATATATATATATATATATATATATATATATATATATAGGTGAGTGAAGTACATACATAAGTGATGGCAGTGATAACACAGCTAGCAGACCCTCGCGATGTTAGTCCACAAACAGCGAACAATTCACGAGAACCTTCAGCGCATGGCTGTGCTGTGAGAAGACGCAAATTGAGAATTCAGAACAACGTAGCATAGCTGTCATTATTACCTCTGTCCAAGGCAAACTGTTATAATGCGATGATTTTATATGCGCTTTGTGAAGACTACTAACAGAGAAAGAAAATAGATATACTCGATTGTACGAACCTTGATGGCTTTCCTTACCAAAGAGAGTGAAATACATAGCATAGTGACCGTATGACGACTTATTATATCCATCAATGTAATGGTAAATAAAACTCGATTAATATCTCTCTTTATCCTAGATAAATGAATATACCTAGAAATTTAGGTTTTTTGAGCTCAAAACAGATTGTCTTACTAAGGTATAAGAAATCATTACTTTCAACGGCATCTAAGTTAAGTGGGCTTACCTGTGGTCAGACAGGCTTTGTTGTGCTCAAAACTGATTGTCTTACGCTATTAGAAGCTCGTTACTTTCTACGGCATTTAAGTTAACTGAGGCCACTGTCAGGGTCAGACAAATCAAACGGGTTCCCAGGCTCGCGACTGGGCATCGAGGCCAAACTTGATTCAGAGAGAGATTTAGCTACGCTAGCCGTTAGACCACCGCAACGATTCAGCGCATAGCAATAATGTGTACCGTGTCCACGATTCAATTTCGCTACTTAGACAGGCCTTTGATAGCACAAGAAATATACAGACAGTGGCAATCAACGGCAATCTCAGTAGGGATTTTTTGAGCATTCCCTTGTAAGGCCCGTTGGGCGTAACATCAGGAGAGAATTTATTTAAAAAGTGCCACACGAGCGGAGGAAACATCTTAAGTTTCTCCCTACGCATCCCTTGGACAATGAAAACGCAAACAAAATTTGTTTTTATAAACAAGAGGTTAAGACATTGAAACCTTTGCCTCAAGGCCTACTTAAAGGTTGGGAAAATGTAACTTTGGAAAGAAGGATATTCAGGCAATATTAGAATGCTAACGGTAATAGTAAAAAAGACTACTACAAAAATCACAATATCGCGGCGACATAACCTTCTCACTTCCCTGACGTGCCACCTCCTCGATCAAAAAATGTCTTACTGACATCTTCAATTTTTTGCCACGACAACAGCTGAAGATTCAAGTTCGGTCCTAAACACACCGATTTAGCCACGTCCGTACTGTAAATAACGGCTTGAACAACGGATACGTCCTTCAAGGTCATCATGGCAGGCTGCCGCTGCATCTCTAGCTTCATGTGTCTCTTCATGTATTAGGCCCGGCATTTCCCAGGTGCACTAAAGCACACCGAAGTAGCCGCCCATGGTCATTGGCCTTTTGGCAAGGCAGCACCCGGAGGAGTTGGCGGCATGGCCACTCGACTGTTGGAAAACAGATCGTAACGGACCGCGCAACGGAAGCCGGCGCGTTCATTGCTTTTGTATGCAGAGGTTTTGTAGACTGAGAATCCTATTGAATGAGAGCTGTCATTGGAATGCGGAAAAAGTTAATATTATTCGATTGTCAGTAGAAAAATACTATCCTAAGGGCAATGACGGCATTTTTCGATGATTGAGCGGGTAATCTTCGTTCAGATCAGGCTTACGCCCTAAGAAATTCCAGATCGGGCACATCAATTTGCTTCCGAGAGAATTCTCGCTATCATTCTGCTCGTTCGTCTTCGCTCACGAACGTCTTCACCCATTGGTATAATCTCGCTTTCATCCGAGCTGAGAGTTGACTAAATCGCATCTGTTTGCAAAGTTTAACACTTTTATAATAGCAGCGACGACTATGTGTGTCGATCCAATCCACGTCATATTAGCGACAGTGTGCATTTCGCCTTGGCTCTTAGCTTCTAGCACCTATGAGAAAACAACTTTGTCACCTTCACTTGTTAACTTCAACATACTTATGCTCGCATGTACCAGCCACTAAGAACTTATTAGCAAACATATGTACCGTCACCTAATTTAATTATTCAAGTTTTGCTTTACTCATTCACGATTTCCACACGTTCACCTTTAAACTCACCGTAACGAGAAAAAATTGCCAGTTGCGCCTTTCGGACACGGCATCAGTGGTAGCAACTGTAAACCATACGCCCAACAAATTGCTCGTCTATGGAACAAAAAAGGTTATTCTCTTAGTCGAGCTATGTCTGCTATCGGAAAAGACACACAATGCGGTATGTCCCTGGCACAATTAGGCCCATCGTAATTGCATCGGAATAGGTGTGTGCTGTTTAATTTCTACTTCGAAAAAGTACGAGAAGAAAAAGAACAATCCGAACAAACGTCTTTCAAAGGTCGACAAACGATGCTGCTTTATTGAAAGCTGTTTTATTTACCCAAACACCATATGTGCCATTGATTGCATTGTCCCTAACGTGCGTTTTTTTGTTGTTTTGTTTTGTTTCGTTTTTTATTGACAATCCGTCCGCCCTCTTGATAGGGGGATTAGAGGGAAAATAGTAATGAGATAACATTGTTCTATTCGTTGTCTAGGTCGACCTGCGCTAAGAATATTGCAGCATATTACGTTTTTAAGTCTCCCGAAGACAGTACATTTTCGCTTTCTCAGATTCTCCGTGGCGATTATGGCTATATTCAAACATCACTCGGCCATCCGACTGGTGCATTCTGAGGTATACTGAGGTTTGACCTAGCTATGAGGTTTAACTATTGCATCGTTGATGCGCTCAGAACAGTCGTTTTTGTCGTCGTTGTTGTTTTTGTTGCCATTATTATTGCTGTGGTAGAACCTGGACTTGCCTTTGTTCATTGACACACTGTGCCGCTGTTTATGATATTGAATTTTCTGCCGTGTTATTGTTATTATTGCTTTTAGTGTAATTGTTATTCTTATTATTGATGCCTTGTGAATTATAAATGGCGAAATTCACTGACGTCGTTGGCCTTTTTGTTTCGATATTGCGGTAGGTCCTTATCGTTTGTTAACGTTTAAATGTCATCGTCGTTTTACAGTAGAGATCCAACTATGAAAAAAAAACATCTGGTCGGACTTATATAATATATATATGTATATATATGGTGAGCGGTAGAATCGAATCACACATTTTGAAGCGTCTATCAGATATATTTTCGGAACAAACCGCCCTGCTAAAAGCACTGCCCTATAAAAAATACAAATATCTCCCATCTCCCTTTATTATGACAAATATGTATCTTATGGTGCGCCAATCTTTTATATATATATATATATATATATATATATACATACATACATACATACATGTATATGTGTGTGTGGCATACTGGGTGCATAAAACATTTGTATGTGATTGTAGTAACGTACGTACATATATGCATATTCAGCACCACATATTTGTCATGTTAATGCAATAAATTCCGTTCGTTGCTCTGGCCACAATTGCTTCTATATTTTGCACTAACAGCATCATGCTGAAAACACGTATCAGCACAAGTGTATCTATGTATAGATATCGTAAAGGAATAGCGGCTCTATGTAGCTGACTTCTCGGTAACGCTGTGCTTGGTTACCTGAGTTAGCCGAATACGACTAGCAAATCGTATTTCAATTCAAAGCACAAATATTTACAACAAGAGGGAAACAAGCAATATATCGCTTTCGAGGATAGTACTGTCAGGATAGATATATAGTGTGTGTATACATGTATATAAATATGTACATTTACATAAATATATACGTACATAAATATCGAGAGGAACCAAAAAGGCTCTATTGGGATGGCGCCAGCTACCGTTTAAAGTTTCAAATAAAATTTAATCAGTGGATGTGTTTATTGCCACAACAGCGGTTAGGGGTATGGAACCTCCACCGTATTCCGTGCGTCGTCGCCGCACGAGAAGCTTTCACGCCCCGTCCAATTACACAAACTGCGCAACAAAATCGAGCTATGAAAAACTAAAAACTTGACTTGGCGTTAAACAGGCTTATGGTATTATTCTTATCTGGTCTCACAAGTTTTGTCTTTTCGCGTTCTTTGCATTTCATATCAATAATAGCAAACAACAGGCAAAATTAAGCTGGGTTCTTTGCCAACTGTTATTACAGTATAGCATGTGTATTCATTAAGTGTCAACGGAATTATGTAACCGGCTGATAATGGCATATCGCATTCCTATCCCGTATCTCGAGGGGCAAGAGCAAATTCGCGCTTTTCCATCCATTAGGTTTTCAAAATAGTCTAAAGGAACTTTAACCGTTCCATTCCGGTGAAGCGCAGTTGTAAAATGAATATGTATATATATATATATATATATATATATATATATATATATATATATATATCAAGCAAGCTAGAAAGGAGGATGACCTTTCGTAGATAGCCATATGTACAGAAGTCAGCGAGCGACCAGTACGGAGACATCTGTATCTAGTACACATCGTGATCATATGTACGAAAACGCGCTGAGCCGCACCCATTTAAGCAACACACTGCACGAAATCGTACAGGGGAATCTACTGGCTAACATCTCTGGAGTATGTGATCACATGTGCAAGGGCATCATAAACGTATGTTGCCCTCCAAACTTTGCGCACATTAAATTAATATCACTATCATGTGCGCGAAGAAAGGAGGGTTCCTCCTAAGCTTTACATTCAACAATTTATTCTAGACAACTCTTTTTCGGAGTTGATATACGTGCGTGTAAACGAGATTTCATAAATAATTATGGGCTGGTGCAAATCGGCATGTGTGGAAAAAGTCCACACGCCTATATGTATATATATGTATAACACGTGCTCAAATGTGAGTTTACAACAAACACCAACTCCATATGAGCGTGCATGATCAATCACAATATTGAAGAGAAATCCTGCGCCAAGTCACCGATAGCGATGGTGGTAGTGGTTTTCTTTGCCTCTTGAACTCATTCTGCCTGCATGATATGCGGTAATTTTTAGAGAGGTACTCTATTGTATGGTAGGATGTCAGGCACTTCATCCATGCCGTTAACGTTCATATATCTGTTGGCTCACGTTCGCGGGCTTCTTTTCACGTGGAGGAGAAGGAAAAGCGCTTCTTCGGACGACCTTATTTGGCACAGGTCTCTCTTTTATCGGTGGGCTTCACAAGTAGAAGTTGTAGAAGTACATATGCATTGCTGCGGTTAGTAAGCTGGGCTACAGGCGGCTATGGCAACGCGCACTAGGCGAGACCAACTAGCCCTGAAGACCGATCCAATTTGTACATCATCGGGCATCCGAATGCCTAGACCGGGGCTGACGATGCGACATCGTGGCGGCTTTTTTGTTAGCCTAGATACGTTAGCTTTAGGCCGGTACCTTACGACTTCAGAAAGCTTGAACGTCCTCCAGCGTTTCGGCAGCTGATCGTATGACCTGCTCCAGGTCGCTGAGCACATAGTCCATCCTTAGGTCACGCTCCTCTTCAAACTCTGGTGACTGGGTAACCCATGACGCAATCAACTCCAGAACGTCTATAATCAGACATGATTCTCGGCGTTAGACAGTATTAGTGTGTCGGACACGAGGAAGTTTCAGTATGCTAATTGCTTGAAAGTTGCGAACGGTCACGGTTCAACTTACTATTGGTGTGATCTATACATTACCATAAAATCATAAAGGTGTCAATGCTCATCAATAGATTGAAATAGGTGACGCGGTCAGCAACGACATTACAACAGCATCTTAAACATACGTCTAAACATATGTATAATTATATTTTTACTAATTAATTTCACAATTAATTCACTAGCTACATGAATTAAATACATTTTGGAGTGATCGATGATACATTACATTTTGCAGTTCGTTTTGTCTTTCTTAGATATATATATAGACGGTATGTCGCATGAACCTGTCTGAAGATTCAGACCTTCGTGATACGTTGTCTAAATGTGCTACAGTTCTATATTACGGAAGTTTTAACACTATGCTTTAATTGGGAACAAGAGAGAAGATAGATAAATCTATAAATAACTTTTGTTATAGCTTCATTCTTACAGAGACATTTCGGAAACGGCCAAATAACCATTTGAACAGCGATATAGTTTTGGAGCAATGGACGATGTCTAACGGTTCTTTCCTTCCCGGTTATCGATTACTATCGGTTCGAAGGGCAATGAGAAATGCACGATGGATGTTAAACCGGGATAAAACCCGCAATTATTTTTGTTCGAGTCGTCGAGTCTCTTGACCCCGACGACAAACGTTAAGAGCTCTGGAAAGGGCACTTAGGATTTTCCGTACGAATTTTGCCCGAACAGTTTCTATCTGGTCGACGTTTCTCCTGTGCGTTCCCAAATACCCGAAATAACACATACCTCTCTAAACAATCTTTGAATCGAATAGCCCTCCGATTGATAGTAAAAGGAGCTGAAGTGAAGAAGAGCCATTACGACTTTAGGATCGTGAAACACCTGTTCCACGATGCGAAACTTGTAGTGGAAATGTTGACATAATCATCTTTTGCATAATAAAGTAGATATATATACATATATATCAACGATTTCCTTAACTGAAACTATCAATGTTATCAGAACTGAACAGCTCAGTAGTACCCATATACAAGCTGGTTCCTCCGTTCGTCTCGATTGCTCTGCCGTAACCAAGTCCTAATCCCAACAACTTACCGGGGAAGAGGTCTCTGACATGTGGATAGGTAACGGCAGGTGTTGCGAGAGCATGTTTGTGGCTGATCGGTTTGTCGCCAACTCTCGTCATCCGACATCGTTGAGAGCACGGCTGAAGAAAGGCGCGCTCGAGAAGCAGTACTTGGTCGTTGATCATCCGAATTGTCATCGGGTCGCGAACGTCGATTAGGTCCTGCCGATGGTGGAATCTAAGCGCCTGCCAAGTAAAGTTCTCCACCTGTAACAAAACGAACTTGATTACGTCTTGATTGAGGAGGTGACACGACACGTGTATGAATCGAATCTTGGTTTTAAAATGGTATACGCTAGAGGTGATTATATAGTATCCCTTCGACCGTGTGTCCTGTTGTTTGCAGACGACATGGTGATTTTAGCGGAAGGTGTTGACCAAATGCAAAAAATGCTAACAAAATGCGGAGAAACGGCAAAAAATATTGGACAGGAGTTCAACGAAAAGAAATGTGCAAATGTAATATTTTCCGGGGATATCAGAGAGATGCCGCTACAGATTCAGGGAAAAGAAATATAATATAAAAACGCATACAAATACTTGGGAGTTATAATAGAAAACAGTCCAGATATTTTTCACGCTGAGCATGCAATAAGAGAACGAGCTAAAAATGGACAAAAGATTGTAAGAAAGAAGGCTTTGTGGAGTTGCAATAGGTTCATGGTGACTAAAGAGCTTGTGAGTTTAGACGCAAGCATGGTAAATAGATTGGACACAATACAACGTGCAGTTGGCCGACATGCAATGCAATGTAGGTATACATGTGCAGCACAATTTATCGAAGGGGAACTCGGAGTCTCCAGCTTCTGGGCAAGGGAAGCTCAAGCTAAGATATCGTATGTAAGCCGTCTAAAAAACATAGCCGCAAGTGAGGAAGAACAAAACTGGGCGGCCGAACTGCTCACAGCAAAACTGAGCGAAAAAAATACAAGCAAATGATATAGGCGTCTAAAGTTACTTGAACGCAAATTTAAGTGCAATACGTTGGATTTTGAAGAACATCGAGGTGATAACAAATAAACAGATAATCAAAGATGTGAAGAAGAAAATTGACAAAACAGCCGAAGAAAGGTGGAGAGAGGATATGGAGAGAAAGACACCTTGCAATTGTATAGGCAACAAAAAAGGAATACGGCCGAAAAGATATCATTTATTCGAACTCGCAAGCGTCCGGGCTGTTCGCTGACTGTAGGGCCGGTATGCTCAACACCCGACTGCTGGCGGCCAGATACTCGGAAATTGAGAGCGTTCGGTGTAGAGCGTGTGATATAGAAGAAGAATCCATCGAACATATCGTGATGACGTGCGACGAGCTAGGAGGAGTGAGGAACAGTGTCCCTAGCTGAGGCATTAGGTTTTGGTGATAAACCATTATGGCAAGAGGTAAATGAAACCAAACGCAGGCTAGGGAAATGGCACAACAACAAACCAAAAAGAAACTATGGGAAGACGCCCCGCTAAAGCAAACTATTGTATAATTAAGTAGTAATATAACCATCGTGATAATCCAATTAATATTATGAATGCACGACAGACGAGGATATTTGTTAAAATACATATAATTATACCATAGCAATAATATACAACTATATACGAAGCCAGCAGCACGCTGTATGACATACTACACAGCGAGCGTATCTGATTCAAAAGATATTCCACAAGGAATGATAAATAAAACTCATATATATATACGATGACACAACCACCCCCTGAACCACTCCCTTGCCCCGTATACACTCCTAACTCTGATCTCTTCGAGGATTTCCCTCTCTATCTGCCTAAAGGAAACCCACGTAGCTTTCCGCGGACCTTCTAAAGCACTAGGTTTGGACGGGATTTGTCTTTCGTCCCTCCGTAAACTCCCGTTAGAAGTAGTCTGTTGTCTTTAACATACTATTAATTAGTGATATTGCCAAAGCCCATGAAACTGCTCGCTTAGCGTTCATCCCTAAAATTAACAATGCCACATACCCAAGCGATCTGCGACCCTATCTTAGCTCATACTTATAACGAAACAAAATTAACTTAACCAAATTCTCTCTAGACGCCTTCAGAACTCTATGAAGCTTCTCCCAACCCAGCGAGCGTTTCTCCCCTATATTGGTACCTTCGAGAAGCTTGCGGTTCTGGATGGCATCCTTAACGATGCCAAGTCTGCAGAACGTGAGCTCAGACTCGCCTCAATCGACCTCCGAAAGGCGTTTGACATGGTGAGTCATGACTCCGTCCTGTGGTCACTTCAGACTCGCGGATACCCGGAGGTATTCATTATTTATATCGAACGCTTGTACCACTCATCTAAAACTCTCATATAATTTGGACAAGAATGTCGCACATTTCGGCCAACTAGGGGTGTTAGGCAGGGAGATCCTCTGTCCCCTCTTTTATTTAACTAGTTCTCGACGACATTCTTTCAAAATTAGACAAAACTAATATCGGGTACCAACTTACTGATGACTTCCGCCTTATGGGCTTAGCCTTTGCGGATGATCTTATCCTCCTAGCCTCCACGAAATCTACTCTTCAACGGCTCCTTAATATTGCGGACCCCCTTTTGAAATCCCGAGGCCTTGAAATAAATACTAATAAAAGCTATCTTTCACATATTTAATGGGAAGGAAGATAAAGGTTTTATTAATACCGTACGATAATTTAACGTTGTAAATCGGCAATTGCCAGCTAAAGGTATGAGCGATCGATGGAGATATCTGGGAGTCGACTGTGACAGCAATGACAGAGTTGACTCCACCAAGGCTATACTCTTTAGTTTACTCAAAACACTCACGATAGCTCCCCTTAAACCCCACCAAAGACTCATATTTTTGAAAGACTTTCTCATTCCCCGCCTCCTATATAAACTGGTAGCCGGTCCCAGGCCATCCCACGCACTCCTTAGCGACCTTGATAAAGAGATCAGAAAGGTTGTTAACTCGAAATGGCTTAAGCTCGAATCTCGGTGCCGAACGCCTACCTGTGCACGCACACAGCACACGGCGGTCTGGACATCCCCTGCCTCCAAACGTTTATCCCCAGACTCCGCCTCTCCCGTCTGACAGCACTACAACACTCCACGCACCCTGGGGTCCAATAGATGCTCACCACCGAGCATTTTAAAAAGACCTTGCGAAAACAAGACTTCTTTGCGAGCGCTTGGGAACCTCCATTAAGACCGCTACACAAGAGACCGATTACTGGTCTCAACAACTACACAACACGTTCAATGGGGTACATTTTAAAAAAGCACACGAAACGCTCTTTGTACATTACTGGGTTAATGGTATGCCTTACCTATCTGGTAAGGAGTATTTAAACCTACTAAAGCTCTGGATCAACGCACTACCAACGCGTGCCAGATTGGCCAGGGGACGCCCGGGCTACAACAAACGTTGTAGGCACGGGTGTCATGCGCCTGAGACGTTGGCTCATGTCACTCAGATGTGCGATACAATGCACAAACAACTATAAAGAGACATGACTACGTCGTGATCGCGTAGCACGTCTTCTCCGCAAGAGGGGTCATGAGGTGGTTCGTGAGCGAGTATTCCGTCGACCGGGCGCACCGGGTCTAAAGCCCGACCTCGTCATTACAACACCTACCAAGGTCTGGGTTTTAGATGCCGAGGTTTCCGGCCCGAACAGGGACCTCGCAAAAGCGCGGCAGGGCAAGATCGCCAAATATGACGTCGAGTTCCTAAGAGCGGCGCGCTCCCGACCCGCAAAAACCTCGCAGATTCGGATCCATCACTTTCTCTATGAGTGGTGTATAGGACTCCAAATCTGCGAGTACGCTCTTGGGGCTCGGCGTCACGAAGAGGAATCTTATGGATCTTACCGTCTTAACGTTGCAAGGAACCTTGAGGATATAATGCTCGCATCGGGTCCATATAAGCGGGGGCTACCATCAAGCAAGGACACGGGCAGCTGATTCTTAACCTCACGTGACACCTTTTTACCATCATTTTTATTAAGGCGAGCACTGCCGAGTGTGCGAACGTATTGTAAATGATTAATAAATCATCACAATATTTTCTATGCCGAATACTTGCTACTTGTGTAACCCAGTAGTTCTAATAGACGCAACATATGT
Source organism: Dermanyssus gallinae (assembly GCA_003439945.1). NCBI lineage: Eukaryota > Metazoa > Arthropoda > Arachnida > Mesostigmata > Dermanyssidae > Dermanyssus > Dermanyssus gallinae. The sequence goes on along the minus strand of QVRM01005835.1, from coordinate 9,370 downwards.
ATATTTATTCTTATTTATTTTGAACTAATGTATTGCAAAAACCTGAAGCACTCTGCATCTACTGGGTATGCGTGGTATTGCAGTCAAACCCACGACTCATGGTGCCCACTGGCAGTGGAATCTCAGAGACAGTATCCACCGCACCATCCCGCCGACTACATATATACTGCAGTCCACGTATCGTAGTTATATTATCATGATTATTATATATGACCATACAACTTTAGACTCGAAACGTTTACTTCCATATTAATAAGAATCATGCACGCTATATGTCGGGTTTCTAAACTTACCGCCGCATCAAGGTGTTCAAATAATTGGGGGTTGCTGTCGTGATATATGTGCCTGTAGTGGTCGCGTGCGCTTTCTGCATACACTTGTAGCATCACCGCGTACTCGATCAAGTTGAACGGGACAAACAGTGAATCCGTCAAATCACGGGTCTGCGGGCGAAAAGAGATACAATCGTATATATATATATATATATATATATATATATTTTTTTTTTTTTTTTTTTTTTATGAAGTCGTAACAGCAATTAAGCATTAATTATGCACCGTTACAACTCCGTATCATATTCATGTAAATATATATATATATATATATATATATATATATATAATGGGTAACACGGGATCTACTCTATGCGTCGCGCTAGAATTTAATTTATGATGCATGGCATTCGAATTGCAGGCCATTTTCATCATTAATATACAGACGCATTCTCATTATAGATAAACAGTAAAAGCGAGGGGAATCACTTAGAACTTGCTTTGTAAACTATGTAACCTTCAAGCATAACGTATGTTCGGAAGATATATGTTCAATATTATTAAGCCTTTCACTTACCAGTTCTGCTACAACTTTCGCTATAGCCATGTGGTAACGATAATCCGTATCTCCCGATGCGTGTACCTGTATGCCGAAACACATGTTAATACGAGTCCGTGTGAAATGGCGTAAACAATAAAGTTGCTTCATTTTAAACTACAGCTAACCTATTTTTTATAAATGCCTTTGTGATTTTAAAATCAAATAAATGTACGAAATAAATAGTCCTAACAAAATTCAGCTCCTCACTAGCTGAGTCTAGGAAGAATAGTAACACTCATTTGTTAAGGAACGTGGCATTTATTTTTGGCGTCATGTGCTAAAAAGAAATTACAAGACTACATACAAACATTAATTCAACACAGTTTGTAAAAATTAAAGACTAACAAAAAATAACAATATAAACATTACCCAAACGCAAGTTAAACGCAAAAATCCTATGTCCAAAGAATACGGTCGGCTATGCCACGAGATCCTACGACTTGTCACAGGTCTGCTAAGGATTTGGAAGGCTATCAAACCGCTACTATTGACACGTGATTTCAATTCCAAACTGGATGTCCATAGTTGGAATAGGCTTATGGCCCTTCCCTTAGCAGAATATCTAAGGGTAACGTTGCCCAACCTGAAAAGAATACCTTAGAGAATCTTTTGCGCTACTACCAGCTGTTAGTGGAAAACGTAAAGTAAAGTTTTCGGGCCAACCCTCAGCCAAGATTTAACGTCCACGGAACTGTTTTTTACATTGCTTCATAGACGTGCTTCATAGGCAAAGGGGGACCCCACGAGTCTTGGTAAAATTAGATTTCCGAAACGCTTTAGAGACTATCAGGTACGATGTTTTCTTCAGTGAAATCGATAGTTCCACAAATGTCTTGTTTAGCGTGGCAAAGCTACGGCACGCAATCACTGCTGCCCTGGGGATAGAAAGAGCCTCTTCTGTTAGCCCGTGAGAGCAGCAGCCCCCCCCTTGTTTAGCCTTATTTAGTTTAGGGAATCTCAGGATTGTTGTCCCACATCAAAACTCCACTAACACATAGTGACAGTTGGAACGATGCTACTATACTAGGCGGCTCGGCGAAACGTAGTGGCTTCGGACATACGCAAAATGCTACAGTCCGCAGGGAAAACTGCTAACGCCTCTAAATGCAAGCTTATAGCTATAAGTGGAACCTCTTGCGAGCATGATGATAGCATGCAAAACCAGTGCAGACGCCCTGTTCGGTGCAAAGTGAAGGCTACATGAAACCTATGGAGATACAGTTCAGGGTCAGCCAGGCTAGGTTACATTCTACGCACGTCTCCCACAGGTCAACACTTCGTCTCAATCAAAGGAGAGTTGGGACTAAGGTCCTTAGTAGAGCTTGCTTCGTTGTGCTACGCTGCTTAGCTGGCAACTAGACAATCGATAGACCCCGTTCGCTAGGAGCAACACCTCACGCAGCGTAGGCTTGACGAGTTCAGGTGACAAACGCCCTCTCGCATAATCCTAGATGACATCCAAACTCCGACAGAAAAAGCGGTATTTATAGCCGCCGTAACACCTTCAGCAAAGGCATCCTAAGGGCCATTCCTTTACCGCAGCTGGACACCATGGTGGACAACACCTCTTTCCAGCATGTTAGCCACCCCGAGACTATGCGCTCCTATATGTGAGTCATACGAGTGCAAGGCGTGTAGAAAAACAGTGCATAAGGACGAGCTGCGCCCTTTGAGCTGAACTAAGGGTCCTGGAAGGACTCCCTCGCGGAGATAAACAGAATCCAAAAAAACACCTTCTGGCACGCCAAGCACCCTGGAGCCCAGGTTGAGCCTCAAAGACGACAAAATACCCAACGGCGTTACCATTCCGCCGTGGTCTAAAAGCAAAAGCTTGGTATGGGATGCCATTTACAGCGGCTCCGTCATACTTGATGCACAGCGCCACCAGGTCAGGGTGGGTTGCCGAACATGCCGAAATCGCAAAAATACACAAATATTCTGATTTACAGAAAATATAGCACTTTATACTCGCCGCCATGGAAACAATGAGGCCGATCAGCAAAAGCACAACTATCTGCCTCAAAGGCCTAGGTATCAAAATTAGCGTTAACACGAGTGGTCACCGCGAGAGCGAGTTGCTGCGACAGCAATTCTTGCTTGCAGTGTGTGGTGGAAAGAGCGCTTTATGAGGAGTTGTGTCCGTGATGGGCCTAGGCGGGTCACGTTCGGGTTCTACAATTGTAGGGAAATACAGAAAAATGAAATAAATATATGTATATTATAATATTATTGTACTTACCCGCGTCAAATTGTCAAACTGAGTGTGAAACCACGCGGGCTTTGGATCCATGCGCGGACTGTTCATGTAGTCTCCATCCACGTACGATATCTGTGAAACAGGTAAATAAAAGTCGTAATAAATTAGACTAAAACAGCAGCTGAAGCTAAAAAAATACCTCTCATGAACGAACCGCAAGGTCTCATCTTTTTGTTCATGTGGCCAAGCATTGGCGACTTAGTTTATTCTACCGCTGGGCAGGCCACTCGGGAGAGTGGAGTCACGGCCCTCATAATCGCTTTGCGAGGGCAGCGATCTAACCAACATATTATTTACATTGAATAGCTATCGGGCATTTAAACGTGCTATAAACAAATTATCTATCAAATATTATCGGTATGTACATATGTACACTCTGATAACCACAATTGTGATAGGCTATACTATGCCTGTAGCGCGACAGCATATAAATGGCCTCTCGTTACTCTTAAAAAAGGGTCAAACTTTTTTTAGAGCACATATAAATATTTAATTGACAGGCTCAAAACTTTCTACGTCGTACCCACTACAAAATGGGTCTTTCCCGTCTCCACTCAACGTGCCTAAAACTGCCTGCGTATCACTTACAACGTAGGTATCAACTAAACAACTCTACCGAGCCGGGTTTTGAAACTGCAACACAAAACGGTGCAAGAGTCACCGTCGCTACACTTAATGTATATATATATATATATATATATATATGGACAAAAAAGCCCAGGGCTCACAAGGCATCCTTTGTAAGCAATGCATATATTCTTACAGAACTATCCGAAGACATTTCAACGTATCATGGGGGCAATGCTTACTGGCGGAGATTATTGTAAGCCTTGGAAAGCTTTGGCACGCTGACCAGAAACCGAATAAACCGAAAGCCACCCGCAAGGCCTATCGTTATAAGTATGCTTACATGCATCTCCAAAGCTGTCGAGCACATTATCAACAACGATTAGTAAGAAAAGCTACGGGGGACAAAGAAGCGTTGTCAAAAAAACAGCGCTTCCGATCCCGACACTTTACACACTCAGCCATCAGCAAAGTGCTAACCATAGAGCCGAAAGCAGACTCGCCGCAATGCAGGGCCATCCTCTAAGACGTCGACACGCATTTAGTACGCTCTCGTGGACGCTACGAACGGAGCACTGGCCGACTGGCGTACCCTCCTACCTACCTCTTGACCTACCTCGTATTTTAGCGTCGTACCTAAAAGGTAGAACATTCACTTGTGAAAGCGTCGACAATGCAGACCTGAACCGTTACTGCACACAATGAAAATCTGCCTAAGAAAAGAGCCCAGGGCAAGCCTGACGGACATTCGGTAATACCTCTACAAACTAGGCGTCAACATGGCGACAACAGTCTAAACTTTTGCCAGGAAGGGCACAAGGAAGCAACACCAACGATCGAAGTATCTGGGCCATATCAATCTGGATAAGGCTCTCACATGAACCACACATGTATGCTTGGAAAGCTGCTAAAACCTCAGCAGAATTGCGGAGGATTTTTTCCGCAGGCTGTGCAGATTGTATTATGCTATATGCCGCACCTCTGTGGGGGCTCACGACCCACTTACAGACCCACCACATGGAAGCGGCGAGTATCAGAGCCTAAAAATTAACGACTTGCACACCGTTCACTCATGAAACTGCTAACTAACCACGAAAGTTGCTTGCTTTCAGCCATATTTCATTGGCAAATATGATTATCCCAGATGCCGCTATGTGCAAGTCTGAAGAAGTTGAAGACGTAAGCACTGTCTTGAACGCTGTGCTTTCTTCAGCGCTGAGTGAGAGCTACTCACTCGACAGCTAAAATTCAAAATGCGCAGAGCGCAAGCGTACAGAGCTCAGAGAGGCGAGAGTTCTCCATAATGATGCAGACAAACGCCACAAAACCTCGAGCTTAAGTCCCGTCTAAGTGAAAAAAAAACTAGTTAAATGTATATATATATATATATATATATATATACATAGCTTGATCCCACGAAATCGCATTTCAACTAATATCCTACCCTCAGCCGAACATCAACTAGGCGTGCAACAACTTTTGCGGTGCCCTCTGTGTCCCTGAAGTCCAGTCAGCACGCACTTGCATGCCGTCTTCCGAAAACCTGGACGTGCATTCCCAAACACATTAGATGCCTAACAAGGAAACATTTCTTCGTTCGTGAACTGAAACGGTGGATTTTAATTTCACAGTCAGAATCTGGCTTGTAATCTAGGTAAATTCGGAGTTGGGATGATAGTGCTTTGTATATAGGGGCACACACTCGGCTTAGATAGTAATGTTTATACGTGTTTTTACCCATAGTTGTGAATTCTGAAGATGCTGTACTAGTGAAGTGTACTTCGTTTGTGCGAATATTTACAAGTGTGTAGCCTTACATGTTGTTCGTGTTCAATCAAACAAGCCAGCTGCTGTTTTGGTGTTCTTGTGATACTCAATAACCACGGCGATTGTGTAAAGTGCTTATAAAAAGCACTCTGTGTACTTTGTCAAGAGTGATTTTCTACTTCGTTGTTTGAATCATGTTTTTTTTTTTTTTTTTGAATTATTTTTATTTGCCGAGACTTAAGCGTTGTGAAATGCAGTTCCGTAAATAAACCACGTTTGAAATTAAAATTGAAAAAACAAAATTTGATCCATAAGTCCGTTTCAAAAGTTGCGGGCGCCCTATTGCGCAGACCCGGGGGAGGACAAATATTTTTGGGTTGTTTGCTTACATGACGGTGCGAACAGATTTGCGTGCAAGTCGTTCGAATGCGGAAAATTTATTTAAAAAAGCGTTATTTGCGGAAAGGTAAGAATGCAACCCAACGCGTGACTAAGGTTTGCAAAGTGTATGGTGAACAGGCAGCAACTGATAGGACAGTTCGAAAGTGGTTTGTCCGAGTTCGAATTAGGCGGCTACTTGGACGCTAACGATCGAGACCCGACCGAACACCTTGTGATAGTGGACACGGCCGCATTAGCAACAGTGGTCAAACAAACCTCAACCTCTCGCTGCGCGAGATCGTGGCCATTGTCATCGTATTATACATATCCGTTCAAAGATATCTTCATGTGTGAGTGTCGCACGCGCTTAGCAATTGCCAACTGGAGAAGCGTGTGCGATCAGCTCCTAACAAAGAACGAGGATCGCCCCTTTCTCCGCACCATGGTGACAAAGAATAAAAAGTGGATACTCTCTAAGAACGTTGCCCGCAGAAGGGCAGCAATGCTTACTAAAGGGAGCGAGTCCTAAGCAACTGCCAAGCCCGGACCCCATACAAGGAAAGTGATGTTAAGCGTTTGAATGGATACGAGAAGGGGTGATCCTTTATGAGCTGTTACAACAAAAGGAAACGGCCAATACGATAAAATACTACCAACAACTGGACAATTTGAAGAGAGCAATTGACTAAAAGCGAATATATGATTAGTTCGGGTGCCATTCCCCGCCGCCGATTCCAACAAACGCTCGGTTTAGCAGCTCTGGCTTCGTTTTTTGCGGCATGATGTACTTTTTGGCCTGACTCTCAGCCGAGATTTAATCCGTCCATGGGACTGCTTTTCGTATTGCTTCATAGACGGACCCTCATAAATACAAATGTTGAACGGTGGGGCTCGAACCCGCGCACCTATGTGTCTCCTCCGGCCGCAAGGCGCAGACGAATACACCATGCCACCGGGCTCGACTGCGGCATGATATGCTGCACTGTTTACAATCAGCAGTCGTACTATTCAGCTAGCTCAGGTCGCTATTCTACCGGCTGTTTCTTTGCCGTTAACATATGTGAACACACGAACTGTTTATTCTAATTTATACACATGAACATAAATTTAACCAAACGATTTAGAAAATATTATATCATATATACTCTTTAATGTAACACATAATATTACATACATTTTATAAATTAACAAATAATATAATAGTATATAATATACATCCTATAATATAAGAAATAATAATATACCTCATATCATATAACAAAACAATATAATCTAATATTACGCAATAAGTATTGGCCCTGAATAATTTATATTTATAGATATAACATTTAACATACCATTCCACAACATGTAATATTAGATCAATGGCTTTAGTGGCAAGCACTGCGATTGTTTAGATGGTGGTTGAACCTGTATGGACCATTGCTTCGGAAGCCAGACAGGTTCTGGAGGGAAGAAATCATGAGCTTGCCTGAACGTTGAGCCAAGGGAATTGAACAAACTGGGCGATACAGCGCTCCGTAAAAGCTCCCCGTTGCAACGACATGTGGTTTCACAAATAGGTGAAAATCGGAACGGACTTATGGCTCAACCCTCTCTCTCTCTCTTTCTATATATATATATATATATATATATATATATATATATATATATATATATATATATTTGGCAAGACATTTTGCCTGTATGAGTCTAATAATAATGCCTAGGAAGTTATTTTACCTGTGTGAATCATATATTGCTCATAAGGACAGTATCACTATTGTCTACAAAGAGCCTAGGATTATAAAGTTTATAAACCCTTACAGCCACTACAGGTACGCCAGCCTGCGTGATGAATGGTGCGAAGCCATCAGTATGATCCAGAAGACGAATTGTTGGTTGTTCCATCTGCGTGGCTGAAACCAGACATACAAACCAAAGAATTCAAATAGTTGAATCAACTCATAATCATGATGTCGCATCTAGCTATGCGATATTGTGTCGAATTGCAGCCTACAGTGAGCAACCTCGCAGGTGGTCCCCAACAGGCCCCCCTTCCAGCTCCATTGAACCATTTGAAATTAAAATTAAATTCATTTCTTAACGCAGTCTGTACGAATGTTGATTAAATTCTAATACAGAATATAATTACATTAAAATATATTTCATTAGTAGGTAGATAATAAAATTAATTATAATGTCGCAGGTTTGTCTGTGCGGGTCCGCAGACTTACCAGATTCAAGGTAGGTCGGATAAATGCCGAGGCCTTCGCTAAGGTTGACGCTACTTCGAACCGGCCGACTTCGACGACGTAACCACGTTGGTGTGCTCTCCCTTCTTTATCTCAAGCGCCAGCTACGGAGTGCCAATTAATAACAGTCGTATTCATTATCACTAAATCGTTGCGTTAACTATTACAGCTACTGTGACTACGATAAGCTACAGTGGCCGATTGTTGAATCGAATGTGCACAAAATCGAAATCACGTGGTGATGATGGTGATAATAATGACGCACGATTTTAATCAGTAACAATTCTATATTCAAAAACGTTGCCTGATGGGCTTACTCTACTTATTTAGACTACGCCGATGCATCTGTTGTACCTAATTTTATTAGAAAACGTTCAATTACATATTATTTTTTGTTTGCTGCAAACCGTATCCAGCAACCAACGAGGCATTACCAATATTGAACACAAATTCTACCAAGGCTTACCCGTTTGACGGCTTCTAGTGATTTCCTTGACTTCTGCTGGGGAAATCTTGTCAGCCACTCTTTGAACAGTGTCGACGAAGGAGTTCCGTCCATGTTGTAGGTATTCGCTGACTTCACCTGAGTTTGTCGAGGTTAACAGATCTCTAATTATAAATGAATGATTTCTCCAAATCCTCAGATATAAAGTGCACCAGGGTATTTAATGTATGGCTTTATGTAAGTTAAGGAAGTTCTAGTGCTCTGAAATTTTAAAATTCCGATTGAAACCGCCAAGGTCCTTAGGTTTGTGTTGCCTAGAAGCACCATCAGCTACTCACAAGCCAAATTTTGTTTACTGTTGTGTGATGTTGATTCAAATAAGTGACGAAAACGTAGTTTGGTGATTTTTAAGGAGGGTTAAATGGTGGAGCAACGAATCTGCAACAAGTGTTGTTAAAAACAAAACTGAATGTTCTAAAGTAGTGACACTGTTACAAACTGGTTATGGTGACTAAGCAATGACCCAAAACATTGTGGATACGTGATACCGAAGAGTAGAAATTTCGAAGAGTGGACCCATGGAGCGCAAGTGTATTGCAGCGAGCCAGAGACTATTAGTAAAGGAGCAAAAATACTTTGGAGAATTAAATAAATTAAAAAAAAAATTAGAAGTTTGTATCCGAACTTTTCAGTCCGCCCTCATGATATAAACATACAACTCATTCACGGCCGGACCATGACATTTGGGTCCCTGCGAACGTGTGCACCATTACGGGGGGTCCAGTGTAGGGACCAGCCATTTCTGGAGGGTTCCTCGAACCGAGGCCGCATTGCCCCGTACATACA